>JAAGEH010000012.1:22045432-22084863 GCA_011751065.1 Lasiurus cinereus
CTCTCTCTCTCTCTCTCTCTCTCTCTCTCTCTCTCTCTCTCTCTCTCTCCAGCCCAGATTCCGAATTCTACTGTTCCCCAGGCCCCTGCTCTGTTCTTTCCAGCTTCAGATTGTCTCACCAGTTGTGTTTAATTTGCCAATTCCAGGTGGATGTTATTTGATTTAATTGTTCCTTCTATCTGCTACATGAGAAGGCACAGGATGTATCCACCTACTTGGCTGCCATTTTGAAGACTTGTAGCACAGTCATTTTAATTTCATTTAACAAAAAAGTGAAAAAATCAAAATGAAAGCTGGTACAGATGCTGAGGACACATACTAAGCTAAAAGGTGCTTGTAATGTAAAGTTTAGCTCCATCCATCACCTTGGAAAAAAGCATTACAGAAGTCATTTTCCTTTTAACATATACTGTGTTTCATGAGCCCTCCAGCCAATGGGCAAATAGTATGTGTGGGGATTTTAGAGCTTCCCTAGTAATTAGGGGGTAGCCCAGCTGCAGCAGGATTGAAGCATATTTTCCTTTAACAGAGGAGTGCAGAGGTTATGGGCAAGACTGATTCTGTTCCATGAGGTCCCTCATGAACAAAGGCTCTTCTACTTTTTTTTTCCATTTTGTACTAAGATCTAATTTTCATAGAGTTGAATTCACTTTTTGGTGTAACCTTCAACCTTGTGGCTCCACTATTCCCCATGATGTTGTTCTTGTCTGCACATCTCTTCTCCATTCCACCCCAGAGTAAGAGTGAAAGAGAATACCTAGCAACTAGCTTCTTTTTAAAGAGAAGCTCACATCCCACTGACAGGAATTTAATGATATACCTAGCTTCTAGGGGACTTAGGGAATGGAGTCAGTGTGTCCAACCAAAATATGGAAGAATCTATTACTGAAAGGATGAAGGGGAAAATTTATAAAATTGAAAATTATGCCACAATATCAAACTCTACAAAACTTAAGAATTGTGTTATTTTTCAATCTCTTTAAAAAGAGAGAAATATAGGACTAGAACACAATTTGCAAATAATCAATAAAGATATCATGCAACAATGTTCACCTCTGGCATCCTTTTTTGATGTTTTTTATCTATCACTTCCATTTTTCCCAAAGATCTGAATCAATCAAACGCATAAAATTTTCTATCAAACACAAGAGACTCTTGCCATCTAGTGTCCCCAACATCATGGGGAATAGTGGAGCCACAAGGTTGAAGGATACACCATTTAGTGTCTTTGTTATTTTCCTTTAGTACAACCTGAAATTTACTTTCAATGACTTTGACCATCATAAAATGAATAAATCTGTGGAGCAAGAATGCTTTCAACCCAAAGTGGCTCTGCATCATCTGGCAACAAGAAAAAGATCCTGTGCTGTTTTCTGAATCATATATTTCCTATGCTATAGGCTATGATCTGATCTTAATTTCCCATGACAACTATGAAAAGGCAAGAATAGTAAAGTTCTGAAGAACATCAACATTCCATTAGTAGTGGTTGCTTTTGATGAAAGCATGACTAATTGTTTGGCACAGAAAAGTTCTGATTGAGTGAAAGAAAATAAAAGATGCTATCAGTGTGTTAGCAAAGAGCTTTTTATGGTGCACCTACAAAACAAATATACAATTATGTTAATTTCCAATTATCAAAACAGCCTGTTGGTGTGAAGTTTTATCTGTTTTGAAAATGTCAATGCCTAAGAGCATTGCTATATTCCATTGCCATGACGTGTTGTACTGAGTGGGTGGCTTAGCAGAAGTAGATTCTTCCAACTCAATAGTAATAATAATAGTGAACATAACATCAGTAATAATAGCAGCTGTAATTTCTTTAGATCTACAATTTATGGGCCTCTATGGTACTTACTTTTTGTGTTATATTTTTATAATTTTTGCAATATCATTGCAAGGTAAGTATACTGGGTATTCTCACCTTAGGCTCAGAGAATAATTGCCTACCCTCATCTGGTGGTTGTAGCGGAAGAACTAACATACACTGAGTCTCCAGTGTGCCAGAACATGTGCTAAACACAGTGAAGCTGGATTCAAATTCATGGCATCCTTGATTGTGAGCTTGCCACAGACTAATTTAAAATCCCGAGTATTAGAAAGTGAATCAGAGATTTATAGCAAAGAACATAAGATATTCTGACTTGGTTTTTAGCCCTATTTCGCTTTTCCCTTATGTTGTAAAACATACCAAATATAGTAAGTATTTTTGGGTAGTATATATAGAAAAGAAAGTACATTCTATTGCCAAATATTTTATTGCATAGGAACAAAAAAGCTTGAGCATTCTAATTGTGAAGACAAACATGTGACAAGAAAAATATAAAGTGAGAGGCTTATAAGAAAGATTGTGAAGGGGCCCAGATCATAGCAGGATAGGGAATTCACCATGCCTGCTGCCTGGCCAGCTCAGGCTGTGTTTTCCCCTACCTTGTTTTGTAACATTTGGTCAGAAACAAGCAATTCAAATTAAAAGATTTATTTTTAGAAAAATTTTAGGTTAACAGAAAAATTGAGCAGATAATAGTTCCCATATACTCCCCTGCCCTTCATCTGACACACAGCTTCCCCTATTATAAACATCTTGCATTAATGTGGTGCATTTGTTTCTATATGGTGGTGCACCAAATCAGTCAGTCAGGTGGTCAGCAGTGAGAAAGAATATGTGGTGCTGGGAGAAGCAAGGACAAAGTAGAGCCCACTTAGCACCTTCACAAGATGACCTTCAGAGCACAGTAGCCACTGATTCATTTCTGATTCCTAAGTCTTACACAAATTTCTCTTGTGGTCTCTCTAAACCTTGGGCAACAGGAGAAAGAATTTTAGGAAACATAATTCCTAATTAGCTACCTTGACACAGTACAAAACATCACAGTTTACTTACAAAAAAAGAAAAGAAAAAAAAACTAGCCCTAGCAAGTTTGGCTTAGTGAATAGATCATCGACCTGCAGACTAAAAAGTCCCAGGTTCAATTCTGGTCAAGAGCACATGCCTATACATACAGCAAGAGTTCTGCCTCTTCCCTTTTGGGAAAATAAATTCCAGATGTCTCAAAGATTGAAAAATAAAATTTATATGAAGTACCATGAAATAATTTGGTGGAATATCTTTATAACTATGGGGAGAAAAGTAACTACATCATCATCACATACACACACACACACACACACAGAAAAAAAAAATCTTATAATTTAAATATGTTAATTTGAGACTTCTATTTTAAAGACATACCATAAAAAAAGATTGAAAAAGATATTAGCCTAGAAAAATATATTTACATTACATATGAAAAACGAGAAATTTATAGCCCTCAATAGAGTGTGGAGAACAAGCACTCATGTTTTACTGATGGAACTATAAATTTATCTAAGTACAGTGGTACCTCGAGATACAAGTTTAATTCGTTCCGTAACCTTGAGGCATGGGAAACTATGAGATGCTCGAGTCGTGGTAAACTGGTGGGTCGTGTGCAATCAGCCGATCCACGCGATTACTCCTATCTCAAATGTTGCTCATATTTCAAAGCAAAAATCGCTAGCTCGACGGCTCGTATCTCAAAAATCTCGTATGTTAGGGCACTCGTATCTCGAGGTACCACTGTATCAAAATGTAAATTTATATGATATGTAATGTATCAAAATGTAAAATGACCCAATAAACAAAATTCTTAGGAATTTACTAAAGTAATTATCACCCAAGTGGAAAAGTATATACTGAAGCATTATTATAATCTATATAGATAAAAGCCTAATGTGCAAAGTGATCCCTCGGGAGTTTGACTGACTGGGAGTTCGATCACTCAGTATGATGTGCGCTGACCACCAGGGGTCAGTATGGAACAAAGGAAGGCCTTGGCCAGCAGCCTAGGGACCCTGCCAATGTACTAATTTTGTGCACTGGGCCTCTAGTAGTCAATAAAAGGAGACTTTTGAGTAAATTACAGCATAATGCAATATTGTGTAGCCATTAACAATAATGATAAAGACCTTTATCTTTTGACAATAGAAATCTATTTAAGATATACTGTTGAGTAAAAATGCAAATTGCACAATCCATTTATGTAGTTACATACATACTAAAGGTCTAGTGCACAAAATTTGTGCACTTGGGGACGGGGTCCCTCAGCAGTCTGGGAGCCTTCAGGGGATGTCCAACTGCCACGGAAGCGGGAGAGGTTCCCACCATCATTGCTGCACTCGCCAGCCAAGAGCCCGGCTTCTGGCTGAGCAGCACTCCCCCTGTGGAAGCTCACTGACCATCAGGGGGCAGCCTCTGCATTGAGCATCTGTCCCCTAGTGGTCAGTGCATGCCATAGCAACCAGACATTACAACATTTGGTTTATTTGCATGTTAACCTTTTATTATATACAGTTCTTAAATAATATAAATATATAGAAAAAGTGTCTGGGAAGATTTTTTTTATCAATCTGTAAATATTTGAATGTCAGTTTCTTTTCCCCTTTTCTCTTTTTTTGTTTTTTTTTCCTTGTGTTTTGTTTTGTTTTTTACTTTACTGTTGAAAGTATTACATATGTCCCCTTTTTTTCCTCCATTGACCTCCTCCAGCGCACCTCCACCCACCATACCCCCAAACCCACTTCAAGCCTTCACTCCCCCATTCTCTGTGTCCATTGGTTATGGATATATGCATAGAAGTTCTTTGGTTGATCTCTTCCCACCCACCCACCCTCCCCACCTTCCTTCTGAATTAAAGTTTACATTAATTATGTACAATCTAAAACAATTTGTTTAATTTGGGATTGTTTTCAAAGGAAGAATTTCTTTAAGCCCCATAATAATTCCTCTCCAGGGCCACTTCCTTTTTAGTCACTTGGAAACCATTGTTAGCCTTCACACTGCTAATCCATGGTTGTAACCAACTCAGTGCCAACAGGAATTGCCAATTTGGGGTGTATCGAAGGAAGAATGTTTATTCAGTGCAAAACAGCTCAATTGTGATACAGCAAGGGTGTGAAAACAGCACAGCCCAGGGCCCAAGTCCCTCTCCAGTCAGACACCTCTGCTCTGCTCCCTATAGGTCTATGGTGGTCTGCTCCACTTTGAGACATCTTTAGTCTTCAGTGGAAAGGGAAAGTGTGCTTCCCAAGACAGAGGGAAGCTGGCTTATTGTGGACAGAAATCCTCACCCCTCATCCCTAATTGGTCTGTCCTTATGCAAATGAGGACTCCAAATCCTCAAAGTTTGGTCCAAAAGGCACTGTCCTGATTGGTTACAATAGGGCTTTTCTGATTGGCCAAAGCTGCACAGCTGTGATTGGATGGGGAGAGCCTCATTCCTATTGATTGTAATAGTATTCCAGGAACTCTTTTGTAAGGGCTGGCTCAGATGGCAGAAACATAGTGCAGGCAAATAGTTAAGTGCAGAGGCAGGCAGCTCAGTACAGGCTTCTCCAAAAAGTGCAGATTGCTAAGAGGTCCCTTTACGGAAATGGCTGCTAGGCTCTGTTTTTTAAAATGTTAGCCCCCAGGAACCCTTCTTAGTAGGTGTCTTTCCCAACGCAGGGTTCACAATACTCAGATGTGTTCCCATCTAGAGACACAGAATATCTTCCTCCAAACTTCTTTCTTGAATAACTTTTTAAAAATCACTTTTTAACATCTGATTATACTTGTAATACCTGTTGACAAGAGAACATTTTTTAATACAAAAATATTGATGAAAGTTACATCAATTCAATGACTCAATGCCTCACTGAATGTTTCTTCTCTCCATTCATTCCCAGTCATTTCTTTTTGTGTTTATAGTACGAAATTTGATAAATGGATCCAGGAAATCATATCATGGGCTTTCTAAAGATCCTTTGTTTTTGTAAATGCAGCAGAGATTCATGGATAGCTGCCTTGCCAGACAGACCTCTGGATGGAAAATCCAAAAGAAACAAATTTGCTGATATGTAAGCTACTGCCTCTTTTGGAGCTTTCTACTAAGTCTCCTATTGCATGTAGGAGGTGGTGCCTACAATCAAAGCACTCCAGTAACCAGGATGCTGTTCCACTTTGTATAGTTATATCTCATGTAGCGGGTAGAAGAACCCATCACTGAAAGGTTCCTTTCTTTTCTGTAACTATTTGCATTAAGAGAGATGAGATTGGACTTGGGGAGGAGTATTAACCAGTACTAGCTATTTCCCTCAAAATTAGACAAGAACTCCCTCGATAACCTAATGACTAAGGTAAGACTAATTTGCTATCCTTGAAGAAATGAAAGAGAAGGAATGAAAAGGGTTCAAATGGCAAGAGGGAGCAAAATATCTGGAGTGTTTACTATGTACTAGGTAAGTATTTTACTGGTGCTTTCAGACACTCAGAGATATATCTACAACCCTGAGGTGAGACTGATATTGTCCATGTTTTACAGAAGAGACTGTGAGGCTCAGAGCAGTAAAAAACATGTCATGAAGTCACGTAGTTGGAATGACCAAGAAGTTTCCAAAGAATGGGACAAATCAAAATGCACACCTTTCCCCAGTCTAATTATTTAATATTATTCGTATAAGTCACCCAATTCATAGAATGAATTTAGGTGAAAAGGACATTGAGAGAAACCAATTCTTTTGACTTTGATAGATCTTTACTATAAAATTACTTGAATTCAGTTCACTTTATTACTTATTGCTTGACTCTAAGTGCTTTATAAGGGAATATAACTGAATGCAGTTAATGAAAATACACACTAGAATATTATGATGAACTAAATTACCACAATTGGAGGAGAAACCAAGTTGGCGACATAGGTGAACACTTAAGCTGCTGCCTCACACAACAATTTCAAAATTACAACTAAAAGACAGAACAGACACCATCTAGAACCACAGGAAAGCTGGCTAAGTGAAAATTCTACAAATAGAAGTAAAGAGAGGGACTTAAGAAGACTCAAAGCAGTTGTAAAAAGCTGAGGTATGGAGACACACTTGTGGAGAGGAAGGGCTGCAGAGCGTCTGGCTGGCTTCCTCTAGTGGGAGGAAGACAGAAAATCTCATCTGCACTGAACCTCACTTCAGTCTGCACTGAGCCCCAGCTCCAGGCAAGATTCATAGAGGGGGGTCTGGACTGTTGTGAAAAGGAAGGAGTACACGGAAACTGAGGGGAGCCGTGAAAGACAGAGCTCTGGGGGCACGTGAACGTGCATGCGAAAGTGCACACGCAGAGCACTGACTGTTGATTGTGCCACTGGCTTTCTCTAGTGGGAGGAAAACAGAACCTCCCAACAGCACTAAACCCCACTTCTGACTGCACTGAACCCACCTCCAGGCGAGACTCATCTGGACTGTTATTAAAAGGATGGAGTGCATGAAAACTTAGGGGAGTTGCGAAAAACAGAGCTCTGGGGGCGCATGAAAGTGCACATAAAAGTGCGCACACAGAGGGCTGACTGCTGATTGTGCCGCTGTCTTTCTCTAGCAGGAGGAAAGCAGAACCTCACAACAGCACTGAAACCAGGTCCAACTGCACTGACTCCCAGTTTCAGGTGAGAAACTGGGGACCCAGACTCATACGGGTCCCTACAACACATGAAAACTCAAAGGATCTGGAAAGGCAGAGGTTTGGAAGCAAACACGCATGCGCAGATACAGTTGATCCTCACAACCTATTGGCTTGGAGGTCAATTCCCCCCAGTGATAGCAACAACAATCAAGAATTAACTACAAGACTGTACACACAGACCACAATGGGGTACACCAAGAGTGTCCACCTCAGGTAACTGGGGAGGCAGAGCTACTGGGTCACATAGGACTTCTAGCACACAAAGCTACTCTAGCAACTCAGGGAAGCAGCGAAATATGTGGAGACAAAAGAACAGATCAGAAACAAAAGAAATGGAGGAAAACAAAAGACTGGATATAGAGTTCAAAACCACGATTATAAGGTTTTTTAAGAATTTCCTAGAAAAAAAATGGATAAATTTAGCGAGACCCAAGAGGAGATGAAAAAAGATGAACTAGAGATGAAAAAGGACCAGCTAGAAATTAAACATACACTGACTAAAATAAAAAAATAGTATACAGAGACCTAACAGCAGACTAGAGGAACACAAGAATCAAGTCAAAGATTTGAAATACAAAGAAGCAAAAAACACTCCACTGAAAAAGCAAAACGCAAAAAGAATTAAAAAATGTGAAGATAGTGTAAAGAGCCTCTGGGACATCTTCAAGTGTACCAACATCAGAATTATGGGGGTGCCAGAAGAAGAGAGAAAGCAAGATACTAAAAACCTATTTGAAGAAATAATGACAAAAACTTTCCTCACCTGGTAAAAGAAATAGACTTACAAGTCCAGGAAGCACACAGAACCCCAAATAAAAGGAATCCAAAGAGGACCACACCAAGACACATCATAATTAAAATACCAAGAGCAAAAGACAAAGAGAGAATATTAAAAGCAGCAAGAGAAAAACAGTTAATTACCTACAAGGGAGCACCCATAGGACTGTCAGCTAATTTCTCAACAGAAACGATGCAGGCCAGACAGGAATGGCAAGAAATATTCAACGTGATGAATAGCAAGAACCTACAACCAAGATTACTCTACCCAGCAAAGCTATCATTCAGAATTGAAGAGCAGATAAAGAGCTTCACAGATAAGAAAAACTAAAGAAGTTCATCAGCACCAAACAAGTATTATATGAAATGCTGAAAGATATTCTTTAAGAAGAGGAAGAAGAAGAACAAGGTAAAGGTAAAATTATGAACAACAAATACATATCTATCAACAAGTGAATCTAAAAATCAAGTGAATTAAAAAATCTAAAAATCAAGTGAATAAATGGGTGAATATAATAGAATTAGGGACATAGAAAGGGAGTGGAATGATAATTCTCAGGGGAAAAGAGGTGAGGGGAGGTGTAGGGAGAGACTGGACAAAAATCATACTCCTATGGATGACGACAATTTGGGGGAGGTGAGGGTAGAGAGTGGGGTAGGAGCCAGGTAGAGGGGAGATATGGGAGAGGGAGGAAGAGGAACAATTGTAATAATCTGAACAATAAAGATTTATTAAAAATTAATTAATTAATTACCACAGTTGAAGATACCTGGGAATAATATTGTTGAAGTCCTTTTTTTTTTCCTCCCCAAGACTTTTAGCCTACTTCTAGGCTTTAATTAAAAAAAGAAAAAGGTTTTCTTGGCTTATCTCATTCCTGTTATTAAAAGAATGTCAACCTTCTGTTGTCTTGTGTTTGGTATCTTATCTGATTTTCTACACCTATATATTTTTTCTGAGTCATTAACTTAATACATTCTACTAATATGCCCTTCTATAATATGATATATTTCCAGTCTGCTCAATACTAATCAACCAAAGGCAGCTGGGAGGAGAGTTACAGAAGGAGGAGCAGACTTAACAGGAATGAGAGAGAATGTATCTATATTATTATCACAATTAATTATGATGGCAGCAGCAGACTGTGGTGGACCCAGCACTGACATGGGTCCTGGTTTTGGCACAAGTGGTTATGTGACTTTAGAGAAGCCATTTCCATTTTCCTTCACTTATAGAAGGAAACAGAGATCTGAAGAGGTAAGATGTCCAAGATTCCCTCCAGCTCTAAGAAGCTAAGATGGTAAATTCATGTAATTTTTGAAGCCACTACCCAACATAATCATGCATTATATTTATTCAGTGTTTAGTTTACCAGACAAAATACTTAGGAAAAAACAAAAACTTTTCCAATGAATGTTTTAGAGGCTACCAGGGCTTTCCTCCATGCTTTGGCCTTTTCTATGGCCTGAGCTATTTCTACTCCATATTCATCTGCTTGTACTCATCTTTGGACAACTGGGCAGGCTACTGACTTTTTACTGTGCTAAGTCTTTCTGAAATAAAACATGAAATTATAGATATAAAGTTACTCCTACCCTATCTTCCAGTTTTATTCTCATGTATATTATAATTTTAATTCAACTCCTCAAACATTTATTATATGCTAGCCCAGATGCCAGGCAAGGTAATAGGCCTTGGAACTCAGAAAAATAGACCACCCAATCCTTGCTCTGGACACTTTTGCGAATAACAAATAATAGCTCACATGTTTGACTACTTATGAGGCATTGTTCTAAGGGCTTTCCATTTATTATTCACTTAATGGTCACAACTTGTAAGTTCTATTATTATCTCTATTTTACTGATAAGATGAAGAAAATTACTTAATATGACTCAGCAACCAGGATTTAAACATTCCTCCAAAATATATATTGATCTTTCATGTGCTTTTATTTTGTGTAAAAGATTTTTCTGTTTCTTACTTTACTCGGCTTTATGGCTTTAAGATCTATCCATGATGCTATGATATATCTAATGTCATTCATGTGTTTATAGATCTACTAGCTTGATTATGGTGTGTTTATAAAAACATTGTTGGATTCAATTAATGTTTTATTTAAGAATTAGAGGCCCAGTGCAAGAATTCGTGCACAGGTGGAGTCCCTCAGCCTGGCCAGCAATCAGGGGTGATCAGAGAAGTCTCACCCAGGCCCGATCAAGCTGATGGGGCCAACCAGCTGAGGAGGGACTGTGGGAGGGCTCTGAGTATGTCTGGTCCTCTCACCCAGTGCTGATCAGCTGGACCCCAACAGCAAGCTAACCTATCAGTTTAAGCATCTGCCTCCTGGTGGTCAGTGTGCATCATAGCAACTGGTCAAGCAGTAGACCAATCAGTCAGACACTTAGCATATTACATTTTTATTATATAGGATTATGCATCTACATTCACCAATGAAATGGGCCCATATGTTTTATACTTGTATACGCCATCTATATGCTACTCGCCCTTGATATAATGGCGACTTCCTTTATGGCTTAATAAATTATCTGTTTTCTTTATCAAACTCTTCCTGTGTCCCCCTTATTTGTCTATGTGTGTGGGTTCTTTGTATCTCAATATGGGTCTTTCAATCTGTTATTCTAGGAAGTTAATCTCTATGATTTCTCTTTCTGGGACTCGTATCAAATGAAAGGTGGCATTTCTATTTCTGTCTTCTTCAATTTGGCTTTTCTTTTACATTTTTTTATCTCTTTAACCTTTCCTGCATCCTTCTAGGGGAGACCCTCAGTCTGATATTCTAACTCACAGGCTTTTAGTCTCTGCTGTATTCTTCCAAGTATTTGGCCCTTCTCTGTGTTATCTCAACTATTACATTTTTCAGACATGCTTCTTTGTTTTTTTTGTACTTCTTGATCTTATCCAGCAGTACTAATAGTGTGCCTTATCTCTCCAGATATATTTAATCATGTGCCAATGTGTCAGGGACAGTTGGGATGGCTAATGCTGTCTGATTTGCTGCCTTTAAGGCAGTTATTGTAACTCAGGAACAAATTTTCCCTGAGGGTGTTTCCCTCATTTGGGGAGAATGTATTTTGGGGAAAAGCCAAAAGAACTAGTTTGCCTCATTGTGGATGACTTAGGGGGAAATGATCTCCAAAGGTGGAATCCCAGGCATAGTAGCATTGCTAGCGGTCCTATTTGCTGCTTCTCCACTAGGCAACCCCTCCAGTCAGAATTTTACATTTCAATCCTTAGGGATGCACAAAGCTGCAAGAACAGAGTCTCCTCTGTCCTGTGCCTGGAAAGAAAGAAGGGACTGGGAGTCAGCCGGTTGGTCTGCACCTGTTTTCTGACCCCTCGGTCCAGCAGGGCTCTTGTACCACCCTGAGATCAGCCAGAACCTGGTACCAGGCATACTATTTTGTAGTTTCCTGTTGCTGCTATAACAAATTACCACCAACATCATGGTTTAAAACAACAATAAGCACTGTCTTTCAGTGCTGGAAGTCAGAAATCTAACTCAGGTTCACCAGGCTGAGGTCAAGGTTGTGACAACTGGCCCCTCCTGGGCAGTTCCTGCTTCCAGTGACCACCTGCATGCCTCGGCTTGAGGTTTCTCCTCCATCTTCAAACCACACCACTCTGACCCCACTCCCCCAGTCACATCACCTTCTCCTCTGACTCTTCCTGTGTCACTCTTAGAACTATTGGGATTACATCAAGTTCCCAGATAACAGGATAATATCCTCATCTGGATCCCTTAATTCCATCACATCAGCAAGGTCCTTTAGCCACATAAAGCTAATATTTGAGGTTCCTGGGATTACTGGGTGGACATACTTAGGAGCCATTATTCTGCCCACCACAGCCACCAGGGCTCCTGTAGGCTGAGGAAAATAAGATTACACAGCACTTTTTTGAAAGGCCTAATGCATACAGAGTATTGTTGAGGATGAGGGGAGATAGCATAAACAGTTAATAAATATAAGTGAAATATACATATATCCCTATAAAGAAATGTATATCGCAGATGTAGTATAGAAGACATATAGAAGTTAATAGCGTGTGTGTTGTATATGAAATTAACCAGCTTCAAGGTTTAAACATTCATATTTCAACTCTGTCCTGGTAGCATGGCTGTGCTAGAGGGACCTTCAGATTCTAAATATTAGCATCCCCTGAACTGATGTAGAACAGAGGCACTCTTTTTACATTGTCCATCTTTATTGGGCATCATCAATAAATTCAGAATGAGGCAGGTGAAAAGATACATAAAGCTCAGCTCCTATACTTAACAGGAGTTCAGTCTAGTCTGGCTGGCATGACTCAGTGGTTGAGTGTCGAGTGAGCATCACAGTTTGATTCCTGGTCGGGGCACATGCCAGGGTTGTGGGCTTGATCCCTAGGAGGCAAGGGGCGCGCAGGAGGCAGCTGATCAATGATTCTCTCTCATCATTGATGTTTCTATCTTTCTTTCCCTCTCCCTTCCTCTCTGAAATCAACTTTAAAAATGTGTGTAAAAAAAAAAGAGTTCAGTCAGGAGAGCCAGACACAAGCAAGTGGTGAACAACCCGATGCTGGAGCAGGGGACTCGCAAAGGACAAAAGAGGCTGGCTAACGGGCGGTACCCAGGTGAGGAGGGAGATAAGGGCAGTCCAGGCTGAGAGACCACAGCTGCACAGAGGCTCGAAGGAGATTACACATCCTGGAAACACTGAGCAAGCAGCTCTGCACTGGGCTGCGTTAGTCTCTCTCCTCCTGTGCTGCATCAAAGCCCTTCCCTAAACTTCTCCTCTGACCTTTCTTCCTCCTCTCCTTTCTTCTCTCCCATTTCCCTGAAGAGGGAGATATTATCGTATCACAGTACGCTTCCCCCCTCAATTCAAGTCCTCACATTACAACAAACTCAAAAGCGGGAAGAGAAAGAGAAGAAAAATCAGTTGCGCTGATGCTGTCAGCCCTGGAGGGCCTCCTGACCATTGTTTCATCTCCGGAAAGTTTTATCTCAAATTCTTACAGCACCTGCCTTCAAAGGCTTAAGAGCCTTGCAGATACTCTCCCACCCCTTGAACATAGGCAGGAGAACAGTCCTCAGATCTTGGCTTTGCAGCTGAGAGAGGGAGCCAAGAGGACCTCAGATCTCCCTCCTGTGCGGGTCTCTCGGAGAGCTACTGCTCCGTCCCAGAAGCACACCTGACTCCACGCTCCAGGTCCTGATGGAGGACAGAGGGCACCTGAACAGCTTTGTTGTAACAAGGCAGAGTCTGAAATAATAAGGATTCTCCAAGCTGACTGCGGCAGAGGCCTTACTCTCACCCACTTGCTCTCTGTGGTAAGGAGGGAAAGAAGACTGAAAAAGCACACCTCTTTCCACCTTCCTCCATAGTTTTATTTCCACAGTGTCACGGAACACAACGCATGACAATTTACCAGCACATAGAAAATGAAAAATGTCTATTGTGTGATACAAATTAGACCAGATATCTTAGACCATCTGTGTGTGCTTATAAACATTGAATCAGGAAATCCACAAAGACCAAACTGACGTCACCGTTCCTTTCTGGCTAATAATGACTCCTTAGCTAGACAGGAGTAAACAGCATCCAATGTCTGGGGCTAGGCCCTGTGCATACACGCTCGCTGGGAGGACACTGGAAGCTGACCACGTGGACTGGTTTATGGGTTGTTGACTTTTTGCACGGAATGGAGGGTGGGGCAAGCATCTGCTGTACTTGCCTTCACCCTCCCACCCCTGACCGCACCTTATGGGCAGCATTCACACAGTGGACATGGGATGCTGAAAGGCTGCCCTTGATCTGTGCATGCATGCAGGGTGTGAGCTGACTGGGTTCAGTGTAGGCGGGTCAGGGAGTGACAGCGTGCTTGCCAGATCCAAGCACAGTGCAGAGGCACAGCTCCCCTGGCAGATCTCCCAAGGCAAACTGACTGCCGGCATTCAGAAAACCACAATCACCAGGCCCTCATCATCACTTTATTCACGATTTCCATGGCTTGCTTGAACGGGTTATATTTGCTCCATGAGTAACACAGAGTGCACTGCCATGTTTTTAGATCAGATGTGGAATTAAATCATCCTTCTCTTTCAATGATCTATTTTCTATGATTAAAAAGAAAATGTTTGTTGTATCTCATAGGATAAGCCTGGGGCTTCCCTGGAGTCTGTATTTGTTAAGCATTTGATCCATCTGATCCATCCATCTAAGGAAATACCTGAACCAGATAATGTTAAAACTTATAAGTACACTAGAAGCCCAGTGCATGAAATTCATGCATGTGGGGGGAGGGGACCCCTCAGCCCAGCCTGCACCCTCTCCAATCAGGGACCCCTTAGGGCAGTGGTTCTCAACCTTTCTAATGCCGCGACCCTTTAATATAGTTGCTCACGTTGTGGTGACCCCAAACCATAAAATTATTTTCATTGCTATTTCATAACTGTAATCTTGCTACTGTTAGGAACTGTAATGTAAATATCTGATATGCAGAATATATTTTCGTTGTTACAAATTGAACATAATTAAAGCATAGTGATTAATCACAAAAACAATATGTAATTATATATTGTGAAATATTTGTTTCTAATTACAAATAAATGAAATTTTTGTCTTGAATCATGGTGTAGCATGGGTAACAGTCTTCAGATGACAACAGTAAACTACATTGCTACACTTTGCTACACCGAGGAGCTGTCTGTTGGTTCCTAAGACCAGGGGAAATAGGTGTTTTCTGATGGTCTTAGGCGACCCCTGTGAAAGGGTCTTTCAACCCCCAAAGGGGTCGTGACCCACAGGTTGAGAACCACTGCCTTAGGGGATGTCTGACTGTTGGTTGGGCCTAAACCAGCAGTTGGACATCCCTCTCACAATTCTGTACCACTGGCTCCTAATCACTTACCTGCCTGCCTACCTGATCACCCCCAACTATCCCCTCCCTGCCAGCCAGGTCACTCCTAACTGCCTCCCCACTGGCTGGTCACCCCTTACTGCACACCTCTGCTGCCCAAGTCACACCCAACTGACTGCTTCCCCACCACTGGCCTGGTCACCTCATGGAGCCTGCTGTTCAGTTGGTTGGGCATCCCTCGCTAACCCCTCTGCTAGCCTGGTCACCCGGCACAGCCTGCTTGTTCAGTCATTTTGTTGTTCCTCACTAATTCCCCTGCTGGCCTGGTCATAGGCAGCCATCTTATGAGGGCATGAGAGTTAATTTGCATATTACCTCTTTATTATATAGGATTGATGCTGTTTTGAAGCATATTTTGCAAATAGATCAGAGGAAAATAATTCAATGATTTTTAGTCTATGAACTTATAGTAAATTAGAAAAAAAAACTAAAAATAAACTAATCTGTACCCTCTGTGTGGACAGGGAACTATTCCCAAATTCATCAGTTCCCTGGAATGCCTTAATATACTTAACACAATAGGTGCAAAGTAAATATTGCTGCCATTCCTTCAAAAATAGTTTTGAGGGCTTAATATGAGCTAGGCAGGCATTGTTCTAGTCATCAAGAGACTCAAGACAGACTCCAAAAATTGTTGCCTTGAAAGTCTGTGTTTTACAGACTTTCCAAGTCATCACCAACAGGACAGAGGTAAAGGGCAATAAAAATACTGGGATTGCCAACCCTGTGCCTTGTTTGGCATCTTAACTCTCCCTAGTAAATGGTGGTAGGAGGAGGGTGGTGGAATGAAACTTACCAGGGAGGCAATTGATTTACTGGGGCCTGGATTTATTGCAGCCATTTACAAAGCTGTTGTAAAATGGGTTATTGCTTTTATTGCCTAATCTTTCAAGAATCTCTGAATAATTTCTTTTTCTCCACACAGTACAAATATAAATTTTTAAAAAATCTTATTTCAAATAATGCACTAGTAGCTTTTCTAGTTGTATGAATAAAACTCAATTGTCAAGTGAAAGAATACTAACACAAAATATTTAGGGAAAAGCAGAGGACTTATTTGCTTACATGATTGGGACATCTAACAGGTCTTGCTAGCATCTGGTGCATGGGACCCCAAAAGTTTACGAGCGGTCTTCAGGATTCTGGCCCTTTTTCTTAGACTCTCAGTTCTGCCCTCCTTCTTACTGGCTTTATTTTGGCAAGCTCATTCCACATGGTGACACAAATGGCCTCCTTCAACCCCAGATCTTTGTGATCTTTACCCTTGTGATCTCAGAGATAAAAATCGCCTTAGGGACACAGGGATTTCAAAAATGTTATCAAGTCATTTTCTCTCTCTACCTCTGTCCCTGCCAATCTCAGCTGTTTCTCCATGTCAGCCTTATTCGACTGCTGCCATGCATTACCCCAATAGAAAAAGAAGGGAAGCACGGAGTCACTGAAATTTCTAATCTTGCATAATTCCAGCTCAGAAACCCTGTGGGAAAGAGAGAGTTTGCCATTTCCATATTTCCATAACATCTCTGGAGAGGCTCTTACTTGCTCTGGGTCGGGCATTAGATCATCAGGTCAGTTATCATGGCCTTCTTTGCCCCAGCTACAGTAAGGCAAGCCCATTCAGAGACTGTGCCTTGAGGAAGGTCTGGGCCTTTTTCCTAAGAACAATGCAAATCCGTTGAGGGTAAATGGAATACATTTATGTTTTTTTAAAAAACATTCTGCCACTAGTATGGAAAAGGGACTGGAAGAGGATGACCTGAGAGCATAGAGGAAGACCAAGTTAGGATGCTAATGCAGCAGTCTTGGTGACAAGTGGCGGTGGCTTAGACTGTGGTTGGGCAGTAGAAATGGAGAGAACAAGACAAAAAAGAGAACTAATTAGTGGAAACACTGATGGGAATTGGTAATGAACTTTCTCCAGAAGAGTGAAGGAAAAGACAGTCCAAACCATGACCCCTTTTCTGGTTTACATAAATGATGGCATTCAAAAAAACAAAACAAAATGGAAGAGGCTTGGCTGGTGTGGCTCAGTTTGTTGAGCACCATCCTGTGCATCAAAAGGTCACCAATTCGGTGTCCAGGTTGCAGGTTCTGTCCTCCAGGAGAGGCAACCCAACAATGTTTCTCTCACATCAATGTTTCTCTCTCTAAAAGCAATTTTAAAAACATATCAAAACAAAACCATTAAAAACAAAACAAAATTGCAAGAGCCCTGGCCAAGTGGCTCAGTTGGTTGAAGCATGGTCCCATACAACGAAAGTTTGCAGGTTTGTTCTTCAATTGGGGTGCTTACTGGAGGCAATTGATAGATGCCCTCTCTCTCTCCTTCCTCTCTCAAATCAATAAAAACATGTCCTTGGGTGAGGATAAACAATATACCTGGAAGAAATCCAAGAAGGGTATTGGGAGGAATGAGGACAGCATGAATATAGTTTTGGGCCTACATTTGTGTTGCCCTGGAGATGTCGGTAAGCATACTAGCCTGAAGCTCAGAGATATGAACTTAGAAATCATCAGTATAAATGAAGTATTGAACAAGCACCAATGAAGCCCTTGTCTTAGCTGCAATGGAAGAAAAGGGAGATGAAAAGAGGAGAAGATCTAGAACCAATTCTTCAGCAATACCAACACATAATGGCTGCATTGAAAAGGAAAAATCTTCAAAAGAAACTGAAAAGGAATAGCTACAAAGAGAGGGCTATGTTACAAAGCCAAGGGAAGGGTGTGTTTCAAGGAGGAAGCCGTCAACAATGTCAAACAGTGGTGAGAGACTAAATCAGATATGAATCCAGCATCTATTATATTTTCACAACCTCTCCAAAAACATATATATACACAGCAACTTGCACATAGTATGGATTCACTAAAGAATGATGTAGCAACTTAATATTCACTACATAGCAGGAGGCAGTGTAGTGTAGTAGAAAGAGCTTTGAATCCCAGACCATCCATTTGCTAATTGTGGCATTTTTTAACAAGGCATCTCTAAGTCTTGACTTCTTCACCAGTAAAACAGAAATGGTAATGATGGCTTTAACATTGGCTCAAGAAAGGACTATTAATATTAATAGCTCTTTATTCTTTAAGGTATTTTCTTCTAAATCATCTTATTTGAGCCTTAGCACAACCCAGTGATTTTGGCAAACTATAGGTTAAGCAAGGTGTCCAGGGCCTAGAACTGGTCAGTTTGTAAACTAGGGTCTCTTGACTGCCAGATTAGTGCTATGATAAGAAAACATACTTTCAGGATCTGCAAGTTACTGCTTTTTGCTCCTACAGATGGATTGTTTTTCAACAATCATTCTTAGGTAACTGACGAGATAGATTCTGAGTGTGGGAAGGGAGATATAAGGATGAGATATAGTTCCTGCTCTCCAGGGGATCATGGTCCCATAAAGGAGACAGATACTACAAATAGATAAGTGTAATATCACATGATAAACTTTCCAATGGGGAGCCTTTAAAGGCAAAGCACTGAGAGAACACAGTGGAAGGAAGGAATAATGAACTCTGGAACATGGGGAAGGGAAAAGAGAACGCTGGTAAATCTTGATGAGAACAAGGCTTAAAAATATATACCAATTTCAGCTATGATTTTTAAAAATTCTTTATTGTTTAAAATATTACATATGTCTCCTTTTTTCCCCATTGATCTCTCCCCAGTCTCCCCTAACCTCCATCTTATGCCCTCACCCCTCTACTGTTGTATCCATGGGTTATGCTTATATACATGCATACAAGTCCTTTGGTTGATTTCTTTAGCCACTTCCCACCCCTACCTTCCCTCTGAGATTGGATGGTCTGTTCAATGCTTCTCTGTCTCTGTATCTATTTGTGTTCATCAGTTTATGTTGTTCATTATATTCTACAAAGGAGTGAGATCATGTGATATTTATCTTTATCTGACTGCTTATTTCACTTAGCATAATGCTCTCCAGTTCAATCCATGCTGTTGCATGGTAAGAATTCCTTCTTTTTTATAGCAGCATAGCATTCCATTGTGTATATGTATCACAGTTTTCTAATCCACTCATCTGCTGATGGGCATTTAGGCTGTTTCTAAATCTTAGCTATGCTAAATTGTGCTGTTATGAACCTAAGAGTGCATATATCCTTTCTGATTGTTGTTTCTGATTTCTTGGGATATATTCCTAGAAGTGGAATTACTTGGTCAAATGGGAGTTCTACTTTATGATTTTCTTTTTCTTTCATTAGAATCATCTAATTTCTGCACTAGAAAAGACCAGACTTATTAAAAGTATTACTCTCTTATAACAAAGACAGTGGAATTGAAGACCAGAGAGGTGAGGTAACATTTCAAGGTCAAGAGTCAGAAAAAAAGCCAGGAGTCCCAATGTCATGGGAATCAGCTTTGTCTAAGACAGGACTGTAGTATCTAGCACAGGCTTGACTTGGTACTCACATTGGTTGACCTGCCAGTTCAGGCAAGAATGGACTGTCCTCATCTGAAAGCCTTTAAAACCCAAGAAGGAGACTAGAAACACAAGGGCCTGAGCCTGGAGGCATTGCTGGGCATTCATTGGAAGTTTGTAGATGTATATTATCACAATCATATATTGTTTCTTTGAGAAACAAACACTGATCTCTTCCCTTGGGTAGCGAATGTAATCTGGTATTACAAAAACAAGAAACACAGCAGGATGGGAGAGCCTAACAGAACTTTCATTAACACAGGGAGTAAGGCTAGATAGGGAATAAGGAGAAAAATGCTTGCTCATTCTGTGTAGATCAAAGTAGGAATTATTGCAACAAAATCTCCCCATTAAAAAAAAGAGATTTTCATTCCAAACCCATATTTTCAAGAATATTCAATACAATAAATTCACAAAAATGAATTTGGTATTAAAATGAAGTATTAAACTCACTAATTCAGATCCATTTAAGAAATGACAGAGGGTTGTAAAATATATCTGACTCTTTGAAAAACAAATCAATCATTTCAAGATTGTTGTCAAATAAAACTCTTGGAAGTTAAATAAAAAAATTAAATAGATCAGTAAGGTCATATATCATACACCATTTGTTGGTGAACAGACACCTGTAACAAAACTTGAAGATACTTAAGAGTTAGTTTTCTGAAAGTTAAACATAAGTCATCTGCTTAGAAACCCTAACTTTATAGATGATAAAAACATTACTGTCTCTCTACCCTTTTCTGAACTGCAAATTCCAAGCAGAATTCAGATAAATTAATTTGGAAAGTCCCTTGAATTCTTGGAATGGAATTAGACCTGTAGGTCATTTTTCTGTAGGTCACTATATTTTATAGTGACACTTTCATAAACAACTTGAACAAGGAGAAAATCATATAATCAAAGATAGCTAAGCAAGTAATAAACAAACAGATCTCTCTCTGAAGATAACATTTAAAAAATATAACAGTATACATTTGAGAAGACTAAATACAGTAAGGCCTCATTTATCCAGCACTGTTAAGCAATGAGTTTGTCTCTGAAAGGGCATTTTTCCAATAGCAGCTGATTTCCCCCTTTAAGTGATATCGCTTCAAAAATTATCTTGATGAAGATTATTTTAACATGTTCTACATACTTCCTCACTAATTTACCTGAGCCAATCTATTATGAATTTACTAAGCCTTTTTTCTTCAGTGACTCAAGATCCCCAAAGATTAATATTTATTGTGGCAGTACAATTTGTCCACAGACTTGACTGGTGTTCCTAAGGTTTCAGCTATAGACCCAACTGCTAAACTTTTTTCATTCTTATGTCTCCTTCTCCACTTTGCCTTTTTCTTAAAATTGTCTGTATGCCTTCCTCCAGCAGTCTTTCCCCCTCCCCTCTCCCGCTTTTAATTTGATTCTTTAAGAAGTCAGAGGGAAGATGGGGAGAGGAGGGGAGGGGCGATTAACCAAAGAATTTATATGCATACAGGCATAACCCATGGACACAGACAATAGTGTGATGAAGGTCTGGGGTCGGGGGTAGGTATGGGGTCATTGGAGGGAAAAGGGGGGGCATCTATATTCTTTTCAACAATAAAGATAAATTTTTTATAAGTATGTCTTCTTATTTCCAGTTTTCCATTATGAAACAACACACGCACATTCCAAAACACTTGAAAAAATATTTTTAAAAATTTAATTAATGGAATATTTTTAAAAATTCGCCTATCATATGCAGATGTTTCTTCCTTGCTTTTTAACTCATAGATTTGTTTTAAAGTATAATAATACAACAATAGATTCACTAGTGATAAATAAAAATGTATAACCTGCTTTTTGTGCTTGATAAAGCAAAATTTTTTTCAAGAGAAACATTTTAAGGGTAATAATATTTCATCAGAAAGATTTCCTTCACTAAAAAATTCTCCTTGTATCTCTCATGTAGATAACCTATGGTTTTTCTATACTACTTGAAGCTGAATATAACAATTCATATCACATCTCCCAAAGTAAGACCATCTCACAAAGCAATATTAAAAATATAGATTGCAAGAGAATCCAAGATGGCGGCATAGGTAAACACCTACACTGCTGCCTCACACAACAATTACAAAACTACAACTAAAAGACAGAACAGGCATCATCCAGAACCACACGAAAGCTGGCGAGTGGAAATTCTACAACTAGAAGGAAAGAAAGGGGCTCACAGAAACCCAGAGGAGCTACAAAAAAGCTGAGGTACGGAGCCGCGCACGTGGAGAGAGTGGGTGCCGGAGAACCTGGCTGGCTTTCTCTGGCGGGAGGGAAATGGAGACTCTCAATGGCATTGAACCCCCTTATCCTACAACACTAAACCCCAGGTCAAGCCGAAACTCATACAGGAGGAGTTTGGACTGTGAAAAGGGAAAAGTGCATGGAAATTTAGGGGAGTTGCAAGAGATCAGAAGTCTGGTGACGTGCAAGGCATTGCACGCAGAGGACCGGCTGCTGATTGTGCCGCTGGCTTTTGAGAGTGGGCGGGAGACAGACCCTCCCAACTGTGCCACTTCTAACTTCACTAAACCCCAGTGTTGGGTGAAACCCTGGGGACTCAGACTCATATGGTCCCGGAGCACAGGGGAGCCGGAAAGGTAGCAGTCTAGAGGCACTGCAAGAGCGCAAGGGACTGCTTCAGAGATTACCCAGTCACGTGAGACTCGGGGGCTGTCGAGGGCGGGGCCGACTGGAAAGCAAAGCGGTCCTTTAAGCCCTGAGACTCCACCCATTCCAAGCTCAATAGAGAGGCTTCTGCAGTTTTGCAAGTCTGGCATCATAAGGCTGAATCCAACACAGAAGTTCTCCCAGCATAGTGAAAATGCCGAGTCAAGGGAAGGGATCACAAACAAAAGAAATGGAGGAAAACAAATGACTGGATATAGAGTTCAAAACCATGCTTATAAGGTTTTTCAAGAATATCCTAGAAAAGTTGGATAAAGTTAGCAAGACCCAAAAGTAGATGAAAAAGAACCAACTGGAGATGGAAAAGAACCAACTAAAATTTAAACATACACTGACTGAATTAAAAAATATTGTACAGAGACCTAACAGCAGACTAGAGGAAGACAAGAATCAGATCAAAAATTTGAAATATAAAGAATCAGAAAACACTCAACTGGAAAAGCAAGAAGAGAAAAGAATCCAAAAATGTGAAGATAATGTAAGGAGCCTCTGGGACAGCTTCAAGCATACCAACATCAGAATTATGGGGGTGCCAGAAGAAGTGAGAGAGCAAGATACTGAAAGCCTATTTACAGAAATAACGACTGAAAACTTCCCACATCTGGTAAAAGAAATACAAGTCCAGGAAGCACATAGAATCCCATATAAAAAGAATCCAAAGAAGACTACACCGAGACACATCGTAATTAAAATGCCAACAGCAAAAGACAAAGAGAGAATATTAAAAGCAGCAAGAGAAAAATAGTTCATTACCTACAAGGGAGCACCCATACGACTGTCAGCTGATTTCTCAACAGATACGATGCAGGCCAGACGGGAGTGGCAAGAAATATTGAGCGTGATGAATAGCAAGAACCTACCACCAAGAATACTCTATCCAGCAAAGCTATCATTCAGAATTGAAGGGCAGATAAAGAGCTTCACAGATAAGAAAAAGCTAAAGGAGTTCATCAACTCCAAACCAGTATTATATGAAATGCTGAAAGGTACTCTTTTAGAAAAGGAAGAAGAAAAAGGTAGAAGATAAAAAATTATGAACAACAAATACGTATCTATCAACAAGTGAATCTGAAAATTAAGGGAATTGAAGATTTGATCAACAGAGTAAACTGGTGAATATAATAGAATCGGGAGCACAGAAAGGGAGTGGACTGATAATTTTTAGGGGGGAAGGGGTGAGGGGTGTACAGGGAGAGACTGGACTAAAATCATACACCTATTGATGAGGTCAACGGGAGGGAGGTAAGGGTAGAGGGAAGGGTGGGAGCTGGGTGGAGGGGAGCTATGGAGGGGAAAAAATAGAAACAAATGTAATAATATGAATAATAAAGATTTAATAAAAATTAAAATTAAAAATTAAAAAGAAAAAAATGTGGATTGCACTGAAGAGTTTGTGGAAAAACAGGGAAGAATTCACTTCATAATTTTCAATTTGATAATATCCATCAAAATGAAAATGTATTAAAGTGATCATTGGAACATTGTAATGTAAGACTAGAAACAATCTTAATATTTCTTTTATAATGGACTGGATTTATACATCCTATATAATAAAAGGCCAATATGCAAATCAACCAGACAGCAGAGCTACTGGTTGCTATGATGGCCACTGAACACCAGGGGGCAAACACTCAATGCAGGAGCTGCCCCCTGGTGATCTGTGTGCTCCCACAGGGGGAGCACTGCTCAGCCAGAAGCCCTGAGCCAGGCTCATGGCTGGCAAACGCAGTGATGGTGGCGGGAGCCTTTCCTGCCTCCCCAGCAGCACTAAGCATATTTAACTGATGACTTAAGGGCCTAGGCCCACTCCCCGTGTTAGTCAGACATCCCCTGAAGCCTCCCAGACTGTGAAAAGGCACAGGCTGGGCTAAGGGGTCCTCCCCAACCAATGCACAAATTCCATGCACTAGGTCTCTAATATGAAAGAAAATATTATAGGTCCATATAGCAGATACAAAATGATCACTAAGAGATGTTAACAATGTGAAAATATAAGGTACAAATGATGCATATATGTCTTTAAGCATTTATGGATAAATGCATAAACACACATATATTTCAGATTTAGAGGGAGGGAGGCACACACACATAAATGTGCTCTAGAAGCTCAATCTGATTCTGGAAACATACACTAAAATGTAACAGTGAGGGCCTCAGGCTGGGAGGCACGAGAGGTACAGGGGGGGAGTTTCATTCACTATTCACCCTCTGGAGCAAACCAGGGAATTGGTTGTGGCTGTTGCTTCACCATGTGCATGTATTACTCTTGCAATTTTTCAATACCAATATGAATAATTCATTTAATTTTTAAAAGCATGATAATAATAGTGAAAACTTATTATCTACTTTGTGCCAGGAAGGAGAGTTTTTTACATGTATAATTTCATTTAGCCCTCATAATAACCCTGGAATGTACCATCGTCACCTCCATTCTGCAGAAGAGGAAACAAAGAAACAAAAGAGTTCAATACTTGTTCACCACACTTTTGGGGGAGTAGCACAGTGGAGGTGGAAATCCAGGCAGATTGGCCCCCACCTGCATTCTCAAACCTCCAAACATACAGACTGCAAGCACAAAACAAAAATAAAAGGCATAAAGCCATTTACAAAGTCAGACAGACAAACAAATACAATTATTCATTTTTGGAAAGTAGTTTCCACACAGGAACACGGTTGCTGGTGCATATTTTTCCCTACATCTTCTAAAAAGCTCAAAACTGGAATTAACAGTATAGTGGTTAAGTGATAGCTGTCTTCCTCCTGTAGAGAATTAGGTAGAATCTTTTTAATGTTTATATGAAGTATTTTTTATACTGTTATTACTGGAATAACTAGAAAAGCACTCCTCTACTGTGGAAACTGGAAAAACACTCCTCTATGATGAAGGATATAGCATCACTCCTATATCTCTTCCCATTCCTTTTCCCCACATCTTTCCACAGTAGCAAACTAGCCATGGGAGGGTCTCTGAAGACGAGTCCCAAGGTGTTGTGCTCCAGAGCTCTACTATGCCTGAGCCCTCTTCCAACTGCATATTCCTACCAGTCACAGTCCTAGACATTCTTCAGGTCATGACCAAATTTCACCTTTCACAGGAAAACTCTCCTGACCATCTACATCAAAGCTCACCTCGCCCTCCTCTGAAGCTTTCTTAACACCTCATTCACTAGAACTGCAAACACAAATAAATAATACAAAGGAAATGTAGATTATGAAAATGTGTAACCACCAGCTACCTCTCCCTTGCATTTTTTGCACCACCTCCCTGGCACAATCCTATATAATAAAAGGGTAATATGCTAATCCACCAAACAGCAGAACAACTGGTCACTATGACACACACTGACCACCAGGAGGCAGACTCTCAAAACAGGAGCTATACCCAGCCCACAGGGCCTGATCACCTATTCCCAGGCTTACCAGCCAACCAGTTGGTCCCTTCCCCCAGTGCGCAGGCTCCAAACGCCTGATGGGGAACAAGAAATCAGGAGTGGGTGGTGGTGGACATGGGTGGCACCAGGCCAAGGCCCCCACCCTGACAGTCACCCCACACATAGAGGGCAACCAGTGGCGAGAAAGGCCAACCTCTCGGTCCCTCAAACCCCTCCCCCCAGCAGGCTCTCATTGCTGGATGGTGAGTGGGGAACCGGGGGTGGGTGCAAGGCCAGCCAGCTGGTATTCTTTCCCTGCCTACCCACAGCTGCAGACAGGAGCTCCTTACTCCTCCCCACATGCTCCCTGAGGAGGTGGGAGAAGCCATCAGCAAGGTAGCAAGCATTGGTTAGGTGGGTTGTTGAGAAACCTGTCTCCTGATGCTGCTGAATTCTAGCCCTGTTCAGAATTCCATGTTCTCTGCTTAAAGCACCTGATCTTACCCTCCTCGGGGGTGATGCGACCTGAAATCTAATGGGACCTTTTTGTGAGATTGATTGTCACACCCCAGGACCCTGAAATTAGAATCCTCCAGCAAATAAACACAGTGAAAGTTCAGGCATGACTAGAATGACTCTGATAGGCCACTGGCCCCGTGGAACTCTTTTGGGCATTGGGCCCATACCCCATTCCTTACCTGAAAGAAATTCCACACAAAAGCACTTCCTGTGAATGGGCATCCACCAGGGGGATCATAGCCTCCTACATGGGCTCAAAGTATATCCTGGGCAAAGCCCACCTCAGGTTCAAGATGGTGAATGGGGACCCAGGCTGGGTGACAGTGGGGGGCAGGCTGGCTGCCAGCAGCTGGGGAAAATGGCCCTGATCGCAAACAAGGCCTAGAGACCATACCGGTGTAAAAAATTTTGTGCACCGGGTCTCCAGTATTTTAATAACTATTTAATGAAGGTTTGCTATAAATGCAAGGGAAGGTCACAGTCATTGGGGAAACCTGAGGCAGATGGAAACCCAGGAAGTATGAGCAGTTAGCACTGAGCAGTAAAATGTTAGTCGTCTTTGCTCTGCTCCAAGGTGATGGTATTTCTAACAAGAGAAGCAGAACTTGCTACCAAAGAAAGTTCAGGTTTTAAAAGAAACAGAGGTGATGGGCATATACATCCTTCTCTAGAGGGACCTAATGCTGGCTCCCAAACTAGGTAGGACCTGGGAATCTTCAAGGCTACTGAGAATTGCTAATGGCAGAAGGAGCTTCTGTTCACCCTCACCCTCCCCATTTCACCCCTGGTTTGTGTTGTGTGTGTCCAGGGTGAGAAGTTCTTGGCATAAACAGATCAGCTTGGGTCTTAGCAAGAGAAGTTTGTTGTTGTTGTTGTTGTTGTTGTTGTTGTTGTTGTTTTATCTTTTGGGTACCTGACTCTGAAGAACAAGGATCCAGAGTTAACAGAGCTTGACCACACCTGAACAAGAAGAAAAGCTGTCCTCACTGCAAGACCAAGCAGAATCCTGAAGGCAAGAAGTAGAAAGGGAAAGTGGGCAAAAGCCAAGAGGAAAGGTGACTTCTGGGAGACTGTGCAAGCTGGCTTGTCTTGCCTAATGGAAACCTGAGAGGAGGTCCCTTAGAATGCCCCAATACCCTCTGCCTCTGGGTGTGCCCATAATTGGCCATGAGGAAGAAGGAATGCTTATGGTGATGGACCAAGCTAGCCCATGAGCCTTGACAACCAGTTCAGGGAAAAACCCAAGATTTCAGTATTTTAATGCATAAAAATTCAGGCTTTGCTGAAGGCTAGAATTTGCCTTAATAGCTGAGTAGTATTCTAGATATTCTCTGACAGTTTGGGAAGAAGAAATGGGTAAGGGGTTAGAGCAGAATCTAACTGAGATCTCCTGGAGGAAGGGAATGGAGGGAGGTGACAGCAAGGTCAATGCTCAATGGCGGAAAGCCCAGAGGAGCATCCTTAGGGAGCAGACAGGAAAGTACCTCCTCACTGTGGGGGGCAGACCTAGAGAGGAACTGGCTAGGGGAAGCTCAGAGCAGCCTGAGGCCAGAAGGGAGGGCCCAGGAGAAATAGTCCAGGAGACAGATCCTGGGCAGGAATCCTGAGTCATCATCCTACAGGCAAGCCCTAGCTCCGCCTAGCGCTCTGTCCAAATCCACGAAGATACACAAAGAGCTTTCTTCCTTCATTCCTTTCTAGCCCTCTTGTAATTCAGTTTCTTTACTGAGCTTCTCCAGTCAAGTTATTATTGTACACCTTTAGGACCTTTCTGTGTTTGAAGGAGGAAAAAAAAAAAACAACTCCCACATCAGTTTCCTCAACTGTAAAATGGGTATAGTTATTGTGAAAATTAAACTATGGGAAGGGATTTTTATCAACTAGACCGCATTCAACAAAAGTACTTTATTGCTGTTAATATTGCTTTTATTGTCATTATTACAGACCTTGAGTGGAAACTCAAAAGAGTGACTTTGACATAGATAATCACACAAATTTTGAAATTGCTGTACCAGGGTTGATGAAGTTGCAGTTGTTGGTGCACATTTGCATTAGATTATTCCAGATGTAGTTCTTTTTCCTCTTTAGGAATGAAATGACAAATTCCTCCTACATGGCAGAAAGGGAATTAAAAGTACAGCCCATCTACACTCTGGCCTCAAATGGAAAAATAAAACCCAGCAATCCTATTTCAAATGAACCTCTGCCATAAACTCAAGCCGAGAAACAGATGGGAAAAATCCCTGTGAGGCAAAACACAACACACCCAATCCCCAATAAAAATAATCAATAACACTGAAAGCATAGAAGCCACAGTGCTTCCACAATGTGAGAAAGTGTGCCAAGAACCATACCTGGGAGACAGCTGCTGCTGGCACTGGTGCCTGCCAGGAGAAGATTACCTGCAGGCTGTTCTTACTGTCCTCTGCAGAACTGAGCGGGGAGAAGTTGTGTTGAGGGGAGGGAGGACAGGGACAAGAGAAGTGGCCTAAGGTAGAGGTGAAAGAACAATCAACTGGGTACTCTGAGGTATCTATAGTAAAAAAAAATGGTAATATGCTAATTAGACTGGATGTCTTCCAGACAAAGCCACAATGGCTTTCAGGGCCGTGGGCAGGCAGCCATGGCAGCAGCTCCAAGGGCCAAAGGCAGGCAACTGTAGAGGCCAGCAGTGGCAGCAACAGTGAGGTGATGGGGGCAGCACATTCCCATGATAGGCCTGGTCACCTCCTGCAGAGGAAGGCTAAAGGCAGCAGCAGTGGCAGGGTAATGGGGATGTGCCTTCCTCTGATTGGCCAGTCGCCTCCCACAGAGGGAGGCCAGACTGCTGTTTAGGCTCCCCAACAGGCCTAAGCCATCAGAAGGACATCTACTGATAGCTCCTGGACTGTGAGCGGGAGCAGGCCAGGCTGAGGGACACTCCCACCCTCCCTCCCCTGGTCCTGGTTACCTGGGGCTGGCTGGAGGAGGGAAGCCTGGGTGCTAGGTGTGGGGGCCAAGGCAGAGGCAGGTAGGGGTGATCAGGCAGGCAGGGGAGCAGTTGGGGGCAATCAGGCCAGCAGGAGAGCAGTTAGGGGTGATCAGGGGTTTTGGGTGGCAGCAGCTGGCCCGAGTGAAGCTGCCCAGGATCCCGGGTGCCTGCAGCCAGCCAGAGAGAGGGAAGCCTGAGTCCTGGGTTCCTACAGCTGGCTGGAGGAGGGAAGCCTGGGTCCTGGGTGTGGGGACCAAGGCAGAGGTGTTTAGGGGCAATCAGGCTGGCAGGCAAGCAGTTAGGGATGACCCAGCAGGCAGATGAGTGGTTAGGAGCTAGCAGTCCCAGATTGCAAGAGGAATATCCCAGATTGGAGAGGGTGCAGGCCAGGCTGAGGAACCCCTCCTCCTCTACCCCATGCACAAATTTCATGCACCGGGCCTCTAGTACATAATAATAACTAACAATTGATTCTTGGCCATGAGATCAGACATTTAGCAGTTTAAAATGCCGTGATGTGAAGGTGAATGCATAATTTGTTGTTATCACTAATTAGAAACACTACCAGATGCATTCTGAAGTAAAAAGATGTTCAGCTAAGGAAGAGGAGCAAAAGGAGCAAAAGTGGAGACCAAGGAAAAGCCAAGAAAAGCTGGTGGTTCTGTGTTACAGGACTGTACTATCATCACTGCAGAGCATTCAACAAGGATCTGAAGTGGGTGCTAGAGATGCAGCCATGGATTTTATGGGTTGACACAACACACACATGCTGCAGGAAAGAGCTCTCAATCTAACCCAGTTATAATATGGAAGAAATGTTTACCCACATCCAAGTTCATGTGTACACAGACATACAAACACCCACTCGGCACCTGTGAGAACAGTCACTTCCTTTAGTTTCTGCAGCACAGGCTCAGTCAACCTGGGCCTTAGCCCACACAATGCTCTGTGAATAACGTTCCAGCCCACTCCACTGCCAGCCCTCAGACTTGCTACTCATAGGTCTTTCCTGACCCTCCCCCTCAGGATAGTAAACAGAGAGTCCCAAGAAGGCAACTGATACACAATACTCTTTGATAGAAACCAGCTAACTCAAACAACGCTGCCCTCATCCAGCAATGTGCTTGTGCCCAGAAGCCCTGCACCTCCTGGGAAAATACTCCATTGATGATTCTCCTCAGATAAGTCCCAGTCTCTTGACTGGACTGACATGCCTTGGTTAGACATGCTACAGAGTAAATGGAGAGTTTTAAGACACAAATGATTCTATGGCCCTTTTTACTTTATTCCACAACCACAAATAAACAAGCCATTTGGAAATGTCTGGGTTTGATGGTTGAAAATGATAAATCTTGACTTTTACTGTGTTGGGGTCTGTTAAATATGTGGATTTTTATTTTATTTTTTTCACATCTCATTCTCTTTTATTTTCTTTTTTTAATTTTTATTAATTTTTATACATATTTCCCCATTGCCCCCCTCCCTCCCAGGCATACCCCAACCCCCCAGTGTCTATGTTCATTGGTTATGCTTATATGCATGCATACAAGTCCTTTGATTGATCTCTTATCTACCTCACCTAACTTTAATCTTCCTGCTGTAGTTTCAGTCTGTTTGAAGCTTTACTGTCTCTGTATCTATCCTTTTGTTCATCAGTTTATAATGTTCTTTATTATCCCCCAATGAGTGCGATCATGTGATGCTTCTCCTTCATTGACTGGCTTATTTCACTAAGCATAAGGCTCTCCAGTTCCAACTAGGTTGCTGCAAATGGTAAGAATTCCTTCTTTTTAATGGCAGCATAGAATTCCATTGTGTAGATGTACCACAGTTTTCTGATCCACTCATCTGCTGACGAACACCTAGGCTGTTTCCAAATTGTAGCTATTGTAAATAGTGCTAATATGAACATAGGGGTGCATAAATCCTTTCTGATTGGTGTTTGTAATTTCTTAGGATAAATTCCTAAGAGTGGGATTACAGGGTCAAATGGGAGATCCATTTTTAGTTTTTTGAGGAAACTCCATACTGTTTTCCACAGTGGCTGCACCAGTCTGCATTCCCACCAACAGTGCACAAGGGTTTCTTTTTCTCCACATCCTCGCCAACACTTGTTGTTTGTTGATTTGTTGATGATTGCCATTCTGACAGGTGTAAGATGGTATCGCATTGTCGTTTTGATTTGCATCTCTCGGATGATTAATGACTTTGAACATGTTTTCATGTGTCTCTTGGCCTTCCTTCTGTCGTCTTTTGAAAAGGTTGTATTTAGGTCTGTTGCTCATTTTTATTGATTGATTGATTGATTGATTGATTGATTGATTTTAATTAAATCTTTATTATTCAGATTATTACATTTGTTTTTTTTCCCCTCCATAGCACCCCTCCACCCAACTCCCACCCTTCTCTCCCTCCCGTTGACCTCATCCATAGGTGTATGATTTTTGTCCAGTCTCTCCCTGTATACCCCTCACCCCTTTCCCCCTGAGAATTATCAGTCCACTCCTTTTCAATGCTCCTGATTCTAGTATATTGACCAGTTTATTCTGTTGATCAAATTTTTAATTCACTTAATTTTTAGATTCACTTGTTGATAGATACATATTTGTTGTTCATAATTTTTTGGCTTTTACCTTTTTCTTCTTCCTCTTCTAAAGGAGTACCTTTCAGCATTTCATATAATACTGGTTTGGAGTTGATGAACTCCTTTAGCTTTTTCTTCTCTGTGAAGCTCTTTATCTGCCCTTTAATTCTGAATGATAACTTTGCTGGATAGAGTATTCTTGGTTGTAGGTTCTTGCTATTCATCACGTTGAATATTTCTTGCCACTCCTGTCTGGCCTGCATCGTTTCTGTTGAGAAATCAGCTGACAGTCGTATGGGTGCTCCCTTGTAGGTAATGAACTGTTTTTCTCTGGCTTCTTTTAATATTCTCTCTTTGTCTTTTGCTCTTGGTATTTTAATTATGATGTGTCTTGGTGTGGTCCTCTTTGGATTTCTTTTATATGGGGTTCTCTGTGCTCCCTGGACGTGTAAGTCTATTTCTTTCACCAGATGTGGGGAGTTTTGAGTCATTATTTCTTTAGGTAGGTTTTCAGTATCTTGCTCTCTCTCTTCTGGCACTCCCACAGTTCTGATGTTGGTACGTTTGAAGCTGTCCCAGAGTCTCCTTATATTATCTTCACATTTTTGGATTCTTTTCTCTTCTTGCTTTTCCAGTTGAGTGTTTTCTGCTTCTTTATATTTCAAATTTTTGACTTGATTCTTGCCTTTCTCTAGTCTGCTTTTAGGACTCTGTATAATATTTTTTATTTCAGTCAGTGAATGTTTCATTTCTAGTTGGTCCTTTTTCATCTCCTCTTGGGACTTGATAAATTTATCCATCTTTTCTAGCATATTCTTGAAAAACCTTATAAACGTGGTTTTGAACTCTATATCCAGTCGTTTTTTTTCCTCCATTTCTTTTTTTTGTGATCCCTTCCCTTGTCTTGGCATTTTCACTATGTCGGGGTAACTTCTGTGTTGGATTCAGCCTTATAATGCCAGACGTGCAAAGCCGCAGAAGCCTCTGTTGAGCTTGGGATGGGTGGAGTCTCAGGGCTTAAGGGACCGCCTTCCCTTCCAGTCGGCCCCGCCCTCCACGGCCCCTGAGTCTCACGTGACTGGGTAATCGCTGGAGCGGCCCTTGTGCCCGCGAACCCGCAGTGCCTCTAACCACTGCCTTTCCAACTCCCCTGTGCACTAGGACCACAGGAGTCTAGGTCCACACAGTTTTGCCCGAAACAGGGGCTTAGTGGACTCAGAAGTCGCACAGTTGGGAGGGTCTGTCTCTGGCCCACTAGCGAAAGCCAGCGGCACAATCAGCAATCTGTCCTCCTCGCAGCGCCATGCGCGCCGCCACCAGGCCTTTGATCTTTTGCGGCTCCCCTAAATTTCCGTACACTTCTCCCTTATCACAGTCCAAACTCCCCCCCGTATGGGTTTCGGCTGGATCTGGGGTTTAGTGTCGTAAGATAAGGGGTTCAATGCCGTTGGGAGTCTCCGGTTCCTTCCCGCCAGAGAAAGCCAGCCAGGTACTCTGGCACCCGCGCGTCTCCATACCTCAGCTTTTTGCAGCTCCTCTGGGTCTCTGTGAGCCCCTCTCTTTCCTTCTAGTTGTAGAACTTCCACTCAGCCAGCTTTCCTGTGGTTCTCAATGATGTCCGTTCTGTCTTTTAGTTGTAGTTTTCAAATTGTTGTGCGAGGCAGCAGTGTAGGTATTCACCTATGCCACCATCTTGGATTCCTTCCCCGTTGCCCATTTTTTTTATTGGATCCTTGATCTTCCTTTTATTAAGTTGTATAAGTTGGCTGTAGATTTTGGAGATTAAACCTTTATCAGTTATAACATTTGCAAATATGTTCTCCCATGCATTGATCTTTCTTGTTGTTTTGTTGATGGTTTCTTTTGCTGTGCAAAAGCTTTTTATTTTGATGGAGTCCCATTTGTTTATTTTTTCTTTAGCTTCCATTGCCTTTGGAGCAGTATCAGTGAAAAAGTTCTTTCAGCATATGTCTGAGGTTGTGCTGCCTGTGCATTCCTCTAGTATTTTTATGGTTTACCTTCTAATGTTTAAGTCCTGTATCCATTTTAAGTGTATTTTTGTATTTGGTGTAAGTTGGTGGTCCAGTTTCAATTTTTTGCATGTATCTGTCCAATTTTCCCAACACCATTTATTCAAGAGGCAATCTTGGCTCCCTTGAATGTTCATGCCTCCTTTGTCAAATATTAATTGAGCATAGTGGTTTGGGTGGATATCTGGGCTCTCTATTCTATTCCATTGATCTATATGTCTGTTCTTGTGCCAGTACCAGGCTGTTTTGAGAACAGTTGCTTTGTAGTATAGCTTGAAGTCTGGTATTGAAATCCAACCTACTTTATTCTTTTTTCTCGGAATTGCTGTAGCTATCCGTGGTCTTTTTTTGTTCCAGATGAATCTATGAAGAATTCTTTGAAGGTCTTTGAAATATGTCGTTGGTATTTTAATGGGTAGCACGTTGAATCTGTAGATTGCTTTGGGTAGTATGGACATTTTAATGATGTTGATTCTCCCAATCCATAAGCATGGTATGCTCTTCCATCTGTTAACATCTTCCTCTATCTCTTTTTTCAGTGTCCTATAGTTTTCTGCATAAAGGTCTTTTACCTCTTTAGTTAGGTTTATTCCTAGGTATCTTAATTTTTTTGGTGCGATGGTAAATGGGATTGCTTTTTTAGTTTCTCTTTCTATAATTTCACTGTTAGTGTATAGAAATGCCACAGACTTCTTAGCATTAATTTTGTATCCTGCTACATTGCCAAATTCATTAATTAAGTCAATTAGTTTTGGAATGGAGTCGTTTGGGTTTTTATGTACAATATCATGTCATCTGCAAATAAGGACAGCTTTACTTCTTCTTTTCCAATTTGGATGCCTTTTGTTTCTTCTTCTTGTCTAATTGCAATGGCTAATACTTCCAGTACTATGTCGAACAGGAGAGGTGAGAATGGGCATCCCTGTCTTGTTCCTGTTCTTAGGGGAAATGGTTTTAGTTTTTGCCCATTGAGTATGATGTTAGCTGTGGGTTTATCATATATGGCTTTTATGATGTTGAGGTATGATCCTTCTATTCCCACTTTGCTGAGAGTTTTTATCAAGAAAGGGTGTTATATTGTGTCAAATGCTTTTTCTGCATCAATTGATATGACTATGTGATTTTTATCTCTCAATTTGTTTATGTCATGTATCACATTTATTTATTTGCGGATATTGTACCATCCCTGCATTCCTGGGATGAATCCTGCTTGGTCATGGTGTATGATCTTTCTGATGTACTGCTGGATCCTGTTTGCTAGAATTTTGTTGAGGATTTTGGTATCTATGTTCATGATAGATATTGGCCTGTAATTCTCTTTCATTGTGTTGTCTTTATCTGGTTTTGGTATTAGGATGATGCTGGCTTCATAGAAGGTGTTTGGAAGTGTTCCTTCTTCTTGAATGTTTTTGAATAGTCTGAGGAGGATAGGTTTTAATTCTTCCTTGAATGTTTGGTAAAACTCTCCTGTGTAGCCATCTGGTCCCGGGCTTTTATTTGCTGGAAGCTTTTTGATGACTGCTTCAATTTCTTCCATAGTTATTGGAATATTGAGATGTTTGGCTTCCTCCTCATTGAGTTTTGGAAGGTTATATTTTTCTAGGAAAATGTCCATTTCTTGCAGGTTGTCCAATTTGTTGGAATAGAGTTGTTCATAGTATTTTTTAACAATCCTTTGTATTTCCACAGGGTCTGTTGTTATTTCTCCTCTTTCATTTCTGATTTTGTTTATTTGGGTCTTCTCTCTTTGCTTCTTGGTGAGCCTGGCTAGGGGTCCATCAATCTTGTTTACCCTTTCAAAGAACCAGCTCTTTGTTTTGTTGATCTTTTGAATTGTTTCTTTGGTCTCCAAGTTGTTTATCTCCGCTCTGATCTTCACTATTTCCTTCCTTCTGAGGACACTGGGCTCTTGTTGCTCTCGTTCTAGCTCTTTGAGTTGTAGATTTAGGTAATTTATTACCATTGTTTCCTGTTTTTTGCAGTAGGCTTGTAGGGCTATGAACTTCTCTCTCAAGACTGCTTTCACTGTGTCCCATAAATTTTGTATTGTTGTGTTGTCATTGTCATTTGTTGCCATGATGTTTTTTATTTCTTCCTTGATCTCTCTGGGTACCCAGTCGTTGTTTAAAAGCATGTTTAGTCTCCAAGTGTTTGATTTCTTTCTATTGTTTTTATTATAGTTGATTTCCAGTTATGCCACTGTGGTCTGAGAAAATGCTTGATATGATTTCTATCTTCTTGAATTTGAAGAGACTTTTCCTATGACCCAACATATGATCTATCTTTGAAAATGACCCATGTGCACTGGAGAAGAATGTATATTCTGTGGCTTTGGGGTGAAATGTTCTGAAGATGTCAATTAATTCCATCTGGTCTAGTGAGTCATTTAGGATTGATGTTTCTTTGCTGATTTTTTGTTTAGAGGATTTGTCCAATGGTGACAGTGGGGTTTAAAGTCTCCTACTATGATTGTATTGCTGTCAATCTCTCCCTTAATATCCTCCAAGAGTTTTTTTTTATGTATTTAGGTGCTCCTATATTGGGTGCATATATGTTTACCAGAGTTATTTCTTCTTGTTGGATTATTCCCTTTAGTATTATGAAGTGGCCTTCTTTATCTCTTGTTATGTCCTTCACTTTGAGATATAATTTGTCAGATATAAGTATTGCAACCCCAGCTATTTTTTCATTTCCATTTGCCTGAAATACCATCTTCCATCCCTTCACCCTCAATATGTGTGCATCTCTTTTCCTAAGGTGGGTTTCTTGCAGACAGCAGATATATGGATCATGTTTTCTTATCCAATCAGTTACCCTATGTCTTTTGATTGGAGCATTTCATCCGTTTACATTTAAAGTTATTATTGATAGTACTTATCTGTCGCCATTTTTAGTCCTTACCCCCGAATTCCTTCTTCGCTTCCTCTTTCTTTTTATTACAGCAGACCTTTTAACATTTCTTGCATTGCTGGTTTGGTGGTAATATATTCCCTTAGTCCTTTTTTGTCTGTGAAGCTTTTGATTTCACCTTCAATTTTGATTGAGAGTCTTGCAGGGTACAGTATTCTTGGATTCAGACCCTTCCTTTGCATGACTTTGTATATTTCATTCCATTCTCTTCTGGCCTGACGAGTTTCTGTTGAGAAGTCAGTAGCTAGTCTTATGGGGGTTCCTTTGTAGGTAACTTGCTGTTTCTCTCTTGCTGCTTTTAAGATTCTTACTTTGTCGTTGGTGTTTGCCAATTTAATTATAATGTGCCTCGGTGTCAGTTTGTTGGGGTTCATTTTGCTTGGGACTCTGTGAACTTCTTGGATTTGTGTGGGTTTTTTCTTTCCTATATTGGGGAAATTTTCTGTCATTATTTTTTCAAACACGTTCTCTAATCCTTGTTCAGTTTCCACTCTTTCTGGAACCCCAATTATGCGGATGTTATTTTGTTTCATGTTATCCCAAAGTTCCCTTAGACTCTCCTCTTGCTTTTTAACTTTTTTTTCTAGAAGCTGCTGTACTTGGGTATTTTTTCCTACCGTGTATTCTAGCTCACTGATGCGGTCCTCTGCTTCTTCTAGTCTACTTTTGATGCTTTCTATTGAGTTCTTTATAGCAGTGATGTCATTTTTCATTTCTTCTTGATTATTCTGCACCTCCTCTAGGTTCTTCTGCATTTCTTCTTGCTGCTTCTTCATCTCCTCTTGCGTATTCTTCATTTCCTCTTGGCTCTTACTCATATTGTCAAATTTGTCTTCCATTCTTTTCAACCACATTATGATCATTTCTCTGAACTCTTTCTCTGGTAGGCTTATTTCTGGTTCTATTTCGTTTACTTCCTTTTCTGGTGAAACCTGCCTTTCTGTCTTATATGGGCTGTTTCTTTTTCTGCCCATGGACTTTCTTCTCCGGGTGTCTGCTTATGTAGTTCTCTCTCCTATGTTGATTGAAAGGCACAAACTACAATGACCAGGTATAACACACAAGGCACTGAGTAGAAATGTATTCAAGATGTTAATAATCACAAATAAGGTGACCACCAATGAAGGACAAATTAGGGGTAAATAGAGAAAGAAGAAGAGGAAAATGAGGAAAAAAGAAAAGAAAGAAATGCCAAAATCAAATTGGGAGAGTGAGAAAAAAAAAGATAAATAAATGGATGGTAAAATGAAATAAAATAAAATAAGAAAATAAAAAGGAGAAGAAGGAGAAGGAAAGAGGAAGAGAAAAAAGTCAGAGAGAAAAGAAAGTGTATAAAAGAGAAAAGAGGAACAAAATATAGATGTCAGGAGACAACTCCAATAGAACAGTCACTAATCCCAATAAAGGCCAGCAACCAGTACCTAGAGATTAAGGCAAATTGCAAATAGCAACTGGTATCGAGGGAGGTAAGGGAAAAGAGAGGTAGAAAACAAAGCAAGCAAAAAGCAAAATATAGCAAGTAGAACAGAGGAAAATCCAAGAGGGTGGCATAGGTAAACACCTATACTGCTGCCTCGCACAACAATTTCAAAACTACAATTGAAAGACAGAACGGACATCATCCAGAACCACAGGAAAGCTGGCTGAGTGGAAGTTCTACAACTAGAGGGAAAGAGAGGGGCTCACAGAGACCCAGAGGAGCTGCAAAAAGCTGAGGTACGGAGACGCGCGCGAGGAGACGTGCCGGAGTACCTGGCTGGTTTTTTCTGGCGGGAGGGAGACAGAGACTCTCAAAGGCATTGAACCCCTTGTCCTGCGACACTAAACCCCAGATCCAGCCGAGACTCATACGGGGGGAGTTTGGACTGTGAAAAGGGAGAAGTGCACAGAAATTTAGGGGAGTTGCAAAGGATCGGAGGTCCGGTCGCGCACGGCACCACGCGGAGGGCAGATTGCTGATTGTGCCACTGGCTTTCTCGAGTGGGCGGGAGACAGACCCTCCCAACTGTGCCACTTCTGACTCCACTAAGCCCCTGTTTTGGGCGAAACCCTGGAGACCTAGACTCCTGTGGTCCTGGTGCGCAGGGGAGCTGGAAAGGCAACGGTTAGAGGCACTGCGGGTGCGCGCACGCACACGGACCGCTCCAGCCATTACCCAGTCACGTGAGACAGAGGGGCCGTGGAGGGCAGGGCCGACTGGAAGGCAAGGTGGTCCCTTAAGCCCTGAGACTCCACCCCTCCCAAGCTCAACAGAGGCTTCTGCGGCTGAATCCAGCACAGAAGTTTCCCCGGCATAGTGAAAATGCCGAGACAAGGGAAGGGATTACAAGCAAAAGAAATGGAGGAAAAAAAACGACTGGATATAGAGTTCAAAACCATGCTTATAAGGTTTTTCAAGAATATGCTAGAAAAGATGGATAAATTTAGTGAGACCCAAGAGGAGATGAAAAATACACTGACTGAAATAAAAACTATTATACAGAGTCCTAACAGCAGACTAGAGAAAGGCAAAGATCAAGTCCAAAATTTGAAATATAAAGAAGCAAAAAACATTCAACTGGAAAAGCAAGAAGAGAACAGAATCCAAAAATGTGAAGATAATGTAAGGAGCCTCTGGGACAGCTTCAAGCGTACCAACATCAGAATTGTGGGGGTGCCAGAAGAAGAGAGAGAGCAAGATACTGAAAACCTATTTAA
>JAAGEH010000012.1:22090495-22231498 GCA_011751065.1 Lasiurus cinereus
CCACCGCCTGCGCTTCCGTGCCGCCTGGGAAGCCGCGCTCTGGGTCCTGGCTGCTCTGTGGGTGCCTCCCTCAGCCGCAGCTTTCAGGTCTCGGCAGACATCCACCTCCCCCTTAAGTCAGGCGCAATCTGACCTTTCCGTGTGCTCTGTGGAACTCTGATTCCGCCGCGTGTCTGCGCTGATTGGAGAGCAGAGTTCTGGGTCCCCGGGTTCCTGGCTGCTCGATGGGTGCCCAGCCGAAGGCTTCAGAGCGCAGCAGACATCCACCTCCCACTGCAAGATGGCTCGGGCTCCGAGTTCGCGCTGGTGGCTCTGGCGGACAAAAACCCCGTGGCAGTGGGGCTGCCTGGCCGGGAAAGCCCCTTCCAGCAGTTCCCCGCCTTCCCCTGGAGGACAACTGACTCCTAGCTTGCCAACAAACACTCCCAATGCAACTCTCAGCTGCTCTCTTTCCCTCTGCCCAGCAACAAAGCTCCAGACGCGTCCATCTACTCCGCCGCCATTTTCTCCTCCAATATGTGGATTTTTAGAGCATTTTTTAGTGGCAGAAAGTCCCAAAAAAATACAATGATGGGGATATATGTAGGGGATACAGGAGCCAATTGGAAGAGTTCCCGATGGACAAAGCTACAGTACTTTGATTAACAAAGTAGTATTGGATTATAACCCAATATCCATGAGTCCATGCTGATATAAATAAATTATTAAAGGGATAAATAAGTAGACAAATCTCTCATGCAGAAGATTTCCAAATAATTTATGTAGCTACTCCCCCACCCAGGAGGTGGACTATAACTACCCACTATTGAGGTGTGGGGTACACACAATGAACTTGTTCTAAGAGTAGAACATGAAAAACTGGAAGAAGGGGAATAACTTTACCTTGGAGAAACCTGCAAGCAAAAACCATCTCAGCCAGGTGAACCAGGTGAACATCCACAGTGAGTCATGTTAACAGTAAGACCCTGGATGTGATGTGATGAGAAGGGCCCTTTACCTCTGTGGCCCCCTTCCAAAACCCATTAAGGCCAGTCTAAGCATGAGAAAAACATCACACAAACCCCAACTGAAAGACATTCTACAAAATACTCTCTAGTCTGCCTCTACACTATCAAAGGTCACCAACAACAAGGACAATCTGAGAAAGTCATAGCCCAGAGAAGCCTAAGGAGACATTTACATAACATGGTGCCCTGGAGAGGACGCTGTAATACAAGAAGGACATAATGTGAATACAGTGTGGACTTTAATGAACAATAAAGAAAACTGGTTGTGACATTAATAGAAACTCTGTACTATCTTTGCACCTTTTCTATAAATCTAAAACTATTCTAAAATTAAAAATGTATTTGAAGAAATTGGGCTTCCCAGGTGCCCCATCCCCAAGGGCTGTGTGATTCGGTAGGTCTGGGTGAGACTCATCAACCTGAAGGTAGAGGAAGCTCCCCAGGTGATTCCATTTTTAAACGGCTTTGCTCCAGATATATTTGTTTAAGCAGAAAAACAAATGACCAACAAAATGTCTACCTCCCTCCACCAATGGCCCTGGGAATGAAAATGCCTGCCTTATACTTGCCTGGCCCCTGAGTAGTATTCCCAGTGTTGGGCTGCTCTGAAAATGCTGTCATATTATTCCACAGCCACTCAGGAAGGCCACATTTCTTCAGGTTTTGGCAGCCTCCAAGAACAATCACATTCACAAAGATGAGCTTTAAACAGCAAGGATGGCCTCCAGCTCTGCGAACTCATACAATAAAGAAAATAAAATGGAAATAAAAGACATTGCTTCCAGCAGCCCTCAAACTGAACATAATGTTACATGGACAAAAGCTATTCATTCACCAAGGAAGGGGGCAGGGGAGGGCATGTAACATGCACAACTTCAAAGCTGATCTAAGTGTGCTTAGTTGTACATGGTCTAATGGCACGTTCCAAAACCCTAAGATATTTACTCTATATTTCATCGATGAAAAGAAACATAATTTTAACTAGTGAGTGGTCTTCAGTTTTTAAACAGGAGCCTTGATCTATTAAAATAGTTTAGTGCCAAAACCGGTTTGTCTCAGTGGATAGAGCATCAGCCTGAGGACTGAAGCGTCCTAGGTTCAATTCCAGTCAAGGGCTTGTACCTTGGTTGCAGGCACATCCCCATTGCGGGATGTGCAGGAGGCAGCTGATCGATGTTTCTCTCTCATCGATGTTTCTAACTCTCTATTGCTCTCCCTTCCTCTCTGTAAAAAATCAATAAAATATATTAAAAATAAATAAATAAATAAAATAGTTTAGTAAGGGAAAAAAACATATGTAATTATTATAAATCCTACCATACCATTAGAATGGACTGCTACAGATTATTAAGAAACAGTTGGATTAGATTTCTATTATTTTTCTATTATTTTCTCCATGGCTGTTGATGCCTTCATCTCTTCATTTATATAGACTCATTGTTTGGTGGGCATGTTATTCATTTCCTGTGAATAGGACATTTTCACAGTGACAAGATAGTCAGTTACTCCCAGGCTTTGTGGAAGCATAGGAAAACATAAGAGAGTGTGTGTGGGGGGGGGGGAGGGGTAGGTGTGTAGGTGTGTGTGTGTGTGTGTGTGTGTGTGCGCGCGGGGGGGGAGGGGTAGGTGTGTAGGTGTGTGTGTGTGTGTGTGTGTGTGTGTGTGTGTGTACGCACGCATACATTTAACTAACCAGTGTACTGTTTGCTAAAGACAGCACCGCCAGCAGGAGTGATGAATCTGAGCACATGCTGTCTTCAGTTACTACCACCAGCACTTGCTCACTGGTCACCCAGCCTACAGCCCAGCATGGGGGTCAGGCTAATGAGCTCGGTCTGTGTCCCAGGCAGCAGTCTCCACTAACAACGTTTTCATTACTATTTTGCCTTCTTGCTCCTGGAAATAAATTGCAACACTCTGGTTTTGACTAAAATGCAATGGATTCTGTACCTAACCAACCTCAGAGGAGGGCTGACTATAGTATTTGACAGGCTAGCAGTCTTTCAGTCGTGAGTAGATTTGCTTTTGGAAAACAGCCTGGAGTTGGACATTTTTTGTCTGAAGTAGAGAACCATGGAAAAAATTCATTGAAGAAATTTAGCCCAAATCCACGTTGCCAACCTCAAATGATTAGTTTCCATATAGAAAACAAAAATAAAGACAAGGACAAGATAAAGTTTATTCCCAGACTGCTCTACTCATGAATCATCCCAACCAAGTAACCAGGATATTTCCGTCCACAATACCTCAAAACAGACTCAAATGGCATTGAAATCAATTGTATTTCCCCATTTTTAATGGCACAAAGTTCATTTGAGTTAAGCAAATGACATCATACAAGGGGGGAAATCAGCAACATTTCACTACATATATCCATGATGGACACTTTCAGTGATATTGTGGGCCTACACTGGCTGTTGAACTACAATAGATTTTGCAAATGTCAATGTCCAGATTTTAGCAAATCAACTGATCAGAACCCAAAATCCTGTGCTAGGATAATTTGTTTCTGTGGCAAATCATTCCTGATATTTTAAAATATTTTTAATTAGAATCACTAATTAATCCTCATAGTATTTGGTCCTTATAAACAAACAGTGAAGAAACCACAGGGAAGCTAATTGATCATGGAGCAAATCAGAGGAGAATTAAAATTTCAAATGAAGTGTTTATCTCCTAATTTCTAAGTTCAAGGCATTTTCCTCTGCATTACTGAAAAATTGCCCCAGACATACAAAATAAGCCAAACAGAAATCACTACCTGGAATGCTTGTTGGTATTTGGGCTCAGACATCTGAAGCTACCTTTGGATTTTTGGCATCTTTATTTTTTGGAAATGCTAACTAACCCTGTCTGGTAGGCCAACAAATACTGGCCAAAAGGGAAAAGACCCAGTTGTTGCATCCTGTTTTTAGTTAGACCACAGTTTCTAGGTCCTGCAAAACAATTGTTGAAGTCAAATTTACCATCTTGTGCCTTGTCAAGGCTTCTTCTCGGATCAGTAACATCAAATGCTCGGCAACTAATCACTAAGCATGTGACAGCCACTCTCTAGATCAGTGGTTCTCAACCTTCCTAATGCCACGTCCCTTTAATGCAGTTCCTCATGTTGTGATGACCCCCAACCATAAAATTACTTTCGTTGCTACTTCGTAACTGTAACCACTGCTCTAGATGCTAAAGATGTAGTGACCCCTGCGACACCTTCTCTCACAGTCCAATACAGAAAGACAAAAACAAGAAAAAGCCTGATCTTTCCTCTTGGACCTGAATATCACAGCTCATGTGGGCAAAAAGTGCAAGCTAAGTTGTGCAGTTTACATTTTCTAAAATTCACTTTTTTAATATAAAAATGGTGAGATAGAGGAACCAAGATGTTGGCATAGGTAAACACCTACACTGCTGCCTCACACAACAATTTCAAAACTACAATTGAAAGACAGAACGGACATCATCCAGAACCACAGGAAAGTTGGCTGAGTGGAAGTTCTACAACTAGAAGGAAAGAGAGGGGCTCACGGAAACCCAGAGCAGCTGCAAAAAGCTGAAGTACAGAGACGCACATGGAGAGAAAGGTGCCGGAGAACCTGGCTGGCTTTGTCTGGCAGGAGGGAAACGGACACTCTCAAAGGCATTGAACCCCTTATCCTATGACACTAAACCCCAGGTCCAGCCGAAACTCATATGGGGGGAGTTTGGACTGTGAAAAGGGAGAAGTGCATGAAAATTTGGGGGAGTCGCAGGAGAGCAGAAGTCGGGCAGCGCACATAGCACTGCACCCAGAAGACTGACTGCTGATTGTGCTACTGGCTTTCACAAGAGTGCGGGAGACAAAACATCCCAACTATATCACTTCTAACTCCACTAAACCCCAGATTCAGGCGAAGTCCTGGGGACCCAGATTCATCTGGTCCCGGAGCACAGGGGAGCTTGAAAGGCAGCAGTCTAGAAGCACTGCAAGAGTGCGTGCACACACACAGGGACCATCCCAGCGATTACCCAGTCATGTAAGACTCGAGGGCTGTGAAGGGCGGGGCCAACTGGAAGGCAAGGCGGTCCCGTAAGCCCTGAGACTCCACCCACCCCAAGCTCAACAGAGAGGCTTTTGCAGTTTTGCAAGTCTGATATCATAAGGCTGAATCCAACACAGAGGTTCTCCTGGCATAGTGAAAATGCTGAGAAAAGGGAAGGGATCACAAACAAAAGAAATGGAGGGAAAAAAATGACTGGATATAGAATTCAAAACCAAGCTTATAAGGTTTTTCAAGAATATCCTAGAAAAGATGGATAAAGTTAGTGAGACCCAAGTGGAGATGAAAAAGAACCAACTAGAGATGGAAAAGGTCCAACTAGAAATTAAACATACACTTACTGCAATAAAAAATATTATACAGAGAACTAACAGCAGACTAGAGGAAGGCCAGAATCAAGTAAAAAATTTGAAATATAAAGAATCAGAAAACACTCAACTGGAAAAGCAAGAAGAAAAAATAATCCAAAAATGCGAAGATAATATAAGGAGCCTCTGGGACAGTTTCAAGCATACCAATATCAGAATTGTGGGGGTGCCAGAAGAAGAGAGAGAGCAAGATACTGAAAACCTACCTAAAGAAATAATGACTCAAAACTTCCCACATCTGGTAAAAGAAATAGACTTACAAGTCCAGGAGGCACACAGAACCCCATATAAAAGGAATCCCAAGAGGACCACACCAAGACACATCATAATTAAAATACCAAGAGCAAAAGACAAAGAGAGAATATTAAAAGCAGCAAGAGAAAAACAGTTCATTATCTACAAGGGAGCACCCATACCACTGTCAGCTGATTTTTCAACAGAAACGATGCAGGCCAGACGGGAATGGCAAGAAATATTCAACGTGATGAATAGCAGGAACCTACAACCAAGAATAATCTATCCAGCAAAGGTATCATTCAGAATTGAAGGGCAGATAAAGAGCTTCACAGAGATGAACTCCAAACCAGTATTATATGAAATGCTGAAAGGTACTGTTTTAGAAGAGGAAGAAGAAAAAGTAAAAGATAAAAAATACATATCTATCAACAAGTGAATCTAAAACTTAAGTGAATTAAAAATTTGATCTACAGAATAAACTGGTGAATATAATAGAATCAGGAGCATAGAAAGGGAGTAGACTGATAATTCTCAGGGGGAAAGGGGTGAGGGGTGTACAGGGAGAGACTGGACAAAAATTATACACCTATGAATGAGGTCAACGGGAGAGAGGTAAGAATAGAGGGAGGGTTCGGAGCTGGGTGGAGGGGAGCTATGGATGGGAAAAAATAGAAACAAATGTAATAATCTGAATAATCTGAATAATAAAGATTTAATTTAAAAAAAGAAAAAAAAGAAAAATGGTGAAATAAATTTTAATAATATATTTTATTTAAATGAATATATTCAAAAGAATGTCATTTCAAGATGTAGTTGATGTGACTAAATCATTAATAAGATTTTGTCCACATCAAATCTCTCTGTGTACTTCATTTAGAGCACATCTCAGGTTGGACTGGCCACATTGCAAGTATTCAGTCCACACTTGCGGCTAGTGGCTGTCAAATTGGACCGCACAGCTTTAGATGCCTAGCCTGGCCGTTCTTCTTTCACTCGTGGGAATGCAAAGCATTTTTTCAAACAGAAGATAATGTATTCGTTGCCTATTGCTGCTGCAACAAATTACCACAAATCTAGTAGCTTGACAAAACCCAAACTTTATTGTCTTTCAGCTCTGTAAGTTTGACATGGGTCTGACTGGGCTAAAATCAAAGTGACATCAGGATAGCATCTCTTCTGGAGCCTCTGAGGGAAACTCCATGTCCAGCTTCTAGAGGCTCTGACCCCTTCTTCCAGCATCAAAATCATGTTTCAACTCTTGGACTCTTCCTCTCTAATCACATCTGCCTTTGCTACAGTTTAAGAAGACTCTTCTGGGCCCACCAGGATAATCAGAAATAACCTCCCTATCGCAAGGTCCTTAACATCTGCCAAGTCCCTTGTGCATATAATGTATTCACAGGTTCTGGAGATAAGAGCCTGGACATACCAACGGGACAAAGGAGTGGGGCTTATTCTACCTGTCAGAGGTAGTAAGTTTCTTTTCAACATAAGGAGGGGAGAGTGGACATTTAAAATTGGGGACTCTGAAAACCATGGAGTTACACTGGAAAAGCACTGGCTTTTGTCCTCAACCTCATTAAGATTTCCTCCTATGGGTAAGAAAGGCAGAACCAAGTTTAGGAAGTTCTACCTGTACCTCCAGACGTGAGTTTTTTTCTCTCACATGTCACTGACCATTCAAAAGATATTTTAAGGTTTTTATATACCAGACATATTCCAATCCTACAAAACAACCACAACTAACTAGCAAGAAGAAAATCATGGCATAAGGTGGTAATTGGTTTTCAAAGTTAAGGGTTTTTTAATTATTGTTATTTTATTCTGAAACCTATTTACCATGTTGGGAGCACATTGACCAAGTGCCCACTACATGCCAGACGCTGTTCTAAGGCTAAGAACATAGAGAACAAAAGTGGCAAAGTCCCTGCTCTCAGGGAGCATACACTCCAGGTCCCCAATTTTAAATGTTCACTCTCCTCTCTTTATATTGAAAAGGAACTTGATACCTATCAACTTGCACTCTAGAGAGTGTAAGAGATAATAAATGCTCATCTCAGGTGGCAAGGGGGCAACGAAGAAAAACAAAGCAATGTAAGGAGTTAAAGAGTGCTGGAAGGTAGTTGCTATTTGACCAGCATGGTAAGGGAAGACGATATTGTTAAATTGACATTTTGAGCAGAGACTAAATTAGGAGTACAATTTAGAGCATATTTAGAATAAAAGCTAATTGTAAACAACATGGACAAGATGAAATACTAATAGAAAAATCCCCAAAAAAGCTACTTGAGGATGTGTGGGGTGGCAGCAGGTGGAAATGGGAAAATAAAAAAGGCAGGAGCAGGTTTGCACACAAGAGGAGGAATGGGATGTGGTGGGGACAGCCTGCTTGCTGACTGTTCACCTGAGTGGATGTGCCAGCCCCCAGGAGCCCCTAGTATTTACCTGTCCTATGTGCCTGCCACTGTCTGGGTGGTGCCTATGAGGACGGGTGCCATGAGCACAGGGCAGCAGTTCTAACCTAAAACTGGGGGAGAAACCTGAACAGAAGTGAACAGAGGAGAAAATGATCCAGATCCTGACTGAGGGTGGAGGTGTGGACTTTAAAGTCAGGCGAGTGAGGGGCCGGGAATATGAAACAAGGAATGCCCGCAGGAGACTGCGAGGAGGTTGAAGGTCGGGCTAATTGTGCCTGAGGAAGCATTTTGCAGCTGAATTCAGGGCTCTGGAAGCCGTGGGCTGTGCTGCTGTACCACCTTGAGGCTCAAAGGAACACTGCACTTGAAGGGCAGAGCGGAGCACTCTATTTTGGACCCAGGCCATGCTTTCCCAAAGGCTCGCTCCCCCAGTTGTAATAAAGCGCTGCGTGGCTCTGCGATGGATCCGAGACTGCAGAGGCATCTGCGAAAGGGCTGGCCCCTGGGGACCACTGCAGAGGGCGAGCTGCCAGGATGACCGCCTCAGCCCTCCATCTCTGTTGTTTCTTCTTCACTCTGAATCCCCGAGGCAGCTTTTGGAGATCAGCATTTCCCCACTCCTGGCTGAGAGCCCGGGGCCACGCGACAGCTCTGCCTTCTTCCATGTCCCCTGGCCTAATGGTGTCCTTGCGCCTCCTGGCATTTCTCCTGCTAAAGGTTCTGACTTAGAGCCTCCTTCGCCACCATCTCCTCCCTCCTCTGCTCCACCTCCTCGGATGCCGGCCCACGCAAGGCAACAGCCACAGGTCACAGCTTCTGCCAGGAGCTGGGGCAGGAGTCCCGGTGCAGCCAGGACCCGGAGACACAGGCACAGGGACAGACCGGCAGGACACTAGCTTCTCTTGGACTACTTCCACTGCCTCCCTCCCTCTGCTCATCCCAACGCTAAGAGGCTGACGAGCCGAAAACCCAGGGAATGTGTATTTTTCCAGGGAAAATTTCAGGAAACAAAAGTTTCCTTGTTTTCTTCCTTAATCTTCTTCTGCTTAAACGTCATTTTCTTCAAAGTTGTTTTTGCAAAGACCTAAAAAAAAAAAAAAACACGCCCACACCTTCTTTCAACAAATTTTATTGAGTACAGTAGTCCCCCCTTATCTGCAGGGGATATGGATCCACAGTGGGTGCCTGGAACCTCAGACAGTACTGAAGAACCCTGTACATACTGTGTTTTTTCCTATGTGCACAACACTATAATAAAGTTTAATTTTTATGTTAGGCACAGGAGGAGATTAACAGCAATAACAATAAAGTAGAAGCTATAATACACTGTAATAAAAGTTATGTGAATGTGGTCTCAAAATATCTTCTTCTACCCCTTTTCTAGGATTGATGTGAAATAAAATGCCTTATTAAGTGGAGAGACTTTCAACTTTTCACTTAATAAAGCACCTTGTGAATTTTCTGGCGTATTGCCATCATCACTCTTGCACTTTGGGGCCACTATTAAGTAAAATAAGGGTTACCTAAACACAAGCACTGCCACAGCGACAGCCAATCTGATAATCAAGACGGATACCACATAACCAAGGAGCAGGGAGCATGTATATGTATATGTAACAACAGTATATAGTTCTGCCTGTTTTTGGATTTAAATGGATTTACTTTTGTGTGTTCTGTGACATGCTATTATATTTTGCAATGCATCTATGTTCACGCATGGCAGTTGTCCTTTTCCACTGTTGTATAAAATGTCCTTGAGTTAATATATCACAATTTATATATGCAGTCTACTATTCATAAATACTGCACCTACCTCCTGGCGTACATAAGCAAGATTTTCCCCTAGAGTTTATATATGATAGAGAAATTGCTGTGTGAAAGGGCACATACAAATCCAACTTAATTATGTAATAATCATTTTTCAAAGCAATTGTATCAATCTAATGGATCAAGTTGCCCTGGAAACAGACTCTGATGTTTCTGTGCAGGAAATTTTTTGGAGGGGGCTGTCAGGAACACTGTGAGTGATGAAGAAAGCAGGCTTTAGACCTACCATTTTATTTTGTTTTTTCTATATATATATATTTTTTTTTTGGTCCCATTCTGTTTCTTTTTTATACTTCCTTGATGTCTATATTTAGAACATATATATGAATACATATACCATATATATGAGTATATATAGTATTATGAGTATATATATATGTACTGTATATAGTCTTACTGATCACCCCGAAAATTTACTTTAGCTTACTTTTTAATAATCCACAAAAGTAGACAAATATATGTATAGCTTTCCCTAAAAAATTTAATATATATTCTGTTTTTACTTGAGAGTTGTTGGGTTTCTTGAATCTGTGGATGGCTCTTCCATCGTTTCTGGGAAATTCTAGCAATTATCTTTTTAAATATTAATTCTGCTCATTCTCTCTCTTCTCCTATAATTATTAGACATGTATTAGTTCTCCTTTCCCCCAATGTCACTAGGGAGGCCCTCTACTTCAGATAATTGAGTTCTCCTAATATAGTTGGGTCTTGAATGTTATTGTCCCATTCATGGGTCGAGTGTCCTCTCAGGTTGTCTGATTATGTGGCTCACTCCCTACCAGATTGTGCCAACCACTGTGGAGGCACAAAATAAAATAAAATAAGATACGGCACAGAAGAAACAGAACACAAATGTATACAAGACACATAAACCCCAATAAAAGTGACCACCAGAGAAGAGAGAATTAGGAAAGAGCAAAGAGAACAAGAATGATAATAAGCCAGAAGAGAAATATTATGGAGAGAAAACACAACACAACAAACAAATGAACCAAAAAGCACAAAATAAAACACCCAGAAAATTAAAGCAGAATCTGTAGATGCGGAGCTTAAATAGAGAAAATAAGGGTAATAAATAAAATTAAAAAGTGAAGTGTCCTTTGTTTCAGCCAAGGTTTAATGCCCCACGGGAGCTGGTTTAGGAACCCACTCTTTTGTTCTGTCTGCTAATTCTGGGCTTCCTGTTATGTACTTACTAGTAGGTGCTGGCCACTGTCAGGCACTGTCTTTTGGCTTTCAGCACCCTGCTTGAGAAGCCCCAAGCAGTCCACAGGCCTCCACTTGTGTCTGTTTCCACAGGCTTTGGCCACAAACAGGTGGGACCAATCTACCCTCTTTGCCTGTCTGCCAGCGTTCAGTCTTAATCACTCACAAATCTGTTTCTGACAGGTCTTTAGGTGAGGTTGGTGGTGTTTCACTTTCAGGGAATAAGATGGGTGATTTTTTTCCGATGAGAGCTACTCCTCCACAAGTGATCCAAAATATTACTCTGGCCTTGGTTGGTCAGAGATCCTTGTACAGAGACCAGTGGGACTGGCTGGCAAGCTGGAATCTTTTCAGTCTGGTTCACAGAATAGTGAGGCCGACTGGCCCTCTGCCAATCCATTCACTGAGGGTTCTTTGGGTCTATTCAGACCCATAACCTTAGCTTCTGCCTTTGTTTTCAAAATGCAGGCAAGGTGTGGCTGGCTGTATTACTGAGAGGGCTGGCTCTTCAGGAGAGAAATGGCCTCTTAGGTTTGGAAGCCTAAGAATGTCCCAATGCCAGATTCCTGGCCACCTCTCCCTGCCCTGCTTTCCTCCCGCACTTCTCCTCAGAGACCTCAAGACTGCCTCTCTCCTTACTCCAAGTGTTAGTAATTAAAAGATCCTATGTTCTGGGTTTAGCAAATAAAAGCAAAGACAAAGCAACCAAAGCCACCATGAACTGTGAGTTTTCTCCTCCCAGCACCGCGCTGCTTGGGCTGTCTTTCGGGCCGCCTTTCTCCCCACAGTCTTTGGAGGCTTTGGTGCAGTGCAGCTTCCTCTTCATCCTCTCAGCCCAGGGGTTGTGTGTCCCTCTCCAGCCCAGATTCCCGTTTCTACCGCTCTCCAGGACTCCTCTGCCCTTCCTTGTTGTAAATTGTCTCCTCAGCTGTGTGTAATTTCTTAATTCCTGTGGATTTCTTCCATTTAGTTGCTTTTAGTCTGGCTCCGGCTCGAGGTGCACAACACATCTGTCTATTTGGCTGCCATTTTCTATCCCCATTTTTTTTTTTTTTTAGCCATCTTAGTAGATATAAGGAGGTTCTCTGTTCATATTTAAACTTCCCTTTTTGTCTTACAAAAATATATAATACAGCTACTTTATATTCTGCATCTGACAATACCAACATCCGAAGTCTTTGTTTTGAGCTGGTTTCCATTCTGCTGCTTTGTTCATGTTCATGGTTTTGTCAATTTATAAAATCTAAGTTTCTCATTTTTCTTGGGACTTTATCTTTGGGAATAATCAAAACATTAGGATGAACATGGGATTCGGTTGCCTCCCGCAGGTTCTGAGAAGCATTTACAGAAAAATGTTAAATTCTTCACTTGAGGTTTTTTAAACCACCCAGGTAGGGTGAATTTATACTGAAGCTCCTGTGAGAATTAGCTTATCAGTTCTCAGGGAAGATGTTTTTCCTCTCAATTTACTGCCAAAGTTTTGGACAGAAACAAGTTTTCTTCTGTTCCCTGGAGTGGGAGAGTTGAGATTCCCCCACTCAACTTCACTTTTATATTGGCCTACATTTTCCTTGCCTTCATGCTGCCTATCAAGACATTTAGAAAAAGTTTTAATATTTTATGCAGCATGTTTGTTTTCAATGGAAGGGTTAGTCATCTGCCAAGCTAACAAAACTGCAAGTCTGTAAACAAGCTGGTGTGCTTTTCATGTTGTTTTTAAATCCTTATCCAAGGATGTTTTTCTATTGATTTTTAGCAAAAGGGCAAGAAAGGTGAGGGAGAGAGAGAGAGACATCAATCAGTTGCCTCCTGTACATGTCCCCACTGAGGATCAAACCCCAAACTTGAGTATGTGCCCTGAATAGGAATCAAACCTATGATCCTTTGGGGTACAGAACAATGTTCTAACCGAGCCTCACCGGCCAGAGCTATTGTGTTTTTCTTTAATTTACCTTACAGACTATTTAATCAAGAAATATGGCCCATCTGAAAAAATATCCAAGATGGTGGCATAGGTAAACACCTATACTGCTGCCTCGCACAACAATTTCAAAACTACAACTAAAAGACAGAACGGACATCATCCAGAACCACAGGAAAGCTGGCTGAGTGGAAGTTCTACAACTAGAGGAAAAGAGAAGGGCTCACAGAGACCCAGAGGAGCTGCAAAAAGCTGAGGTACGGAGACGCGCGCGAGGAGAGAGCGGGTGCCGGAGTACCTGGCTGGCTTTCTCTGACGGGAGGGAGACGGAGACTCTCAAAGGCATTGAACCCCTTGTCCTGCGACACTAAACCCCAGATCCAGCCGAGACTCATACGGGGGGAGTTTGGACTGTGAAAAGGGAGAAGTGCACGGAAATTTAGGGGAGTTGCAAAGGATCGGAGGTCTGGTCGCGCATGGCACCACGCCGAGGACAGATTGCAGATTGTGCTGCTGGCTTTCGCGAGTGGGCGGGGGACAGACCCTCCCAACTGTGCCACTTCTGACTCCACTAAGCCCCTATTTTGGGCGAAACTCTGGAGACCTAGACTCGTGATCCTGGTTCGCAGGGGAGCCGGAAAGGCAACGGTTAGAGGCACTGCCGGCGCGCGCACAAGGACCGCTCCAGCCATTACCCAGTCACGTGAGACTCAGGGGCCGTGGAGGGCGGGGCCGACTGGAAGGCAAGGCGGTCCCTTAAGCCCTGAGACTCCACCCCTCCCAAGCTCAACAGAGGTTTCTGCGGCTGAATCCAGCACAGAAGTTTCCCCAGCATAGTGAAAATACCGAGACAAGGGAAGGGATTACAAGCAAAAGAAATGGAGGGAAAAAAACGACTGGATATAGAGTTCAAAACCACGCTTATAAGGTTTTTCAAGAATATGCTAGAAAAGATGGATAAATTTAGTGAGACCCAAGAGGAGATGAAAAATACACTGACTGAAATAAAAACTATTATACAGAGTCCTAACAGCAGACTAGAGAAAGGCAAGGATCAAGTCAAAAATTTGAAATATAAAGAAGCAGAAAACATTCAACTGGAAAAGCAAGAAGAGAAAAGAATCCAAAAATGTGAAGATAATGTAAGGAGCCTCTGGGACAGCTTCAAGCGTACCAACATCAGAATTGTGGGGGTGCCAGAAGAAGAGAGAGAGCAAGATACTGAAAACCTATTTAAGGAAATAATGACTGAAAACTTCCCACATCTGGTAAAAGAAATAGACTTACAAGTCCAGGAAGCACACAAAACCCCAAATAAAAGGAATCCAAAGAGGACCACACCAAGACACATCATAATTAAAATACCAAGAGCAAAAGACAAAGAGAGAATATTAAAAGCAGCAAGAGAAAAACAGTTCATTACCTACAAGGGAGCACCCATACGACTGTTAGCTGATTTCTCAACAGAAACGATGCAGGCCAGACGGGAGTGGCAAGAAATATTCAACGTGATGAACAACAAGAACCTACAACCAAGAATAATCTATCCAGCAAAGCTATCATTCAGAATTGAAGGGCAGATAAAGAGCTTCACAGAGAAGAAAAAGCTAAAGGAGTTCATCAACTCCAAACCAGTATTATATGAAATGCTGAAAGGTACTCTTTCAGAAGAGGAAGAAGAAAAAGGTAAAAGACAAAAAATTATGAACAACAAATACACATCTATCAACAAGTGAATCTAAAAATTAAGTGAATTAAAAATCTGATCAACAGAATAAACTGTGAATATAATAGAATCAGGAGCACAGAAAGGGAGTAGACTGATAATTCTCAGGAGGACAAAAATCATAAAGCATCAAACAGACTGTGAAATTACAGCAGAAAGATTAAAGTTAGGTGTGGTAAATAAGTAATCAATCAAAGGACTTGTATGCATGCTTATAAACATAACCAATGATCACAGACACTGGGGGGTCGGGTTATGCCTGGAAGGGAGGGGGGGCAATGGGGAGATATGTATAAAAAATTAATAAAAATTAATTTAAAAAATAAAGAAAAAAAAGAAATATGGCCCATCTGTTAGGTGAGTGGTCAGCAAACTGAGGCTCTCGACCCATAGCCGCCGTTTGCCACTCTGTTGACTAATGAGTTTGCCAACCACTGAACCAAACTAAATGTTACCGTGTAGTTGGAAGCTGTGAGGATTAGGCAATTGTGGCCTATTGTGTGCAAAGAGGTAAAGGGTAGTATATAGTTGGCAAACTCATTAGTGAACACAGTGGCAAACTGTGGCTCGCGAGTCACGCAGTATCATCTGGTACTACCGAGCTATTTTTTGTAAGACTCAATATATTGTATCCAATACAAAATAGTTAGAATTATAATTACACATACCTGATTCAAAATCATTGGCTATGGAGTGTGGGTTTACATCACACCAAATTACAGACTTGCATAAACATCTTTTAACATTTCACTTTCCCCATTCCCCTGGAGGATTATTTGTTCTCTGGACACCTGCTTCTCCTTTTTCTTGGAGAGGAGGAGTCAGGGTGGAGAGAAAGAGGTCAAAGATAACTGATTACTCCAAAGTGTTAATCTCAAAAGCTTGAACAAGTATGGGAGGGTACATATGGCATGTTTACTGATGCAAGATGAGCTCTAGTTCATGCATGAAAGGGCCTCTATTGCTGTCAGCTCTGATGGGCAGAATAAGATTGAAGTTAAGGAGAGAGAAAAATCAAATTGTCAAGCTGAGATAATTACTTTTTCCTGGTTTCTAGAAACCAACCTGACACCTTTATTAATATTGTCCTTCTCAAAAGATATATATAAAATACATTATAAAGATATTCAACTGTTCAGAAAAACCTTGATATAATGGACTAATTCTGGTAAGGTGGTATCCAGTAAAGCCCAAAGTACGTTATATAATAAATAGATTTTTCTGAATGTCTATGTTAAAAAATTGACAAATTAGTTTACCTGTTTTTACTTATGTAGACACGTTTATATAATTAAAATTAAAATATAAAAAAGTTTAATTTCAGAGAAAAGTTTTCTACATGTATTATTCTTAATTTTAAATTTATACTGAAAAGGTTCAGTAAATGCATGCATTTACCAATCACCTGGGATAAACAAATGTATATGGCTAGGGCATGGCTTAACATCACCAGCAGGTGGCAGAAGTTAAGTAAAACTGTCACAGAAAGTCTAGCTAGGTAATAGAACCAATAAGCCAATGATGTGGTTCAATCATGATCTAATCATTTGAGGAACACTGTTTATGAGCAGTGACTTTTAAATTTAAATATGTAAACTGTAGTTATAGATATATAATATATATTTATGTCAGCAAAATTTCCCAACATATGGCCTGTCTGCTAAAAATTAATGAATGAATGAATAAAATTCATAATTATTAAATTAATAACCAAAAAACCTGTTAATCCTAACATATAAAGACCCTGGATCTGTCACATCTACTAAGACTGGGAGGCTTGACCAACCAGAAGTCAGTCCTGCAGTCTGTACTGGGTTGCCATGGTGACCCAGCGCTGACTGCTATGGCTGCAGGCACTATGACTCAGCACTGACTGCTAAGGGAGCTACAAATCAGGCCCAAAGAGAGGCCTAAAGAGAGAAGCAGGGTCTGATCCATAGCCTCTGTGGCAGCTATTGATCAGTACTTGCCTCTCTCTTTAGTTCTGGGCTTGGTTAGCAGATGTACCTCCATTTTCCTCCAGGCCTCCACCAGGCCTTTCTGATCAGGCCCAGTTGATAGGCCCAGAGATGCTGACTGGCATAGAAACTGACCAATCAGAACCAAAATGAGGAGGAGGGCAATTGGGGGTGAAATCAGGCTTGTAGGGGAGAGCAGTTAGGGTTGATCAGGCAGGCAGAGGCAGTTAGGGGCCATCAGGCCTGCAGGAAAGGGCAGTTGGGGGTGAGATTTGGCCAGCAGAGGAGGACAGTTGGGAGCCATCAGGCTGGACAGGGGAGAATAGTTGGGGAAGAGATCAGGCTGGCAGGGGAGGGTAGCTGGGGGTTATCAGGCTGGCAGAGGAGGGTAACTGGGGGTAATTGGGCCAGCAGGGGTACAGTTAGGTATTAGGCCAGCAAGGGAGTGGTTAGGAGCCAGCAGTCCTGGATTATGAGAGGGATGTCCAACTACTAGTTTAGTGATGTCCAACTGCCGATTTAGGTGTCTGACTGCCGGCAGTTAGACATCCCCCAAGGGGTCCCAGATTAGAGAGGGTGCAGGCTGGGTTGAGGGACAACCCTCCCCTCAGTGCATGAATTTCATGTACCAGGCCTCTAGTGTAATTATAAGCAAACCTTGGTTAACAGCATTTTAAAACTAAAAGAGCATTAATTTTCACATATGACATATAGACCAGAAATTTTGCCCATTAAATCTGAAGTCTGTTAAATCAAGGGCTGCACAACCAATGGTTTACTGAACCAACTTTGACTCAAAGCAATTCCACATAATAGGAATGCAAAAATATACTATCAAGTCAGTCAGGCTAAAGAGCTCTGGCTGTTATTTCCAGTCAAGAGAGTGACCAAATTGATTGACAACCAAACCTGAAAAGTCCAAAGCTTTTAAAAATGTTTTTGACAAATATTTATGAACTAAAGGAAATACTAATTATATAAAATACTAGAGGCCTGGAGCACAAAATTTATGCGGGGTTGGGTGGGGAGGTTGTCCCTCAGCCCAGCCTGCACCCTCTCCAATCTGGGCCCTCAAAGGATGTCTTACTGCTGGTTTACAGGGATCGGGCCTAAACTGGCAGTCAGACATCCTTCTCCCAATCCAGGACTGCTGACTCCTAACCACACATCTGCCTGCCTGCCTATCTGATTGCCTCTAACCACTCTGCCTGCCAGATTGCTTGCTCCTAATGACCCCCTGCTGCTGGCCAGCTCACCCCAAAATACCTCCCCCCGCCAGCCTGATCACCAACAACTGCCCTCGAGCCAGTGTGCTCACCGCCAACTACATTCCCCTGCCAGTCTGCTCATCCCCAACTACACTCCCCTGCTAACCTGCTCACCGCCAATGTCCTCCTGCTGGCCTGCTCACTCCAAACTTCCCCCACACTGTCCTGATTGCCCCAAACTGACCCCCACTGACAGCCTGCTCTCTCCCAACTAGCCCTCCTGCTGGTCTGCTTATCCCCAACGGCCTGATCACCACAACTGCCTTCCCATCCTGGCCTGATCACCCACAACTGCCCTCCTCTCTTGGCCTCTAATGGCCTCTACCTTGGTCCCGCCACCATGGCTTTGTCCAGAACAAATGGAAGGTCTCCCAGTCTAATTAGCATATTACCATTTTTACTAGTATAGATAGAGGCCTGGTGCACTGGTTTGCCCTGAAGGGTGTTCTGGATCAGAGGGAGATTCCCTTGGGGTGTGGGGCAGCCTGGGTGTGGGGCCTGTGGTGGTTTTCAGGCAGGCCATGCACCCATGGGGTGAGGGTCCCTGCTGTGGGGCTGGGTGGCCATCCTGGATGATGGCCTAGGGCTGTTTTCAGGCTGGCCATATCCCCTTCAGGGTGGGGGTCCTCACTGGGGTGCCTGGCCAGCCTGGATGAGGGGCTAATGGCTGTTTGCAGGCTAACCAAGCCCCCCAGTGAGGACCCTCACCCCCTGGGAGTGTGGCCAGCCTGGATGAGTTGCTGAGGGCTGTTTTCAAGCCAGACATGCCCCTTAGCAATCCAGGCTCCCAGCCCCTCATTTTTTTCTTTTTTTTCAGTGCCTCCTTGAACGGAGCTCACAGCCAACTGGAAGCAGGTATCTGGGATTTATTTATCTTCTTCTTTTTCTTTTTTTTTTTTTTATTTTTTTTTTTTTATTTAATATATCTTTATTATTCAGATTATTATAATTGTTCCTCTTCCCCCCCCTTCATATCTCCCCTCCACCCGGTTCCTGCCCTTCCCTTCCCCACCATTGTCCTATTCATAGGTATACAATTTTTGTCCAGTCTCTTCCTGCATCCCTAATATTCCCTTCCCCCTAAGAATTATCAGTCCACTTCCTTTCTATGCCCCTGATTCTATTATATTCACCAGTTTATTCTCTTCATTGGATTTTCGGTTCACTTTATGTATTTGTTCTCATAATTTTTATCTTTACCTGGAGATGTGCCCGCAACCAAGGTACATGCCCCCGACCGCAATCGAACCTGGGACCCTTCAGTCCACAGGCCGAGGCTCTATCCACTGAGCCAAATCGGTCTTGGCTCTAGGAAATTCTTGAAAAAAAAACTGATAACTGTGGTTTGGAACTCTATATCCAGTCGTTTGTTTTCCTCCATTTCTTTCGTTTGTGATCTGATCCTTTGTCTTCACATTTTTGCTGCTTCCCTAAGTTGGCAGAGTAGCTTTGTGTGCTAGGTGTCCTATATGGCCCCGTGGCTCAGCATCCCCAGTTACCTGAGGTAGACACTCTTGGTGCACTCCTTTGTGGACTGTGTGTACAGTCTTGTTGTAGTTAAGCCTTGATTATTGTTGGTATCACTGAGGGGAATTGACCTCCAAGACAATTGGCTGTGAGGATCAGATGTGTCTATGCTGGGAGAACTTCTGTGCTGGAGATAGCCTTATGACACAAGACTTGCAAAATTGCAAAAGCCTCTGTGCTCAGCTTGGATGGGGCAGAGTCTCTGTGCTGAGCGGACAGCCATGGCTTCCCGTCAGTCCTGCCCTGTGAGGCCTCTGGGTCTCAGTATTCCTCGGTAATTGCTGCAGTCCTCTCTGCACACACTGGCACATGCGCCTCCAGACTTCTGCCTTTCACAGCTCCCCTGAGTTTCTGTGTGCTCCTCTCTTTTTCCAACAGTCCAGACTCCCCCCGTATGAGTCTGGGTCCCTAGGGTCTCACCCGAAACTGGGGCTCAGTGCAGTCAGAACAGGAGTTCAGAACAGTCAGGAGGTTCTGTCTTCCTCCTACTAGGGAAAGCCAGCGGCACACTCAGCAGTCACTCCTCTTTGCATGCACTTACATGTGTGCCTCCAGACCTCTGCCTTTCACGGCTCCCGAGTTTCCATACGCTCCTCTCTTTTCCCAACAGTCCAAACTCCTTCTGTATGAGTCTGGGATCCCAGGGTCTCATCCGGAACTGGGGTTCAGTGCAGTCAGGAGTTTCCATCTCCCTCCCGCTAGAGAAAGCCAGCCAGGTACTCAGCCGTCTGTCCTCTCCATGCACATGTCTCCATGCCTCAGCTTTTTGCAGCTACTCTGAGTCTCTACGTGCTCCTCTCTTGCCTTCTAATTGTAGAATTTCCACTCAGCCACTTTTTCTCTGGTTCTGGATGATGTCCATTCTGTCTTTTAGCTGTAGTTTTGAAATTGTTGTGTGAGGCAGTTTAGGTGTTCACCTATACTGCCATCTTGGTTTCTCCAATCTATTTATCTTCTATAATTGAAACTTTGTAGCCTTGAATGGAGGCCAGGGCTGGCCAGGGCGTGCAGGAAGCTTGGCTTCCTCCATCGCTGGGGGCAACCCAAGCCTCCTGCTCACTCCAGCTTTGTGGTCGTTGCCATCTTTGTTGGGTTTACATACTCCCTTCTGATTGGCTGGCGGGTGTAGTGAAGTGATGGTCAATTTGCATGTTTCTCTTTTATTAGTGTAGACTAGAGGCCCAGTGCATGAAATTTGTGCAGAGAAGGGGAGCGTCCCTCAGTCCAGCCTGCACTCTCTCCAATCTGGGATGCCACAGGAATGTCTAACTGCCCATTTAGGCCCGATCCCAGTGGGATCATGCCTAAACGGGCAGTCAGACATCCCTCTCACAATCCAGGACTACTAGCTTCCAACCACTTGCCTGCCTGCCTGCCTGCCTGATTGCCTGCTTCCCTGATGACCCAATTGCCCCTAACTGCTCTCCCCTGCTGGCCTGGTCACCCCCAAGTGCCCTCCCCTGCTGGCCTAGTCACCCTCAACTGCCCTCCCTTGACAGCTGGTCACCCCCAACTGCCCTCCCTTGCAGGAATGATTCCCCTCAACTGCCCTTCCCTGCAGGCCTTGTCCCTCCCAACTGCCCTCCCCTGCAGGCCTGGTTCCCCTCCCAACTACCTCCCATGCAGGCCTGGTCACCCCCAACTACCTTCCCTGCAGGCCTGGTCACACCCAAACTGCCCTCTCCCCTACAGGTCTGGTTGCCCCCAAGTTCCCTCCCCTACAGGCCTGGTTCCCCCCAACTGCCCTCCACTGCCAGCCATCTTGTGTCCACATGGAGGCAGCCACCTTTGACCACATGGGGGTGGTTATCGTATGCATTGGAGTGATGGTCCAAGAATCTTCTAGAAACTTTTGAGAAACTTAGTGAGACATTCAAGGATCTTAATGAAAATGCCAAGAAAATGGAAAAGGACCAGTCAGAAATTAAGCCTATACTGTCTGAAATAAATAATAATATACAGAAATTCAACAGTAGACTAGAGGAACCCAAGAATCAAACCAAAGATTTGAAATATGAGGAAGCAAAACACACCCCAAAAAAAATAATAATAAAGAAAAAGGAATCCAAAAATATGAAGATAGTATAAGGAGCTTCACAGATAACTTCAAGCATACCAACATCCGAATTATGAGGATGCCAGAAGAGAGAGAACAAAATATTAAAAACCTATTAAAAAAATAATGACGGAAAATTTTCCCTACCTGGTGAAAGAAATAGACTTACAAGTTCAGGAAGTGCACAGAAGCCCAAACAAAAGGAATCCAAAGAAGACCACGCCAAGACACATCATAATCAAAATGCCAAGAGCAAAAGACAAATCTTGCTTTCAAAAGAAAATCTTGAAAACAGCAAGAGAAAAACAGTTAGTTACATACAAGGGAGCACCCATATGACTGTCAGCAGATTTCTCAACAGAAACTATGCAGGCCAGATGGGAATGGCAAGAAATATTCAACATGATGAATAGCAAGAACCTACAACCAAGATTACTCTACTCAGCAAAGCTATCATTCAGAATTGAAGGGCAGATAAAGAGCTTCACAGACAAGAAAAAGCTAAAGGAGTTCATCAGCACCAAACCAGAATTATATGAAATGCTGATGGGTATTCTTTAAAAAGAGAAAGAAAAAGGTAAAGATAAAAATTATGAACAAAGTAACAACAAATACGTATCAACAAATGAATCTAAAAATCAAGTGAATAATAAAATCTGATAAACAGAATTAACTGGTGAATATAATGGAATCGGGAGCATAGAGAGTGGACTGGTAATTCTTGGGGGGAAGAGGATAGGAGGGATGCAGTAAGAGATTGGACAAAAGTCTTACACCTATAGATAAGGACAGTGGTTGGGGGTAAGGGTATAGGGTGGGGGTGAGGGAATCAGATGGAGGGGAACAATAGGGGGGAAAAAGAGGAACAATTGTAATAATCTGAACAATAAAGATTTATTTAAAAAAGAACACAAAGATACTATGTCTCCGTCAATAACTCTATTGAAAAAAAAATGTAAATCTAACTGAATCTGCTCTTGGTAAACCTATGCAGCCTTTTCCTTCTTTTTTCTCTATTCTTATAACAATATGCATTCAACAATTATGATTTGCTTTCTTCTCAGGAGAAATCAACTCACCAAGTCTATAATTTCTAGAATCTTCCTTCCCCATTCAAGCAATCCTAGAAAATGGAAAAACTGCTTGAATATCGTTCAAATTTTCTAAGCACATTACCTCATTTCCTTTAAATCCGAGGTTGCATCTCAAACACCTATAGGCCCCCAGCAAGCAACAGAAATGAGAGAAGTGGAGCAGGTCATGCCAGAGGTAAAAAGAAACATAAACCCAGACTACAGGGGCCATAATTAGCTCATCCCACACTGCTGCCAGAGAGGTGCAATCAGTGTTCCAGAGCTTCCAATTTTTAAGGAGAATCTGTAACAAAACATATTGAAATGTGAAACCTCCTTATTTTTGTGTTAATTACCTTAAAATACTCTCCCATTGGGCTAAAGCATATCATTGGGCTGATTCAGCACACAGGAGTCATCTTAACAACTTACTCTAAGCTAAGAAATCTATGTAAATATCTGTTTAAAAGAAGAGATATGGGGGAAGTGAGGAGCTAAAACATCAAATTCAGGGGCTTCAATCCTGTCTTAAAATGGTTTTTTTTTTGTATTTCTCTCCAATCTAAAGCATTACCCTCCTTAACCTAAAACACAAAAAGGTGATTACAAAACTACAAAGGTTGGAGGTAAAAAAATGCAACAATTACCCCCAAGGAATCACCTTCACCCATTCTTTTGTTCCTACTATAAACATATTACTCAAAAGGGTCTCAGATTTTTACTTACACTTTTCACATAAGAACCCCAAGGGCATATTCTTCCTTGTATATGTGAATCCTCTCTGTCCACTTTCAAAAATCTGAAGTATTTCATCAAGCCCTGTCCCTCACCCTCCTTTCTACCCCAGATAGGGCAAGATCACAAATAATCTCAATGTGCAAAATTAAATTATTCAAATTTTGGAATCACAGTCAAAGTAATCTTGCTAATCTTTTCTCAGAATTTTTAAATTGTGCTGACTGGAATGCACTCACACCCAAGCCATTGTTTATTATAATTTTCTGGCATTTTGAAACATTCCTAAAAAACTAGAAAAATCATTCCCTAATTTCTAGGGCTTAAAATACTTAAGGCAGTCAAATTCCATTCATAATAAATTAACAGCCCCTAATTTTTAAGTGCTTTATGCTTCATGGCATAACAGAGGGATGATCCCTATGTTCTAGTAGTGTTCAACCCACACCAGAATTATTTCATAACACACTCAGAGTGAAGGCAACCAAAATATTCTATTTCAAGCATGTCAAACTCAAAGGCTAACACAGGCCAAATAAACAAGGTTTAAGTTTATGGCCGTTAAAAAACAAAAGCTTCAATTTTCATAGAAACATAGGTTTATTTCGATAGAGACATGCTGAATGCAAAGGGCTGAAATAAATGAATAATCGTTAACATAAAGTAATTGAGTATGTTAATAAAAACTAGTTTTTCTTAAACATTAACTTACCAGACACTAAAAAACTGCACAAAGTAATAAGCATAACACAAATAAACCTATTTATTTTGTTCTCTGAAAGCAAAATATTTCCTGTTGCACACACCAAACAAGTCAGTCCAAGAGTAATGATGTGGCAATCAGCTGCTAAAATATTCACTGCTAGTATTAGTGGAGAGAAATGGTGCGCCTGCATGTAAGGCACATAAGGAAAATGAATGCAACACGATTATAGTCATCAGTCATTAGCGAACGTTGTAGTTCATTAATAGCTAGAGGCTCGATGAAATTCATGCAGGGGGGAGTCCCTCAGCCCAGCTTGCACCCTCTCCAATCTGACACCCCTCAAGAATGGCCAACCCCCTCAGGGACTGGGCCTAAACTGGCACTCGGACATCCCTCTCACAACCTGGGACCACTGGCTCCTTAAATGCTCACCTGCCTGCCAGCCTGATCATCCCCCAACCACTCCCCTGACAGCCTGGTTGATGCTTAACTGCTCTCCTGCCGGCCTGATCACCCACAACTGCCCTCCTCTGCCATCACCCACCTCCTCCACTAGGCCCCACCTCCACTGTGAGCAGGCCATCTTGTGATGACGTTAGGGCATGTTGCGTGAGGATATGACAATCACTTAGGCTATTATTAGTACAGTGGTACCTCGAGATACGAGTGCCCTAACATACGAGATTTTTGAGATACGAGCCTGGAGCGAGCGATTTTTGCTTTGAAATACGAGCAACATTTGAGATAGGAGTAATCGCAAGGATGGGCCGCTGCACACGACCCACCAGTTTACCACGACTTGAGCATCTCATAGCTTCCCACACCTCAAGGTTACGGAACGAATTAAACTCGTATCTCGAGGTACCACTCTATATATGTATAACAGGTTATTGTAAAAATTAAGTTACTAAATTTTTATTAAAACATTTCTTACAGCCGAAACCGGTTTGGCTCAGTGGATAAGAGCATCAGTCTGTTGTTGCAGGCACATCCCCAGTAGGAGGTGTGCGGGAGGCAGCTGATTGATATCTCTCTCTCATCGATGTTTCTAACTCTCTCTCTCTCTCCCTTCTTCTCTGTAAAAACTCAATCAAATATATATTTTTTAAAAATGTCTTACATACCGTTATATCGGTGGGTCAAATGCAGCCTGCAAGTTTGACATGCTTGTTCTACTTTGTACTAAAATCCAAATCAGATTAAACAGCCTTTCAAGTCACGGTGTCAGAATCCAGAAGCACCTAAATAAGTAGAATCTATTGTCCAATTTAAAATATTATTGCCCGAGCCAGGTGGCTCAGTTTAGGGCATTGTTCTGTACACCAAAAGATTGCGGATTCGATCACCGGTTTTCTCACATTGATGTTTCTCTTTCTCTCTCTCATCAGTAAACATGTCCTCAGATGAGGACTTAAATATATATATTCATTCCTAACTTCTCTTGTTCTAGAAAACCATGTTAGAAGCACTGAGATTGTTTCATGTATCTTCCATTATAGCAGTTCCACTTGTATGCCTTTGTTTTAGTCCAGCACAGAGTAGTTAATAAGATACTATACAATGAAACCAAGGCCAGGCATTTTGTTAAGTTTATTGGAGAATTCTTAGGTGGAAGAGGAAAAATCACAGACTTAAACAATTGATGAAAGATAAAAGAACAACTGAGAATTATTACAAAGTAATTTCTGAAATGTTTATTTTGAACCACTGCTGAAACAAAATTTTAGTGCATCCTAAAGTTCATATTTTGTAAATGAACATATTAAATTACTGAAAAGCAGAAAGAAGTTACTGTTATATAATATAAGGTCTTAATATAGTAATTCAGCACAGTCAAATAAACAACTACAATTATTTAAAGTTGCTTTTGCTATATATCTGATATATTAAATAAGAATGTGAATTACTTTTAACACTGCACAAATAACCAAAAATAGCAAACCCAGCAATATTAAACCTGATATTAAATAGTATTCAAACATTACAACAAAAATAAAACAATGAACTTCTACAATTACAATTCTACCCTTGTGAAAGGAATGTACATGGATTGTAAAAAAAATAAATAAATAAAGTGACAAGAGTGACTAACACTGTATCTGCTTCTTCAGAGCAGAAATAGTGAGTAACTGCATACAGGATCTTTTGCTATAAATGAGAAAAAAATGTATTTCACTTTAGTACAATTTTATAATTCCCATTGAAGCTCTAACTCTTTTGTGCTGGTGACAAGTGGATAGGGTTTTAAATGAAAGTATTTTCCCTACAGTTTGAGTATGGATATGTCATTTTTAAAAAATTCGTTGGAAAGTTTCCATTAAAAAACATAACATTTGAGCAGTATACTGATGGGAAATTGATAACATTTAATTGTGGAAGAATAATATTAGCTAAATAATTAACTAAGAAAACACCTGGGTCTGGACTCTGATGATGACTCAAGTTTGCCTTTGGGGAATGTGCACTAATGTCAAAGTCACTGGGTAAATCACCGTTCATTTCATATAGGGTGCATTTAGTAAGTAATCAAACTCTCTTATCAACAACATAAATGACTTATTTAAGCATAATGAAAGTATTAATTTAATTAATTCATATAAAATATCTGAAAGGGTAAGTGAAACATTTTTCAAAGTATAAACATGTCATCACATATATTCACTGAGTGAATACTTTCAAAGGTTTTATTCCATTAAATTGTATCAAACCATCCAACAGACATTGTAATTTTCTTCTGTGATTTATAAATGAATCATTTCTTTTGTAAAAATCTGTACATATTTTCAAAATCAACATTAATAATACCTAAAAATTTAAACTTAGCTTGAGAAAAGGAGACTATGAAAGACTTGCCACATTTCAATCTAAAATAATGTTCTAAAAACCCTTTATCAGAGGCCTCATTCACTTTCTCTTTCCACAGATCCTTCAATGGCTCTAAATGTGATAAAGAAAATTCTACTCAATGCACATCACAATTTTAACAGTTCTGAATAAGCTATTTCATAAGAGCCAAAATCTACAGAATGGCATTAATACAATATTATAATATAAATATGTCAAGTAGATTTGTATTAAAATAAGACAGAGTTGTCTTCAAAAAACAGAGCTGTTCTGAAGACTGAGAAATCAAAGGGATCTATAATGTCTTTGGAAAAAGCACAAAGTGCCTTCAAAGAAAGTAAATTTAGTCTGTACCTGATAAAAATACTGCTCTAAACACAAATGTTTTCTAAGTAAGGAGGCTTCTTTTCACATCTGCCAATACTTAACATTTTCTCTATGCCCTTGCACTGAACTGATACAAGTGTGGACTTCTCTATGATTATTACTAGGCATGCCAATAACTAGGCTGACATAAGTGGAGGCTAAGAGAACTCGGAAAACAGCACAGCTCCATAAAATTGCAAAGGAGAAAAAGAGTTGAGGAAAATCTTACTTCAAAATGACTATTACCACAAGAAATAAACATAAACATTTTCAAGCACAATATTTTACGAAAGTAATATATTGTCACTTTAGGTTAAAAGAAATTCAGAACTCAGTTTGCTGTTAATCAAACCCATATATACACTAAAATTTCTAAATGCAATGACAGTTTTATACATTTGTGAAAATTCAATCCAAACTTAATAATCAGTTAACATGTTATAATGAACAACACAGTTCCTAACATTTAAAAACCCAGTCCAGTGCTGCTGTATCTCAAGTTCAAAGAAGCTAAAGACAGAAACAATTCTGGTTACATACATTTCCTGCATTTCTCCACCTTAAAAAATACTTAAAGAAATTTGAGGAATTTTTATTTTCAAGGCCTGCTCTTTATCTTGAGAAAAACCAAAGCTTGCAATATAACCTCAAAATATTTAAATAGCTCTTGGCATTTTCTTAAAAGGCAAATTTGACTCTTTCATTATAAAATACATTTCTCTACCATAATTATTAATTCAAATTAACATTAAGTACCCCTATTCCTTGTCCCATGGCATGTGCTATGGCTTCTATGCTATGTGCAGCTTTCAAAAAAGTCAATGCTCAGAAAAAAAATGTATGAAAGCAAAACCAAAGCCCCAAGAAAAAAAGTGATTTACTCTGGATTACAAAATCCCACATAGAAGAACCAAAAAAATCACATATGTACACCCTCCAATACAAAACCAAGACACAATCTTGGTCCTCAAATCAAATCAACTTGCAGTTTTTCTAAAGCTAAAACAGTAGGAAATGTAGAGCCTAAAAGAATTATATCAGAGGTCTTTACAAAATAGTGCAGATAGATTTTATCACGGGAGGATCCTTTTCTTTCCCCTAGAAAAAAAAACTTATCCTTGCTCAAGGAGAAGTTTTCAAAAATTCAAGAGTGAAAATCATTATTGGGCTTCTCTAAATGCATTTCCCTATTAACATTAATTTTTAAAATTTCAACATGTTTTTCAACTTTATTTTAATTTACAGGATAAGTTGGGAACCCCAAATATTCAAAAAAAGAAATAAAATATTTTGCTGCACAATCTTTACAGACATTTTATTTTAAAGCACCTTTTTAATATTAATGGTGAATTTTTAACCAAAAAAATATTAAAATAAAAGAGGGCACAAACTATTAGCAAGGTTAAAGTATTCCTTTACACACACACACACACACACACTCACTCACTTTCCTGCCAGAATGATTGGAAATAATGTAGTTTGGTGAAAGGCTGAGGAAACTATCTTTTACAGTATTAACAGAAACCTAAAATACTAATGTTCCTAAGAATTTAAATAGTTTGAGGGATTCAAAAACCTACCAATAGCTGAGCTTTCAAAATAAAATTGACTTTTAAAAATGAGTCCAAAACTACCAGAAAAAAAATCAGCTCCAATGCTATTTTTTTATGTCAAATTAGTTATTAATAGGATACCACTTGTTTACAAAGGAACAAATTCTAACTCTTTATCCCTGGAACCTATCCTTAGCTACCTCAGTGCAGTTTCTAGCAGCACAGTTTGGATGTAAAAAGAATGACATCAATGTCCCTGAAAACCTCAGGGTTACACCTTCCTTCAAATACGTTCTTAGGGTTTTAACATATTACACATGTATATAGAAGAATGAAGATAATATTTGACAGATTACAAAAGTATGGATTATATACAGTATATGATGACACAGGAGCTTTAAAAAGCTATATTTACTTTCCCCCAATTCACTGTAAATGTTAATTATCACTATTCAAATTTTATCTTACGTGTCTTTATCTGTTTCTTTCTCTCCTAAAACAAATAATAAACATATACAGGTTTGGAATTTGTTCTATGCGTTTTCCAAGAGCCAGTCATATAGTGACTTGCATTTCTCCTCACTGGAAGTCTTTTCCACCATCTCATAGTAGTTAAGCACAGCCTGCAGGAGGTCTCCCACTTTCCATCCTTTTTCTTGTAATTGTTTTGAAAGCTAATAAGACAGAAAGATATGTCAAACATTAGCCAAAAATAATTTTATAACAATAAAGTTTTCATTCTTATTGACATCAGCGAAATCTAAGAATCCTGCTGTTTGTAATAAAATACTGTTTCCCAGTTATAACCAAGTTTTCTCCCTAACCCACCACTTTACACAAATTAAACATTTTCCTTTCCTGCCCTTTATAAACACATCTCCTCCACAGAATGAGACTTTGGCATTGCTGGAGAGAGAACTCCAATAACCTCACCAAGAGAATATCCTGTGTGGGAGTATAGTGCTACATTTCTACAGGAAATTCTTAACCTAACTAAATACTCTTAACCTAACTAAATACATCTGCCACACCCTCTAGTAGAAACATAAAATAATAAAGACAATGTCAAGCTTAATAAAAGGGTGTGGATTTTCCTTCCACGATATATAGTGTGGTGTGTGATTTTGGAATACACACTGTAGCCTCAAAGGAAACATGGTTTTCTAAGTTAAGAAATGTTAATGTTTCAAAAAAACCCCAAAAGTAAAATATTGTAGTCATCATTTCACAATACAGTATATATGATGTTGTGTACCTGAAACTAATATAATATTATATAGCAATTATACCTCAATTAAAAAAAAAAAGTAAGTAGCTCTGGCCAGGTGTCTAGGTTGATTGGAACATCTTATGTAAACCAAAAGGTTTAAGATTCAATTCGCGGTCAGGATGCACATGGGAGGCATCCAATGAATGTTTTCCTCTCTCTCTTTCATTCTCTCTCTTCCCCTTGCTCTCTTGATTAAAATCAATAAACATATCTTCTAATGAGGATTTTTAAAGAGTTAATACATACAGACTTAAATAAAACTCTATCATCACCAATCAGAACATCTTCACTCATTTTTTTCTATTTAGTTCTATAAAAACTTTAATTTTTGTAATGTAAATATGCTTAGCCTTTTAAAGAATAGCTTTTGAATTATACCTCAATGAAAATATAATTCACATACTACACAATTCACTCTTTTAAAAGTGTACCTGTTAATGGTTTTTATTATTATTCACTGAGTTGAATGCAACCATCACCATAACCAAAATGAGGATATTTTATCACACCACAAGGAAAGCCTTACATATTGGTAATCACTTCTCATCTCCCCCAATCCCCTCAACTCTAGAGAATCACTAATCTAGTTTCTGTCTCTATTTGTCTATTTTGGCCATTCTATCAAATAGAGGGAATATGCTAATTGACCATCATCCCCTAATAAAATGGCAGCAACCACAGCCAATGAGGAGGGAATGTGCTAATTGACTGACATGGTCTCAAATATGGCGACACCCACAGCCACAAGATGGCAGCACCGTCCCCTTAGCCCCACTGGGTGGCAGGCACACAGCACAGCTGGGCCTGCCCTCAGGTGGGTCAGCTGCTCCGCACACCTGGCTCCAGATTCCCCCAGTCCTCTCAGCCCCCCAGCTGCCCAGGGCCACCCCAAGGCACAGGCAAGCCTCAGATGGTGGCTACCCAGCTGCCCAGGGCCACCCGAGGCTTAGGTAACCAAGGCCGGCCAAGGCTTGTGCTGCTTGCAGTGGCAGTAGCAGAGGTGTGCCTTCCCTGATCACAGGGTCACCTTCTGCCCCTGAGGGCTCCCAGACTGTGAAAGGGGGCAGGCCGGGCTGAGAGACATGTCCCTCTCCCCCCGGCCCCCGCCACCAGTGCATGAATTTTCATGTACCAGGCCTTTAGTTTCATATAAATGACTTCATAATAGATCATGTGATATAAATATTCATAATAGATCATGTGATATAAATTATTATTTATATCACATGATCTATTATGACCAGCTTCTTTCACTTAGCACAATAATTTCAAGGTTCCTCCATGGTGTAGCATGTATCTACTTCATTCCTTAGTTAATAGACAGTAGAGATGTTTCCACTGTTGATCTATCATGAATAATGTTGCAATGGACAATATTCATATACTTAGGAGTGGAATTGCTGCATTATACAATAATGCTATGTTTACCTTTTTTTTTCTCCTATGTTTAATTTTTTGAGGAACTGGCAGGATATTTTCTGAGGTTACAAGGTCCCTTAACTCAAGCGCTATCACACTCAGCTCTGCTGCTGGCCTTTCTTAGCCCTCAGTTTATCTAAGACTACATGATTTGAAAATGTTTGCTCCCTAAGGTCATTTCTAACACTTTTCCTACCCATTCTTTCTTCTTGTTTATTTCCTGAGCATCACTTTCTATCTTATTTCTCCCTTTGCTAAAAAAAAAGAGGCCTAAACTGAAAAACAAAAACCAAAATATCTAAGTAAAAACAAACAAAAAAAAAACAACAGTATTTTTTCAAAATATATTTTTCACATACTTCTTCCAATAATACTTTTGTAAATTCTGAACCAGGAATCATTAGAAAATGGATAGTTCCTTTTTTATTATTGAGAACTTACATTGGTTATTCATTAGACTATTCTATACCTTATAATTAAATTAAACCAAAGTTCTGATAAAAAATATTCTGAGCCAAAAACCCTAAGACTCTAAACTGAAAAAAAAAATTTAATGAAAATACAGATGTTTATTATAATAACATACCATTATATTTCTTTAGCAAATATGCTCATTATTTTTTGGATAATTGAGATAAAAGAACTGTGGTAATGATTCCTAAATACTGGTTTGTGCAGTAAACTGAAAATCTTGACTAACAAAGTGCTTGGTATACAATACATTCTCAAAAAAATATCCTATTAGTGCATCAAATCTGAATGTTTTATTAGAACCTTATTAAATGGGTCCATTGTCCCTTATTAGAATTTAAACTTCTATTGACTTTTGATTTTGCTAGCTCTTCACAATAATGAAACTGAATTAACAGAGAAAGAGACAAATGAAATATTAGGCACAATTATAAATCAATTAAATTCAAAGAAAAACTCAATCTTTTCATAGAAACACCTGAATTGTTTATTTTTTAAAATATATTTCTTTATTGATTCCAGAGAGGAAGGGAGGAGAGAGAGACAGAAACATCAACGATGAGAGAGAATCATTGATTGGCTGCCTCCTGCACGCCCCCCACTGAGGATAGAGCCCAAAACCCAGGCATGTGCCCTTGGCCGGAATTGAACCCGGGACCCTTCAGTCCACACAGGCTGACGCTCATCCACTGAGCCAAGCTGGCTAGGGCTGAAATGTTTATTAATGGCACCTAACTTTGAGAATTTAGGATGTACCAGGTACTAGATTAAGCATTTTTTATAGTATTATATTGAATCCTCACAAACCTCTGTAAATTCTATACTCACACAGTGCAGATAGGAAATTGGTGAACTTGCCAAAGGTTACTAGAGAGTAGCAGGGCTGATATATGAGCCCAACTATCAGACTCTATTGCCTACACATTTAATCACTCTACTATCAATAAGTTATCTTATTAGATCAACCAGTTGACACAAAACATCATGTACTAAATGTATCCTCACAACCACCCTGTAAGGCAGATACTTACTTGTATAAACTCCTTCTTTGCAGAGTCATGAAAAAAGAGTTCTGCAACTTCAGCCTCAGAGGCCACGAGCCACTGAAGAATAATCCTTAGTTGAGGGTCTACTGTAGATGGTTCCATGTCAATATTCGTTATTAGCAGAGTCTTTCCATCTTGTCCCAAACCTAATATTTAAATTTAAACAATATAAAGTGAAATGCATTAATTCAACTCTCAATACTCTGATTTCCAAGGGTATGTAAATATTTGCCACGTCTTAAGATTCCAATGAATGCCTGGAATCTTAATCACACCAAAACATCAATTAAAATGGTTTTTTGAAAGGGCAAAATAATTTAAAACAAAGAAATAACTTTGATCACCTGCTGATAGCACAATACTGAAGTACCACATATGCCATCATCTGTGTCCAAATATGATCCACAGGTAAAGGGAGAGAAAATGAAACTATAAAGCAAGATTGCAATCAAAATACAAATGAAACACACAAATAAAAACCTCAAATAAACATATTAAATGGACTTTAAGAAAGCTTTCTGAACTAAGAGAAACAGCAGCAGTAATTACTTGTACAGCCTACATTAAAGTATTATTCTAAGCTGTTTAGATATGCAAAGTCCTATAATCCAAAACCACCTATGATGTAGAAACTACTATCATCTCCATTTTACAGATAAGGTATCAGAGGCAGAGGGAAATCCAGAATCTCAGTCAGGAAGTGGCTGAGGAAGGATATGAACACAGGCAATCTGGCTCCATGCTATTAATGGAAAAATTTTATATACAACCACTTTAAACCCAAAAGCAAGACAAGGGAATTTTCTGACATACCGCTATTTTAAATAAAATATTGCTCTCACGTTTATTTATTTTTTTTAATGAAAGTTATGTTTTCATCCTGGCCAGTTGGTTCAATTGGTTGGAGCATCTTCCTGTGCAACAATAAGGTTATGGGTTTGATTCCCAGTCAGGCACATATCTAGGCTATATGTTCAATCCCTTGTCAGGGCACATATGAGGCAACTGACTGATGTTTCTTTCTCACATTGATGTCTCTCTTCAAACCCTCTCCATCTTTTCTTTTCTCTCTAGAATCAATGAAAATTATATCTTTGGATAAGGATTTAAAAAGTAAAATAAAACCAATGTAAAAAAGCATATTCTTGGGTGATTAAAAAAGAAAAGAAAATTGTGTTTTCAACATAAAGTAGGATGAATCTCTGTTGACTGTAAAAATAATGACTTAACATTCCTATTTAAGTTAGGATGACTAGAAAATAAGCAGTGCTAAGACACAGGCCATTCCATACAAAAGGTGAACAGTACGGCCTGCTGGCAGACATGGTACCAAATAGTACCAGTAATGGAAATTTGTTGTTTAATGTCCTTCATTCATTTTTATAGTTTGTATTCTAGACCACTAATAATTATTTTTAGGATATGTGTAGGTCCCTAATTTTTTTGTTTAAAAAGCTGGTCTAGCCCTAGCCAGTTCACTTCGTGGTTAGAGCACTGGACTGTGAATTGAAGGGTTGTGGGTTTGATTCAGGTTAAGGGCATGTACCTCAGTTGCAGACTCGATCCTGGTCCCAGTAAAGGCATGTGCAAGAGACAACCAATCGGTATGTCTCTTTCACAAAATGTTTCTCGCTCTTTTCTATTACACTCCCTTCCACTCTCTCTAAACACCAATGGAAAATTTACCTTAAGGATTAACTTAAAAATAATAATTAAAAAATTAAAAAGCTGGTCCACATTATTCTGTTAAAACAAATGTACTGTTTTGCCCTCCTCTCTAACCACTGACTTTCAATCAAAAAGGGGTTTTGGTGCAGTATCATATTAAATATGGTCTCTGGGCCATTTTGTAATTCCTACAGGAGTCATGGGGTTGGAAGCTGTCACCCTAAGGCTTCTCTGTACTATTGGCTTTTTCAGTCCAGGACTCCTGATTGCCTCACCTATGAGTAAACTCTGTCTTTAGAGAAGGTACTAAACACTAGTGAAAAGAGAAGGGACTGACATCCTAAACTACAAACAACCAACAACAAAACTTTTAAGGGCTGTTTCCTTAGAATTTCCATAATTTTGAATCTTTCTATAAATCTACATGAATCTACCTCCTACCTAACCAATTTCTAATTTAAAATTTTTTAAAGTTGGCTACAATCCTAATAAAAGAGAAACATGCAAATTGACTGTATCTCTGCTATGCCCACAAGCCACATCCACCAGCCAATCAGGAGCGAGTATGGAAGTTAATGCAACAAATATGGTAGTGGCCACGGAGCTGGAGCAAGCAGGTTTGGGTTACCCCCAGCAATGGATGAAGCCAAGCTTCCTGCCTGCCTTGGCCTCCACTCAAGGCTACAAAGTTTCAATTATAGAAGACAAAGAAATCCCAACAAAATGGCATAGCCACGGAGCTGGAGCCAGCCAGAGGCTTAGGTTGCTCCTGGTGACGGAAGAAGCCAAGCTTCCCACCCATCCTGGCCTGCCCTGGCCTCCCCTCAAAGCTACAAATTTTCAATAGAAGATAAATAAATCCCAGATACCAGGGTCTCCGCTTGGGTGGCCGGGGTATGTGGCTGGCCTGAAAACCACCACAGGCCCCTCGCCTAGGCCACTCCATGCCCCAAGGGAACTCCCACCCTGATCTAGGACACCCTTCAGGGTAAACCAGCCGGCCCCCACCTGTGCATCAGGCCTCTATCCTATCTTATAAAAAAGTAATATGAAAATTGACCATTACTCCAACACACAAGATGGCTGCCCCCATATGAACACAAGATGGCCACAAGATGGCCAGCAGGGGTAGGCAGTTGGGAGGGACCAGGCTTGCCAGGGAGGGCAATTGGGGGCAAACAAGCCTACAGGGGAGGGCAGTTGGGGGTGATCAGGCCAGCAAGGGAGGGAAATTGGGCGTTGTCCAGGCCTGTAGGAAAGGGCAGCTGGGGAAGAGCCAGGCCTGCAGGGGAAAGAAGTTGGGGGAAGATCCAGGCCTGCAGGGGTGAGCAGTTGGGGGAGGGGGTACTAGGCCTGCAAGGCAGTTAGGGGTGACTAGGCATGCAGGGGAGGGCAGTTATGGGTGACCAGGCCTGCAGGGGAGGGCACAGGCTAGCAGGGGAGCAGGTAGGTATCAATCAGGCTGGCAGGGGAGTGGTTAGGAGGTGATCAGGCTGGCAGGCAGAAATGGTTAGGGGCAATTAGAAAGGCAGGCAGGTGAGCAGTTGGGAGCCAGCAGTCCTGGATTGTGATCAGGCCTAAACAGGCAGTCGGACATCCCTAGAGGGGTCCCAGATTAGAGAAGTTGCAGGCTGGGCTGAGGGACCAAGCTGGATAATAACATATATTTTCAAATAATTAATCTTCTGATTTCTGCTTACAAAAGAAATCCTTAACAGTCTGCCTAATGACAAAAGTGAAAATTTCTAAATGAATTTTATAGATATTAACTTTTATTTTCTTCTCTCGTAATCCTTCCTCAGTCAAGTTAACATTCATTACAGAAAATACTCACCACATGCATTTATACTATGTATAAAGCCTTTGAAATAATCTACTCATAGGTATTACATGGGGAAAAGTATAAAACATTTCTATATTAAAAAATCAACACTTTAACAAAAATAAAGCTAATATTACTACTGTATCCATAACTCAGAAAGTACCACCCTACTTCTACTTTATATCTGATGGAAAACTTACTTCTAGAAGCCCCATATGAAGAGAACATCTACTTAGCAGAGGCACTAGCGCTCAAATAGAATCATCATCCTAGGTCTGAGGATTTTAGCTAAAAAAATTGGTACATGACTTTACTAAACAAGAAAAGTACAATTGGTAATAAAACTGCCTGGAAATTTAAGTGTTATAAAATACATTTCAAAAAATTCATTTTGGCATTTTCTCAGTTTACCCACTTCTAAAGAAATAACATAAAAAATCACAAGTTCACAAACAAGCACTGTACCTCAAACAGTATGAATATTTTTATGTTCCACCCTAGAGAAGACATAATTGGTATTTTCATAATTAAGAAAAAATAAGATTGGGGGAGTGGAATTCAACAATCACCTAAATACAATAAAAATTCAGCTTTGCCCTAAGCTGGTTTGTCTCAGTGGATAAAGCATCAGCCTACAGACTGAAGGGTCCCAGGTTCAATTCCAGTCAAGGGCACATGCCCAGGTTGTGGGCTCGACCCCCAGTGGGGTGTGCAGGAGACAGCCAATCAATGATTCTTTCATCACTGATGTTTCTATCACTCTTTTCCATCTCCCTTCCTTTCTGAAATCAATAAAAATATATACATTTAAAAAACATTCAGCTTCAACGTGAACCATTTTTAGATTCACGCAGACAATCTAATATATTTTAATTAGGGATTACAAATTATAGTCCAGAACTCCGTAACCAATTGTATCTGGTATTAACATGTTTAGAACTATGTTCATTAAAGGAAGAATTGAGTATTTTCTTCAAATACATGTATGTGAGTGTAGGACTGGAATTTGAGTAGAAATGTAAAGAGGGAATATAATTTATGTGAGATTGTCATTAAACACTAATTCTAGAAGTTACTTGTTTGGCAGGAAAGAATTATGACATACACTATAATTATAATAAATAATATGAGTAAGGAATTTATATTTTGAAAAAGATAATTATATAGAGTTGACCATAAATTTCCATTATAAGTAATTGAATCATTCTTTTAAAGTAACTCAGTTTTTATATCAATGGGTACTTCATTAGTTTAGCAATCTAATAATACAAATTGTTCAACAAAAATATCCTGACATTGGATAAATCAATTTAAGAATATCCTGATTTATAATGTAAATTAGAGGCCCGATGCATGAAGACTTGTGCAAGAATGGGCCTTACTTCTCCTGACTGCCAGCACCGCCTTCATTCAGGCCAGAACTGCCTTTTCATTCTGGCTCTTAGCCGTCTTTCTGCCTTCCAATGCTGCCAGAGGCCTAGAGTGGCTGGGGCGGTGCAAAATGCCTGCATTGTTGCCATGGCAATGACACAAGTGCTCCACTCCACCCTCAGCTGCTTAGCAGTGTGTATGCAAATTATCCCACCATTTTTATTGGGTTAATTTGCATACACGCTCCTGATTGGCTGGTGGGAGTCATGAAGGTACGGTCAATTTGCATCTTACCCTTTTATTAGTGTAGATACCTTATTTGTAAGGCCCAGAGCCTGACGAAATGCACAAATACAAGAATTAAGACTCTTCTAGAGAACCTATAGAAAAGCATGGCCCTGCCACTGTGGCTTAGTGGTTGAGTGTCAACCTATGAACCAGAGGTCATGGTTAGATTCCTGATGTTGGTGCATACCTGGGTTATGGGCTCAATCCTCAGTTGGGAGACATGCAGGAGGCAGCTGATTAACGAATCTCTCTCATCATCCCTCTCTGAAATCAATAAAAATATATTAAAAATAAAACACAACATGTAAACACTTTGAAAAACAAATTGTCAATTACCTTCTATGTCATCCTCATGCTCTTCATCTTTATCATCTGGCCCATCACTTTTGAATAAAAGAATAGAAGGAGTTAAAAAAGCTTTAATAATGGTATTAAAACCAATTCTTGAAATGTGGTAAAGAATGAATGTTACAATATGATGTGTGATATTTAAAAAGAGGAGGAATGACAATAAAGAAGGAAGCTTTGCTTCTCACACCATTTCATGTTAAAATATGAATTGCAAATGATGCCTAGATAAGTTATCGTAACCTAGAAGTTCTACCTGACCATGATATATGGAGCACCAAATAATTTCATAATAAAATTTAATTTAAAATAATTTGAAGCCAAAATATTCTACTAATTTGGTTTTAGATAACACAGCATTTGAATATCATAGAATGCCACAAATAATTACTTATTATGCTTCTGCTGATGCCGTTTATATATTTTTAACATAGTAAGAACACATTTTTCTTATGTATGAAATAAAACTACATATAAAAACAAACCAAAGATAAAACAAAAACAAAAAACAAAAACCAGAAATCCTGTAGGAAGCAAGCTCTTTCTAATGAAATAATAATTGGTAGAATGAAAAATAGCAAGCAGAGCAATACATGCATAAAAGTAATACATTTTGCAATTAGATGTCAATCATATCTTAGCAAAGTAGAATGTTTTCATTAGATGTAATTTATCAAGCAGAATCATGTCAAAAATAGGAGAAAAGCAGCTTGATACATATTGGCATTGTAACCCACATTGCTTTAAGAATATGACATCATGCATTGGTGGTGAAAGACTCATCAGTTTTTAAGTTTCTGGACTGGACCAACCTGTCTGATGTTGGAAAGGATAAATTGTCCTCATACAAATCTCCTTCTAAACCAAGACTGCTCCAGCTACTGCTGTTACCATTACTGCCAGAGGAAGAAAAGAACAGAGCTGAACTAGAAAATGAATAGTAAAGACAATCATGATTTTCCTTGGAACAGCTTTGGTCAAGTAATAACTGTAGCTATTCTGAAACTGCCACAAGGGAGTGCAGCATCCACAGGGGTCAAGAGGCCCACATTGCTACTGTAAAAGATAACTGACAGCTTCAGAGATTTGGGCATTTTCCTACTTGTCCTCAAGAGATCATAAAAATTATTCTAAATTTATATTTATTTTACAATTATGACAAAAAAATGTCTTTAAAGACAGCAAATGAATGCATGAAGTTTTATAATTAAATTAAGTATATGTTAAGTTTTAAAAACTAATACTCTTCAGTTTGGAGTAAGTTTAAAAACTAAAAATCCACATGTTAACATTTTCTCAGGGCTTTAGATATTGCAAACAGTGATAGACTTGGGGGATAAGGGAGGTAGGCACGGAAACATAGTCCCAAAGAGACCTTTTCAACTACTTAGCAAAGACAAGTTTTCTTATTATGTCATTATCTTCATTTCATATATTACATATAATTAATTCAGTAGGTGGCAAATAACAGACATTTTATTCAGAATACTGACTAACCAAGGTTTATTCAAGCATTTCACTTGTCTGGTTGGCCAGTCACTAGTGCCAAACAGATAACAAGTTATATACTAAGCCAATCAAAAGAAGAAAGCAACTATATTCTAAACTGCAGCAAAGCAATAAAAAACAAAAAGCAACTGTGTTCAGAAACAAAACTAAATTCAATCTTTCAGGTTAACACCTAAACATGCAATATTAAAAAATTCTAATCATTAAAATAATTAGTAAGCACATTAGTTTGCAGTGAAAGCAGCTATATTTCCCCATATTAGGCTAGGCAATTATAAAAGTTAATATTTATATAACCAAAATTTTGGTTTTAAAAAGTGAATTGATATTAAATAATTTCATAGGCATCAGTAAATGTTGACAAAGTTACTAGAAAAAGGAAGATTATTTAAAAGTTCTAAATAGTTTCCAATCTCGAATAATTTATATATCCATGTTTACCACTAACAAATTGTGTGACAAACTATAATGTATTAGAGAATAAAAGTAAAAAACGGAGCAGTAGCTTTTCACATATATTCAATCAAACATACCTCTATCATAAAACTATTAAAACTAGAATCTTGCCCATGTAGTCTGTCCAACAAACCAAAACTGTCGGTCTGTTCTTTGTATCTATGAGTCTGTTTCTAGTTTGTTATTTCCCCCCCCCCTCACTGAATTCCACAAATAAGTGAAATCATATGGTATTTGTCTTTCTCTGACTGGCTTATTTCACTTAGTATAATATTTTGCAGGTCCATTCATGCTGTTGAAAAAGTAAGATTTCCTTTTTTACGGCCAAGTAGTGTTCCATTGTGTAAATGTACTGCCAGTTGCAGGTTTTATCTGCTCATCGGATGGCACTTGAACTGCTTCCAAATCTTGTCTAGTGTAAATAATGCTGCAATGAACCTAAGAGTGCATATATTCTTTCCAATTTGTGTTTCAGATTTCTTCAGGTATATTCTCAGAATCAGTGGGTCTTAAGGCAGTTCCATTTTTAATTTTTTGAGGAAACTCTATACTGTTTTCCATAGTAGCTGCACCAAACTGCATTCCCACAAACAGTGCACCAGGGTTTCCTTTTCTCCACATCCTCACCAACACTTGTTGATGTACTATTTTCATCTTTGAGTCATTCAGAAATAAATATTACTTATCACCAATAAAATGATGTTATATGGGACAGAACCATGATGTCTACCTCTTTTCATCAAACTAGGTAACACTCCACATTAGAGCTGTTTAACTGGCTATAATCCTCTTAATGCCGCTAGCCTCTAACCCTAGTTTTCCCATTTTAACACTGGGATTTCCTAAGAAATGTCAACCTTCACTGAAACTCTAGAAGTCTATGTCTCTCAAAGATGAGAGAACAATTTAAGTGTCCATATTCTAATCTAGATAAAGTTATGGAAAAGAGCCAAGTGATGATGTATAATTATCATTCCCACTTCCTACTCCCAGTTGTAAAAACTGCCATTTTGGGGTCTACATTTTAAGATATATTGATGATTTACAACTACATTTGAAGAAACTATGATAAAATACTTTATAAAAATACTAATAATTGTTAGCTAATCCAAGCATCAAACAAAATACTCTGAAATGATATGCTTTAATAAGTGATACCCATTTCCTTTCTTATGCTCCCTCATCCCCTCCTCTAATAGTATGCTTACCTCCTGCTCCTGACAAGTCCATTCCAAGGCTCTGTTCACCTAGAGCAGTGGTTCTCAATCTTCCTAATGCTGCAACCTTTTAATACAGTCCCTCATGTTGTGGTGATCCCCAATCATAAAATTATTTTTGTCGCTATTTCATAACTGTAATTTGCTACTGTTATGAATCTTAATGTAAATATCTGTGTTTTCTGATGGTCTTAGGAGACCCTGCTAGCTGTTCACGACCCACAGGTTGAGAACCACTTTCCTAGAGCCTCACGGGGTCCTTTCCATATATGCCCAAAACTGGAAGTATGTATGCTGAGAATCCTCTCCCCTCCCTAGTTTCAGCTATAGTTTTATTTATCATTTCCAATTTTCAATTAATGTGGATAAAGATTTTATGTAATTTGATTGGTTAGAAAATGCCTGTATAGAGCTATACATATAAGAAACAACTGTATCACAATAAATAAAATATTCCATAACTTTATTCAAAATAAAGTTAATTAAGAAAAGTTATATATGAGGTAGGTGCCTTCTGCTATACCAAACAATTTATGAATTTATGTATTTTCAGTCATTCGAGTATAAATGCTCTGGATCATTTTTTTCTGAGTAGCATAACAAATAAGAAACCCTTCCCCCACAAAAATACTACCTACACTAATCCCTGGGAAATTACAGGCCATTTGTATGTCTCTTACAGGTAACTATCCTTTTTCCTATCCTCTAAAGCTGCTATTTTTAACTGGTATGCCACAAGAATTTTTTTTTAAATGTAATACCTGACTATTCAGTCAGGGGCAATGACCTCTTTTCCCTTACAATGTCAAATTAAAAACTGACAACAACCACACAACAATACTAGTACCTGTCTGGTGTGAACGAATCAAAAGTATACTTTTTTTTTATCAGATTGGCCAAAATATATTTTTTGGTGTGCTACAGAATTTTAACAATTACTGTAAGTGTACCATGAGATGAAAAACATTGAAAATCATTGCTCTACAAAAAATATATATATATATTCTCTTTAAAGTAAGAAAAAAAAGTTTTTCCTCAAAAATTCATTAGAAGTCCAGGTAAAGCCTAAAGGTATAAAATTCAATGTATGCAACATTTTCAAATCAACTATTGGAATATCCAGAAAAAATTAGCTAGGCTAATTATTATCCTATATAATAAAAGCCTAATATGCAAATTGTCCCCTTAATTGGGAGTTCGACCAGTTCAACCAGGGAGCGGGGCCAGCAGCCAGGAGAAGGGAAGTGTCACTAGGAACCCTACCCATGCACGAGTTTTGTGCACTGGGACTCTACTATTTAATAAATGTTAAAAAACATTAGAAATACACTGCAAATAATAAAATATATTTTGAAAATAATGACAGATTCTCAAATTCAGAATTTAATACTCAATGTAAATTAATAGCTCACTTCAGAGGTCTGAGGATGTAAACTATGTAATTACATGTAAAATTTTAGTTACCTTTCACTTAGATGATGAAAACTGCTGCTTTCATCCTGGTGTTCATCTTCAAAACTTAAATTGGACCAGCTACCAGTGCTGTCATCACCAATACTGAGATTCATCTGCTGGCTACTGAAAGACTCAGTTGACTGAAAGTCTTCTGTTTCTTTTGGACTAAAATGAATGAATGAATGAATGAATGAATGAATGAATGCCAAAAGCATCAGGTTATGAACTATCTATACTAATAAAAGCCTAAGTGTTCCTCGCACATGATGTCATCACAAGACAGCCACCACAAAATGGCCACCACAAGATGGCCATGTGCATAGCGGAGGCAGGGCCCCATGGCTGCTTCCCGTGGGGATCCCATGGCTCTGCATGGCACAGAGGAGGCTGGTCCTGGCGTCCCCGCCACCTTGCATGAAGGAGGCCAATCAGCCCAGCAGGGGAGGGCAGTTGGAGGCTATTGGGCCAGCAGGGAAGGGCAGTCGGGGATGATCAGGCCGGCAGGGGAGGGCAGTTGGGGGCGATTGGGATGGTGGGGGGGGGCAGTTGGGGCCAACAGGCTGAGAGGAGGGCAGCTGCGTTCCATCGGGCCAGGAGGGGAGGGCAGTTGGGGGTCATCGGGCTTGCAAGAGAGAGCAATTGGGGCCATTAGGCTGGCAGAGGAGGGCAGTTGGGGGTGATTAGGCCAGCAGGAGAGCTGTCAGGGGGCAATCAGGCTGGCAGGCATGTCAGCAGTTAAGAGCAAGTGGTCCCAGATTGTGAGAGGGATGTCCAACTGTGGGACTGGGCCTAAACCAGCAGTCCGACATCCCTCAAGAGGTCGCAGATTGGAGAGGGTGCAGGCCAAGTTGAGGGACAACCTCCTCCCCATTGCATGAATTTCATGCACCGGGCCTTTAGTCTATATATATAAAAAGCCAGCGACCAGAATGCCAGAACAACCGAAACAACTGGTTGCAATGATGCCCACTGTGGTCAACAAACAGGCCCAATTGGAGCGTGAGGCCAGCTGGCCAACTTATTGCAGCCTCTCCCCCAAGCAGGCTCTGCCTGATTGCCTCCCCCCGCAATAGTGGGTGGGGTCAGCCATCCAACCTCCTGCAGCCCCTCCCTCAGCCGGCCCCACTCCTGATTGCCCCCACACCCCAATAGGGGATGTGGCTGGCTGACCAATCTCCCATGACTCCTCCCACAGCCACTGATCCCCGAATGATCCACCCACAGCCCCTCCCCATGGCTAGACCCAACCCCAATTAGGGGCATGGCCCACTGGCTAATCACCCTTGGCCTCTTTTCCTAGCTGGCCTGGTCCTGACATCTCCTCCTCCCTACAGGCCTGGCCCCAATCCGCCCCAATTGGGGCCAAGCCAGCTGGAACCCACTTCTGCACAAATTTGTACACTGAGCCTCTAGTAAGACTATAATTCTTATAAAAGATAAAGATTACAAAAATAAGAAATGATATTCAGAGTCAGACCAGTGGTCCACCTAACCCCCTTTCGTTGTGTCTGCTAACAAAGAGACTTAGCAGGGCAGCTTATTACTTTCCGAGTTAAGTGAGTACCCACAAACACCCATCCATTCCAAGTGCATCATTTAAATTCTTTTCAGAGCAGTTCATATTTTCAATTGGGACGACTATGAAAAAGCACAAGTTTCTAAGTTTTCCAACTGCTTTGGTAAGATAGTACTTTTATTTGTACAACAAAACAAAATTAAAGCCCTTTATTTTGGCTTTAAAAACCAAAAAAAAATAGTTCAAGTAATTCTAGTACTATAAATCAAACTTAAGAGTCAAACTAGCCAAATCTCTATGAATTTGAGTGTATGTCATAAATCTAATACTTCTCACTTTTTTTCAATGAAGAAACATTCTCAAATTTTATTCTATCTTTTCACAAAGAAGGCCATTCACTGTTCAATTATTGCAATTGCCCAACTACATTTAATTCTCAACATAGCAGTCAAAAGTGTATTTTTAAACATAAAGAGGAAAAATGTTAGTCTTCTGATCAAAACCCTTTAGTGGCTTCTCATCAGTCTAAACAAGCCAAATACATATATTACCTGGTATGACAATCTTTCATAACCTATATCTTATCTCCTACTTCTCCCCTTGGCTTCCTCACTTCACAAGCCTCTTTGCCATTTCCTCCTCTTTGCCTGGAACCCTCTTTCCACTGATTTTCATGTGACTTATTCTCTCTTCACCTTTGGCTCTTTGCCCAAATGTTACCTTGTCAGGGTTACTATTACCTGCTACCAGTTCAAAACTACAAACCAGCCCCACCTGCTGCCACATACTGCCACTACCAAAAACACTCTTGCTTTAGTTTTCCTCCAAAGCACTTATTACCATGTACTATGTATTTTACTTTTTTTTTTTCACATTTCACTTATTTATTGTCTTTACTGTAACATGAAGTCCAAGTGAACACATATTTTTGCCTGTTTTACTTACTTTTGTTCCCCAGTGCCTAGAATAGGTCCAGAACTGCCCCCACTTTGGGGCTATTCTCATTTTGTATTTAAAATATACTGACCTGAATTATATTGGGCATTCCTACAATCACACTATAGTTTTAAACCATAAGAGCTACATATTTTAGTTGGGTAAATGGTTAATACCTTCCCTCAAAAGGCTTTTGTGGGGGGAGAATCCAAGATGGCAGCATAGGTAAACACCTACACTGCTGCTTCGCTCAACAATTTCAAAACTACAACTAAAAGACAGAAAGGACATCATCCAGAACCACAGGAAAGCTGGCTGAGTGGAAATTCTACAACTAGAGGGAAAGAGAGGGACTCACAGAGACCCAGAGGAGCTGCAAAAAGCTGAGGTACAGAAACGCGCGTGTGGAGAGAGCTGGTGCCGGAGTACCTGGCTGGCTTTCTTTGGCGGGAGACTCCCAACAGCATTTAACCCCTTATCCTAGAACACTAAACCCCAGATCCAGCCGAAACTCATATGGGGGGAGTTTGGACTGTGAAAAGGGAGAAGTGCACAGAAATTTAGGGGAGTCACAAAAGATTAGAGATCTGGTGGCGCGCAAGGCACTGCCCACAGAGGACAGACTGCTGATCGTGCCGCTGGCTTTCGCGAGTGGGCGGGAGACAGACACTCCCAACTGCGCCACTTCTAAGTCCACTAAGCTCCAGTTTCGGGTGAAACCCTGGGTACCCAGCCTCGTGTGGTCCCAGAGCACAGGAGAGCCGAAAAGGCAGCAGTCTAGAGGCACTGTGCGCGCGCACATGCAAGGACTACTCCAGTGATTACCCAGTCACGTGAGACTCAGGGGCCATAGAGGGCGGGGCCGACTGAAAGGCAAGGTGGTCAGTTAAGGCCTGAGACTCCACCCATCCCAAGCTCAACAGAGAGGCTTTTGCGGTTTTGCAAGTCTGGTATCATAAGGCTGAATCCAACACAGAAGTTCTCCCGGCACAGTGAAAATGCCGAGACAAGGGAAGGGATCACAAACAAAAGAAACAGAGGTAAACAAACGACTGGATATAGAGTTCAAAACTATGCTTATAAGGTTTTTCAAGAATATCCTAGAAAAGTTGGATAAAGTTAGCGAGACCCAAGAGAAGATGAAAAAGAACCAACTAGAGATGAAAAAGGGGCAACTAGAGATGGAAAAGGACCAACTAGAGATGGAAAAGGACCAACTAGAGATGGAAAAGGTCCAACTAGAGATGGAAAAGGTCCAACTAGAGATGAAAAAGGACCAACTAGAAGTTAAACATACACTGACTGAAATAAAAAATATTATACAGAGTCCTAACAGCAGACTAGAGGATCGCAAGAATCAAGTCAAGAATTTGAAATATAAAGAATCAGAAAGCACTCAACTGGAAAAGCAAGAAAAGAATCCAAAAATGTGAAGATAATGTAAGGAGCCTCTGGGACAGCTTCAAGCGTACCAACATCAGAATTGTGGGGGTGCCAGAAGAAGAGAGAGAGCAAGATACTGAAATCCTATTTAAAGAAATAATGACTGAAAACTTGCCACATCTGGTAAAAGAAATAGAATTACAAGTCCAGGAAGCACACAGAACCCCAAATAAAAGGAATCCAAAGAGGACTACACCAAGACACATTATAATCAAAATACCAAGAGCAAAAGACAGAGAGAATATTAAAAGGAGCAAGAGAAAAACAGTTCATTACCTACAAGGGAGTACCCATACGGCTGTCAGCTGATTTCTCAAAAGAAACTATGCAGGCCAAATGGGAGTGGCAAGAAATATTCAACGTGATGAATAGCAAGAATCTACAACCAAGAATAATCTATCCAGCAAAGCTATCATTCAGAATTGAAGGGCAGATAAAGAGCTTCACAGATAAGAAAAAGCTAAAGGAGTTCATCAACTCCAAACCATTATCATATGAAATGCTGAAAGATACTCTTTTAGAAGAGGTAGAAGAAAAAGGTAAAAGACAAAAAATTATGAATAACAAATACATATCTATCAACAAGTGAATCTAAAATTTAAGTGAATTAAAAATTTGATCAACAGAATAAACTGGTGAATATAACAGAATCAGGAGCACAGAAAGGGAGTGGACTGATAATTCTCAGAGGGAAAGGGGTGAGGGGTGTACAGGGAGAGACCAGACAAAAATCATACACCTATGGATGAGGTCAATGGGAGGGAGGTAAGGTTAGAGGGAGGGATGGGAGGCAGGTGGAGGGGAGCTGTGGAGGGGAAAAAAGAGAAACAAATGTAATAATCTGAATAATAAAGATTTAATTTAAAAAGAAGGCTGTTAAGGAATAATGAAGGATGTATATCAAAGTAATATGTAGGATATGAAACAATACATAAATGTAACAGAGAAAAATTGTTAATTTATGGTTAAAAATAATGCTACCTTTCTGAACAGAATCTAAGACATATATGATCAAGTTTAACTTTTTTTTAAATCATCACCGAGAATATGGTTTTAATTTAAAGCGAGAAACATCGATGTGAGAGAAATACCAAATACCAGTCAGTTACTTCTTATACTTGCCCTGACTAGGGATGGAACCTGCAAACTGGATGCCCTGATTGGGAATCAAACCCGCAACCTTTCCAACTGAGCCATCCAGCCAGGAATGATGGTTGTTGTTTTTTTTTCATTTTATCATAAGACCCAAAAGAAACTTGAAACTTACCTACTAACAGCATGTTCAACATTCACGATAGCTGATGTCATTATTTCTGTAGTAAGGCTTTCAGCAAAGCTAACACCATCTTGTCCAATTCCACTATCGGCTGCCAAACTGGTATTGCTCAGCTCTCTTTCTGCTTTTTCAATAGCTTCAGCAACTATCTTCTCAGCAAGCAGTGTCTTCTTATCAAGATCAACATGAATTTGAGGGACATCAAGGTGAAAAATTCTAGATTTCTGATAAATGTTGCTAAATTTTGAATTAGAACCTGGCTTACTCTGAGCAAGTAAATCCTGTCTGAATGAATGTTGAGGTGAATTTCCACTGCAGTCATGAAGTTCTTTCTCGTCACAATATCTGCAAGCTTGACTTACAAGAGGTGACAATTTTTCTGCATAAGTGATCTTATCTGCTGCTTTTGTAATCTCAGATACTTGGAAAACTGCGGATCCTAAACTGAGTTCTAAAGTGTCATCCGCTACTTTTTTAGCATACTGTTCTATAGCTTGAACAACATTTTCTTCATAACCATACATATTTAAGCTGCTGCCTGCACTGTGGTAAAATCTGTGATTTTGTGGGGAAGGTTGAAGAGACTTAGGAAATTCTGGCTCAATGTGAGACTCATTATCTTCATCACATCCACACTTTTCATAAAGGCAAGAATCCGTTGAGGATTTTGGCAAGCCAACTGCAGACAATGTAAGCTCTTTTTTAACATCTCTGGTTATGCTGTGAGCAAGAGAGGTTGAAAAACTATACAGTTCAGAGCATTTACTTCTGTATGTATCCCCTGTCCATTCACAAGTTTGATTTTTACAGAGGTAACCTCCATTTCTTTGTCTTTTTTTATCTACTTCTTGGTGGTGTTTATTTAAGAACATTAAGAGTTCATTGTTGGCTTTCACCTGTGAGTTTTGCAAGAGAAACATTTTTGAGTTGCACTTCATTGCTGCTTCTTTCAATCCCGATTTGATAGACCGATAAGCAAGTCTATTGGCGTACTGATCCATTATTAACTCACTATTACCACCTTCCTGTTTTAGTATTTGGATAATGTGACCTGCATATTCATCTGTCACACTTTCACAGCTGGGATACTTATATGACAGACCTGACATACAAGAACTTGGTGGTAATGAAAGAATGAATGGATCAACTTCTTTTGAATGTGCTACAGTCTCTAAATTCAACTTCTCCTCTGATCTATAATCTTGGTCACCATCACTATAACTACTCTTCTTCTGCCTGGAAAGCATACTTCTAACTTTTGCTATTTTCTCAGCTTCTGTAATGACTTCTGCTGCCATACCACCTGCAAAATTGCATAATGCTTGTAAATTTTCATCTGCATGATTTAACAAAGTAGGTGATACACTTTTTCGACTCTGCACATTTAAGCAAGGGCTTTTAATCTTGGGTTCTTGAATTATCTTATTATCTAAATGGGAAGCTGCCATTTCAGTTGCAAGAGAAATGATGTGTGAAGCTAATGCTTCGGCAAACTGAGCTTTTTTCTCTGAGTGCTCTGCCTTCACATCCATTTCTGGATGTTCTTCACCTTCACTACTTTCAACTTCTTCTGAAAGAGATCGCATGAGTTTCAACATGAATTCTTCTTTTTCAATAGTATTTTGTTCATTTTCAGATAAACTACCAACAGATGAGTAGTGAGGTGTAGAAGGTGGTGTAGCAGGTGCAAATTCTTTTGCTAATTCCCCTTTAAGCTTTTTGGTTAACTTCTTGATATCCCATTCAGAACTAGCCTGGGATGGTACTAGAGGAGTTGATGGAGGAGTATCAGGTATTACATTTCCATCTCTGATTTTCTGTTTATCTTCCATATGCAAACCATCTACATATGTAAGCACTGCAGATGAGAAAGTATGTGAATGGGTATAAGGGTTTTCTTGCCCAAAAGACAAGGGCACAGGTGCCATATTATTCAAATTATAGTTTTTCACGGATTTGTCCTTAGCAGCTTCCTTCAAATCAGGTTTCTGACCTGCCACAGAACAACATGGCAGTGGCTCTAAAGAAAATCCATGAGCTATAGAATCTTTACATTCTGGAACACAATCTTTTCCTACTAAAAGTGAACAGTGAGTTAGGTGATCTTTATCATCAAAAGATCTAGGAAACTTTTCCCAAATCAACTGTGACTCTTCTCCAGCAACAGGCAAGCCTTCCCTGTTTACCATATTTTTATCCACACTGGAGACCACTGATTTGCTTTTCTCTATGGAATGTTTAATAACAGATTTAGATAATCGATCAACAAACATGTCCTTATTGCTAGCTTCACTTTGTTGCAGGGTCACTTGATCATTGAGGAAAAGAGGGTTTTTTCCCTTTACTGTTTTAGTTAAACAATCTGTGTGTTCATCAACTGTTTTTGTAACTTTGAATGATGTCGCTGACTCTAAAGTTTCCTTTACTATAGAATGCACCAGTGATGTAGAAAAGTTGCTAATAATCACAGGATCACTTGTTAATTTTGAAGAGCTTTTCATTTCAACATCATCATTAGTTGGTTTAAAATCATTCTGGATATCTAGACTGTGTTCTGAAGGTAAACAAATATTTCTGAGACAAGCTACTTCCTCTTCATTGTTTTTTGTGGAAACACCTACTTCAGTAGAATCACCATTCAAATTACTATCACCAGGTGATAGATGAATCTTTGCCTGATATATATTAGATGAAAAGTGATATGGGAGAAGGGCACTTCCAGCCAGGGGCACTGGTATAGAAGTAACAATTCCAGAAGTACAAAATAAGGCCTGCTGTACAGTGTATTTATATTCTGGCATTGGTTTTGCCACAATTGCTTGACTATTAAAAATGGGACATGTGGAGGTCTGTGTCCATGGCACAGTATTTTCTGCACTCACATACTTTACGTTATCTGTAGAAACACTAACTGCCGCCTTTGTTGTAAAGATCACATCAACTTGTGATAGCTCAATGAATGCTTCCTGCATTACAGATTCAGACAAATCTTTTGCATAAGACTTCACTATTTTGTCTTCATATTCAAATGAATACTTTGGAGATGCAGGTGTTGGAGGAGATGAAAACTGACACACTTCCATGATACCTTCAAAAATAAGCTCTTCAGCAAGATCTGCAGCAAACCCAGCAACTATGTTTGTAAATATCTGCTTCTTTACATACTGTAAATCTTTTAAAGCATTTGATAATGCGTCACTCACCAAGAAATTAGCCAGACCACTAATAGCACGCTCTTTCAGTGAAAATGCACACTGCCTTCTCAGTTCATTAAATGCCAAATGAAAAATGGATGATGTTAATTTGATGGCTAAATGGCACAATGCATTGGTACATGAAGAGACTCCTTTCTGCAAGTCTTTAAATGCACTGCCAAAACTTTTTTCCACAAGATCTGCTGCAAATTTTTGAATGCTATCTCTAATCATTAAGGGCTTGGTTTTAATCTTATTTTGATCAAGGTTTCCACTCTTAAGAGCAATGGTTTCATTTTCTCCCTTTTTAACACTATTAATGTTTGATATTACTTTAGTATGTTGAGTATGAAGGACCGAGCCCAGTACTTCACATGTAATTCTATTGGCATAATCTTCATAGGTGTAATAAATAGAATCATGATTTTCATGAATCCTATCTGCACCAATATCTGTTTGGCAAAAACATTCAGCAGGTGTACAGCCTCCAAGAGGACTAAAAGCAGAGGACCGAATGGGGCTAAACAAGCCACTGTCTTCCCCAGATGCCTTCACTGGGCGAGGAGAATCTGGAGTATCACTCAGGTTGCTGTAAGGGGATTCTGGTTTTCGAGGTGTTGGCTTTCGAACACTAGCTGGGAGAGCTGGACAATCAAACTTGAATTTTTGAGGATTCATAGTAGTGGTTACAGAAGATTTGTCATGTTTGTGCCCTTTCTTTTGCGGTATCTTCTCTTTTACAGAATCTTTTAGAAATGGACAAGAAGTCTCTAAAGTTTGTTCTAATTCATCAAACTGATCAAAACTATCAAAAAATTCACTTACTTCTGAGTCTGAGTCCTCTATATCATCTTTCATTACAGGTATTTTTGGTAACTCAAGTTTGGCTTTTAAACTTTTTTGATATCCTTCTTCATCTAAGAAAATAACTGGACTTGGACTTGAGCATTCTGACTCAGATGAATAGGCAGGAGAAGAAGAAAAAAAAGTTTTCTGCATGTCACGACCTTTATCTGAAGCATTAGATGACCTATAGAAACTCCTTTGGATCCAAGGCTCAGAAATTGATGTTGTGACTAAATTTTTCACAGGTTGTTCTTTATGTCCCAGAACATTTATTAAGGAAGTTGAAGGTTTAGCCAATGACTTCTGCCGCCCAGAGCTAACCAGAATCTTTAAATCATGGGTTTCTAATTGGTGACCAGAAGTAGTCTGTGAAGCAGCATCACAGTGGTTCTTTAGTGCAGTAAAGTTTATTCCTAGAGGAAAAGAATAAAATGATCAGATTATTCTTGAACAGAATTTTTTTAAATTTAAATCAATGGGAATAGACTTTCAGTAACATTTCTCTTCTAAATTATGTTAACATATTCATCCCAAATCATTCTCAAAAGCAAATATATCTTTTACTAAAATAATATAATTTTACCGCATACTTGAGAAAACACAGAATGCTTAGTATGCTGTCACATGTGTTAGAAATATGAATACAGTGACTCTGCGAGTTAACTCCTCTCAAGTTTGATCCTAGGCATGTTCTAAACCCTTATGATAAGGTAAACAGTACTAACAAAGTAGTAACAGAAAAAGCAAAACTAAAAACCAGGTAACAATGGCTCAGCCAGCATAGCTCAGTGGATGAGCAGTGCCCTTTGAACCAGGAGGTCACTGTTCAATTACTGGTCAGGTCAGAGCACATTCCCTTGTTGAGAGCTCAATTCCCAGTGTCAGTGTCCAGGAGGTAGCCAATCAATGATTCTCTCTCAGCACTGATGTTTCTATCTCTCTCCCTCTACCTTTCTCTCCGAAATCAATAAAAATAAAAATCAGATAGCAATGTACTTAAAAAATCTCAAGAAAAGTAGTTGCTCAAACAAGAAAAAAAAGGTTAAAAAGAATTGAGTAACTCAGCCATAAAGCCTTTAAAACTGAACTTTAAACTTTAATCCTCTATATCAAGAAGTTTAGTAAAGAACAAACCATCATTATATGGCTTTAAGATCTCTTCTTCCTCTAAATGTTCAAATGCAGTGACAAAATCATCCTCTATAGAAGACACTGACTGGTTAGTATCATCATCGTCTTCATTAGCGGTCTCAAGTTGGCGCTTCTGATGCAAGTATGTATCCAGGGTGTATCTTATACCAGTAGCATATTTACTTAGGAGACTAAAAATAAAATCAATTCTGAGTCTTGGTAATGTAGGTGGTGACGCTCTCATGACACAAAGCATTCCAGAATGACGACTCTTGGAAAAGATGACAAAAATATTTTAATTTCAAAACATATTTTACATACAAAACGTATTATCTGGAAGTGAAATCTAGAAATAACACAATCTCATAGGGGAAAAGAAAAAGAAAATACATGGATCCTGAAATGCAACCTGATTTTGTAATATTTAATTCTTTTCTTTATTCTTTCTCCACATTTCTCACTCCCCAATCTTTTTCTCCTAGCTTTCTCTTATCCAGGTATTGAAATTCTACATTATTTCCTTAAATGTTACAGAATTTATTATCCATTCATTTAGCAATAATGTTTTCCTGTATTATTGTACAGCCTTGTGATTTTTCTTATTTAATCATTCACCTAACTTACCAACTACCCTGCAAACTGCTTGAAGGAAGGAACCAGGTACTATTCTATTTTTGTATTCCATTTTCCTGTAGCATTCAGCATGATTTCAAAGCTTCATGAGTTAGATTTCTCATGAATTATACTTCCTCAAATATAGCTTATTTAAACAAAAAACTTCATTGAAGCATTTAAAGGTTTAACAGTCTTAATCAAATGTCATTGTAAAATCTGCCCTTAAAACTCATTAGAAATTATATATAAAAGTTACCTGATTTAAAGGACCATTGTTTATATTTGGTGGTTTATTTATATCCTTCATACAAATAATTTCATTTTCATTTAGACTACAGAAGTGTAGTGAATTCAGAAGATCTGGAAGTTCCAGAGATACAGCAGCTAAATCCTAATTTAAAACAATAAAACTTGGTTAAGATTCCTATAATGAAGGTCCTATCTAAAAATCATAAGGTCTACTGGCTAATAAATTTTCCAGTTTATAATAGTTAACATATGTTTATCAACCACAATCAGTTTTTTTAAAACTCAAAAATGAAGTATACTAAAATATTTTAATACCTGCCATTTCTGTACCCCTTTAAATGTATTAATATGAAGCTACAAAAAATTTTACATGTTATCTCACACATCCATGAGGGTTAATAGTTTTCAGCTGCAAATGTCAACCTGCAGTCCTCAAGTTTAACTGTGAAATTTTTCATACAGGATTCTTGCCTACAGATTATACTTCAGTGAAATTTAAGTTTTATATTCATAAAATACAAATCTATTTTTCTACCTTTTCTCTCTGAAGTATTATATTAAACTTTGATAATTTAATGAAGATGTAAAGAAAAAGAAAATAACTTTTTCTCTCCTTTGTTCTTTTTATGTAAATACTAGAGGCCCAGTGCAAAAATTCGTGCAGGGGTGGGGTCCTTTGGCCTGGCCAGTGATTGGGGACTATAGGGGCATATTGTCCAGTCCTGGTCGGGGCCGGCTGGCTGTGGGGAGGGACTGTGGGAGTTTGGCTGGCCAAGGGAGGTCAGCTGTGGGAGTGCACTGACCACCAGGGGGTAGTTCCTGTGTTGAACGTCTTCCCCCTGGTGGTCAGTGTGTGTCACAGCTACTGGCTAGTCATATGGTCATAACAGTTGCTTAGGCTTTTATTTATATAGACTAGAAGCACAGGAGGGGGGGTCCCCTCAGCCCAGCCTGCCCCCTCTCTCAGTCAGGGAGCCCTCAGGGTTGGGAGGCAACCCAGTGATCAGGGGACGGTGATGCGCATCACATCTTTGCTGCTGCCACTGGTGGCAACACAAGCTTTGGCTGGCCCTAGTTACCTGAGCCTCGGGCAATCCTGAGCGGCTGGACAACCGCCATCCAAGGCTTGCCTGTGCCTGGAGCTGACCCTGGGTGACTAGAGGGCTAAAGGGACTAGGTGCCGCCATCTTTGAGGGTGGGGCAGTCAATTACCATATTCCCTCTTTATTGGCTGTGAGCATTGCCATCTTTGCCACAGCATGAGGGTCAATTCCCTTTATTAGATAGGATTTTACCCAGTTAAGGTATATTAACATCCTTGACCTCTCAGTGTACGTTCCTTTCTAATTATGGTTTTATCAGTAACTCTTAAAGAGGAAGTAGAACAAGAGAGAAATACTTTGGAACACTTCTGCTTTCAGCCTCACATTCTCAGAAGTATGTCCTCTCTTGCACCTTCTGCCTAAACTTTTTCCTTTAGGTAAGGGTACAATCCAGACACATAAAAGTTTTCATTATCACCTTCTATGCACTGTTCACAAAGAATTAAATAATGTTACTTCTTCTATTGGGAGACCTTTACTGCCACAAAAGGAAACATGGCAGTCATGAACCTTAAGATACTGCATGAGGTAAAAACACAGTACGCCTACCATACCTACTGGAGCTTCAACCACTCTTTATGTAACTGTGAAGCTTTCCTTTTGCTGATCCTAATCTCAACTGTCAGTCCCTCTGTAAATTCCTATGTAAATCAAACAGGCTAAAAGTTTTGCATTGGCTAATATTACTTTTTATAAATTTTACCTTTTAAATTTAATTCTATCTGATTTATTTTACCATTTAAATTTCATCCTATCTCATTTGAAAATATAAGAATCTGACTGTTGAGGTCAGATTATAAAAACCAACCAAATTAAAAAACAAGGCTTACATTCTACCTCAGGAGAAAAAGTTCAGCCTGCAGTTTCCTAACCTAAAACTACTTTCCATACCAAGAATACTCAGTGAAAATGTCCAAAGCTGATCTCAAAATGTCACCTTTTAACTTTAAACAGGAATGATAACAGAAAAGTTTAGTGTGTAAGTTTTTGGTTAATAAGGCAAATTTTATGTGTCTCAAAATTTGTTCCAAATAATCTCTCCTGGTCCTTCCCAATTTAATAAATCATCCATACCTGTATATGAGCAGCATCTGTTTCTTCATGAAAACCTAGAAATGTGACCTGAATTAAAAATATATAAATAAAGCTCTATTAGTTCAAATTTTCACATTTTATCTCAATTAGATTACTGATAGCTGAGAAACAGAAAAAAAAAACACATAAAGAATTAAAATACTATCATATACAAATATCAAATCATTATGTTGTACACCTGAAACTAATATGACATTTTATGTCAATTAGACCTCAAAGTAAATAAATAAAAATGCTGAGTATCTTGGACAGAATAATTTTTCAGAAATGATGATGAGGCTTTCCACCAAGATTCGGCTTCATAGTGCAGTTCTTCAACTTCATTAGCAAGTTCAATCAATTCTACTCCCAAAACATATCTCACATACATCTACTTCTCTCCATATACCTGCTACCACCATTCCTCATCTGCGCTACTACAATTCTCTTCCACCTTATCCCAGTAATTATCATGTTACTTGCCTTTCAAAAGCCTTCCATGCTTCCCAGTGCAGTCCTAACAGGCCCCAAGGCTCTGGGTTAGCTGGCTTCAATCTTCCCTCACTTTCATTTATACACATAGGCTCCCTTTCTGGGCTTAGAATATACACAGTATGTACTTGGCTAAGGGCTTCACAGTAGCACCCCCTCAGCCTAGATCTCTATTCTTTGGATGTTTCCATGCCTAGTTCTACCTCATTCTTCAAGATCCAACTTAAATGTTACCTCCTCAGAGAAAAGGCCCTCAAAGTTACCTCCTTATTGACCCCCTGTCTTTCCATCAATGCCCTTATATAGAGATTTCTCTGTAGAAATTTATATAAATTAAATTTCTCAAGAATATGAAATGATATGAGGACATGTCACATTAAATAAAAAGTTACACAAAAATGATAAAGAGTATGCCTACAATTTCTTTTTTTTTTAAATAAATTTTATTGATTTTTTTACAGAGAGGAAGGGAAAGGGAGAGAGAGTTAGAAACACCAATGAGAGAAACATCCATCAGCTGCCTCCTACACACCCCCTCTACTGGGGATGTGCCCGCAACCAAGGTACATGCCCTTGACCGGAATCGAACCTGGGACCCTTCAGTTCGCAGGCCAACACTCAATCCATTGAGCCAAACCAGTCAGGGCTATGCCTACAATTTCAATGATATTTTTTAAAACATATGCATGGGAATAACACTAGAAAGCAATACATCAAACTACAACAGTGATTAACTCAAGATAATGAAATTGTAAGTGATCCTATTTTTTTTTTCTTTTTGTTATTGATTTCAGAGAGGAAGAGAGATGGAGAGGGACAGAAACATCAATGATGAGAGAATGATGAAAGAGAATCATTGATTGGCTGACTCTTGTAAGCTCCACAATGGAGATCAAGCCCACAACCCAGGCAGGTGCCCTGAGGGGGAATTAAACCTATGACCTCCTGATGCATAGGCCAACATTCAACCACTGAGCCACACCAGCCAGTTTTTTTTCCTACTTTTATCACTGTGGGGTTTCCTCCTCATTCATAAGATTAATGATAGTCATTTTCTTCTTTTATGCTGTCTATAAGGAAATATGTACTGCTTTTATAACCTGAAAAAAATTATTATTTTAAAAGTTTATATTCTCAGACCTAGCCAGTCTGGCTTAGTGGATAGAGTATCGGCCTGCAGACCCAAAGGTTCCAGGTTCGATTCCAGTCAAGGGTATGTACCTCGGTTGCAGACTACTCCCCAGCCCTGGCTTTGGTTGGGGCTCATGCAAGAGGCAACCTATTGAGATGTTTCTCTGATACCGGTGTTTCTCTGTCTTTCCCTCTCTCTTCCATGCTCTGAAAACAAATGGAAAAATATCCTTGGGTGAGAATTAAAAATAGTAAAAGTGAAGTTTATATTCCCTTTATCTTTGACATTATTTGGAGAAGTATTTTCCATTTGAAGACAATAGTAAACTGTTTGCTAAGCAAGCACTGTGACTAAAAGTATGAAATAATTAAATAATGCCAATAGTTAAAATATAAAACAACATAATATACTTTTGATCTCTTTCTGACGATTCAGAAGCAAGTCAGAAATGAGCTTAGGATGTTTATTCTGACTTATTACTTCACAGAACTGTTACAGTTAATTTCTACAGGTCTAGATAGGTTGTTAACCTCTAGTAGCTTGTCTGCACATCTATAAAACTTAAGGCAATACTTCTCCACAGTCATGAGGGTTAATCAGATAATGTAGAGGAAAGTGTTTAGTATATTACAGCATCCAATAACAAAGAGACATTCAACTAAATTCCCTTCTTTTCTTCAAAAAGATAGTTTGGGATAGGAACACTCTAAAGAAAGAAAGAAATTCCTTCTATTCTTTCAAATTTCCTCTTACTGAATACCAAAGAGAAAATGAGCTGACTTAGGGTTTTAAAGATGCCACTTGAGTCTTGCATATCCCATTGATGGAAGAAGACCTTGCCAAGGAATGTGGGCTTGGAAAGGCACTACATAAACAGCTGGAGATATACAAGGCTGGAAAATTGTTTGAGGGCAGAAGGACACAGGAGACTTGACACACATAGCAACAATCAAGAAGATTAAGAATGGCTCAGCTTTATGAAAATAAAGTAAAAAGGGAAATTAAGGTAACAGTCAAGAATCATAGAAATTGAGCCGATACAAAAAGAAGAGGCTCCGGTCCAGAAAACACTACAGGCCTAAAAGGTGTGCTCATCATCCTATGGAATTTCTTCAATATAGTTTCTCAAGAAACAGAAAAGAAAATCATTCCCAAACAAAAGAATAATCAAGATGTTATTAGAATACTAATTTCAAAAAAATTTTGTATTACAACCTAATATCTTATTTTTCAGATTCAATGAGCTCATATCCTCTATTTGATATCATAAATGTTTTAATGGACTATGATTATATTGAAGAATAAAATGTTATTCCCTTTTTTTAAGCTTTTTGTTTTTATAATATTTTTTTATTGATTTCAGAGAGGAAGGGAAAGGGAGAGAGAGAAACATCAATGATGAGAGGGAATCACTGATTGGCAGCCTCCTGCCTGCCCCCTACAGGGGATCAAGCCTATAACCTGGGACCCTTGAGTTTGCAGACCGATGCTCTATCCACTGAGCCAAACCGGCTAGGGCTGTTATTCCTTTTTATTAGTAATAAATTCAAACAAAGATAGGAAACACTAATGTAGCAGTGAAACAGGTGAACAAATGATATATCTTATCGTCAAGTAGAAAATATCTTAATTTCAAACTAATTTAGCACTACTTTTTCATTTTCACTCAAGGTACTGAATTTAAACAACCAAGAAAACTAACAATAACCAAAAAAACTAACAGAAAATAATAATAAGGATACATTTCATGTTTCACAGTAGAAAGTTTCAGTATTAAAGTACCAATTATTTAATCGAGTAGGAATTATCTGATACATCACTATCTGATGAGTAGGCAATAATGCCTGTGCACTAAATTAAATGACAATTATACTAGTGGATATTTAAAATAGGTACTTCTCATACATGTAAACATGTAAACATTTTAGGCATTTTAAAAGTAGGAATGCAGTTCTACAGAAATGCATGAACATACATTTTGCTTTATTAGGAAAGGGTATAGAGAATAATATGTCAAACCTCAGTCAAACTGGAATGTTCATCTTGCTTTAAACAGTCCTCTGCTGATATATTACATAGTTCCTTCTCACTCTGTAATAAAGACTTTACAGACTGGAACACATCTTCACTGAAGCTCTGAAAACAAAAGATATTCTTCAGACAAGATTGATTCTAAGACAAGATCAAAGATCCAAGAGATAGCCTAGTTTTAAATGGAGAGCAACTAACTCAATTAACATTCATTTGGCATATTATATGTCTTTTGATAAATACAGAATTCAATTCAGCTAAGAGAAAAAAAAGAACAAAATGCTTAAATAGAGTTCCACATGCTCAAAACACACACATCATAACCCAGGCATTCAACCTACTGAAAGACCACAGGGCCCTTACACCAGGTTCACTTTACTCTTACCTTACATTTAAACCTAACAGACTGCATACTTGATATCTAAGTCATTGGCAGAACAGTAGTGAGACACTGTGGAAGCTACAATAAGGAATGCTAACAATAGTGATTACTCTCATAACAAAGTTGGTTATGGGAGGAAAAAGACTTAATAACCACAAATAAGGTTTTCAGGGACCTTAAGGCAGCTATATGATGAATGTGAGGAAAGGCATTGAAGATTTGGCAGGAGAGGATGTCACAAGTACTAAGTACTAAAATTAGGAAAAAAATTACATAAAGAAAGTAACTATTATAGTTAGACATAGATTATTAATTTCCTTCTAACTTACTCTCCTGATGATCTATTGATCTGCTTTTCTATCAGAAATATCCTTATTCCTCAATTTTCCAAGACATGTGAAAAAGTTCCCATCCCTTGATCATAATAAATCTCAAAAGTTCCTACATTAATGATCTTAATTACACATTAAGATCATTTAATCTATATCTATATATTATTTGTTTTCATGATATATTTGTCTTGCCTACCTATTAAACCAAATTACTGAGGCAAGAGACTGTAAAATTGTATTTAACTCAATGTGTTTCCCTACATTTCAATACCATATGTACCAAGGATGAGGCAAAAGTGAGTTTACAGTTGTGAGTACACTAAACTGAGATTTATTCTTGTATTATTATTTATTATTGTATTATTTTTCATATGAACTATAAACCTACTTTTGCCACACCCTGTATATGAACTTAATAAATGTGTGCTAATTTTAATAAACTGAAAATTAGTGAAAATCCTCAGTCTAAGAGAAGAGATACAAATATGAAATGCTAAACAAAATAAGCTAGTCAGGAAGATAAATATTACATGCCCTAACTCATTTGGAGAATATAATGAACAACATAAACTGATGAACAAAAATAGATCCAGAGACAGAGAAACACAGAACAGACCATCAAACCACAAAGGAAAGGCAGGAGTGGGAGGGGAAAGGGGAGGGAGGGAGATCAATCAAAGGACTTGTATGCATGCATATTAGCATAAACAATGAATACAAACCCAGGGGAGGTGGGGGCTTGTCCTGGGGGGTGGGAGTGGCCACGGAGGGAGTCAATGGGGGAAAAAGGAGACATATATAATACTTTAAACCAGTGGTCGCCAACATTTCCGACCTCATAGATCACCAGTGAAACAATTTAAAAAAAAAGGAAAAAAAAATGTAGTTAAATTTTAATGTGAACTATCAATATGAACTCAAGACTCTTTAAGTAAATGTTCTACATTTTTCCACTGAAAAAATCATAGAAGCAATGACTCTCAGTAACAATGAGCACTTCCAGTACCTAGATTTTGGTTTCTAAATACCATGTACCAATAAAAAGAGCTAGAGCTCTTTGAGAAAATAGTTAATTCTAGGTCAGAAATAGAAAAAATATGAAGTGTGGCTGCAACTTCTTATTGACAGAATGCAAAGAAGTGCCCAGAGACTAACTAGGTCATTTCAAAAGAGATGGAAGCCAACTTGAAGTAATTCCCACTGGCCTAATTTGGGACAATTTGGGTATTAAAAGAACAAAAATGGTAACAGACTATAAAAACTAAAATTTTTTTAAAAGCCTAAAAAAAAAGATAGATAAAAGGAAAGAGTAGGGGAGAGTCCTTCTTTATATAAGAATTAGAAGCCCAGTGCACAGAATTTGTGCAAGAGTAGGCTTTCCTTCTCCCTGCTGCTGGCACCAGCTTTGTCCAGAAGATCATCTGGAAGGATGTCCAGTCTAATTAGCACATTGTGGTTTTTAGTACAGATGCTGACTGCCCTAGCTAATTTGGATCAGTGGATAGAGTGTTGACCCTCACACTGAAGGGTCCCAGTTCTAAGGGCATGTACCTCAGTTGTAGGCTTGATCCCAGCCTTCCTCGGGGCATGTGCAGGAGGAGGCCAATTGATGTGTCTCTCTCACATTGAGGTTTCTCTCTCTCTCTCTGTCTCTCCCTTTCCTTTCAATTCTCTCTTTAAAAAAATCAAAGGCAAGGAGAAACACCTCATGATCTCACTCATTTGTGGATAATAAAGGACATTATAAACTGATGAACAAAAGGATAGATACAGAAGCAGTAAGGCATCAAACAGACTGTCAAATTACTGCAGGAATGTTAAGGAGAGGTGGAGTAGATAAGATATCAACCAAAGGACTTGTATGCATGCATATAAGCATAACCAATGAACACAAGACCCTGGGGGGTTAGGGTATGCCTGGGAGGGGGGGTGCAATGGGAAGATATGTATACATGTAACACATTAATAAAAAAAATAAAAAAATAAAAAATAAAAGGCAATGTGCTTGAGTAAGGATTAAAAAAAAATGCTAACAAATATGGACAGAATGACAAAGTTAGAAAATCTGATTTGTAACTCCCCCTGTAATTACCGATTTAGGAAAAGAACATCAGTATATCCTGATCTACTGGATTACAAACTACTGAGGAATAGAATACTCACACTGTCTCATCGAATTACTCTACAGATTACTTATTATTTACAACGGTATTATGTGTCTTTGTATTAGAGATTATTATAACTTTAATGCCACCTGGTCAAGCTGGCATCAGAGTGGAAAGACTATATCACCTTTGGGAGTTTCCTGCTAATCATAGGGCAAAACAGGTGAACTCCAAAAACAGAAATGTTCTACAAGACAACTGGTCTTGACTTCCAAAGACCTGCTGTCATGAGAAAAGAATCTAGACCACTGAAATGGACCAGATTGGGAGAGACCACAAAGACACAATACCTGAACATATAATGTGAACTTTAATTAAATCCTTAAAGACAGGCAAGGGAAAAGTAACAAAGATATTTTGAAATAATTAGGGAAATTTGTGAATAGACTGCATATTATATGATGTTATTGAATTAATGACTTTTGAAGGGTGGTAATGATGCTGATGTTAAAAGATGTATGCTGACATATTCAGAAGAGAAGTAAAATAATATCTGCAGCTTATTCTCATATGGTTTCAGAAGTTATGGAGGAGAGACTGCTTCCTGGCATGATCACTATTGGACCCTTAAGTTGTATTACATTAGGTCCTGGCTAGAACAGAGATTGTTCCTGTAAATCCAAAAGAGAGATTACTTCTCATAAATCCCCTCAGAGATAGCTGACTCCCCCATTTCCATGCTATGCTGGTTCCTGGAACAGATCATTGCCTGCCCGGATAAGCATGAAAGGCATTTTCCCTTACCTGGGACCAGTCCAGTCCCTCATCCATCCTGCCCTGCTCTAAATAATTCTTTAATGCCTGCCAAGCATCACGGAGATTATCTACTTCCTCTTGCCACAGCACAAAATGAGCCTATGTTTCCTTTAATAAACTCTGTTAATTGCTGGACTGGAGCGACCTACTTCTTTCTTCGGTCTTCCCCTGCCCTCTGCTTACAGAGGTACATTTTTCAGTCTCCAGGCTTTTCCCTGGGTCTGCGTGTATGAACAAAAAGGAAGTGCATCTGGCTCTAGCTGGTTTGGCTAAGCAGATAGAGTGTTGGCCTGCGGACCAAAGGGTCCCAGGTTCGATTCTGGTCAAGGGTACATACCTTGGTTGCAGACTCCTACCAGCCCAGTCTCTGATTGGAGCTCATGCAGGAGGCAACCAATTGATATGTTTCTCTCTGTCTTTCCCTCTCTCTTCCACTCTGCCAAAAAATCAATGGAAAAATATTCTTGGGTGAGGATTAAAAAAAAAAAGTGCAGACCACTGAGGTTCCGTTATCCTTGCATCCGGATCCACACACCCTCTGTTCCCCTCTGACACCATGAACCCCAACTCCCAGCCCTTCTTTCCTGGTGCCCGCACCACAGCGTCCCCATCCTATGAGGTGCTCAAGGAGGAATACGAGGTGTCTGTGCTGAGGGGTCCCCAGAGCTCGATGGCAGCGTGGATGACGGTGACCAACATCCAGACTGACATGATGGGTGGTGCCTGCCCACATCATCTGGTCCCTGTTCAACACCCTCTTCTTCAACCCCTGCTGCCTGGGCTTTGTGGCATTCGCCTACTCCGTGAAGTCTAGGGACCAGAGGATGGTGGGAGACATGATTGGGGCCCAGAGCTATGCATCCACTGCCAACTGCCTGAACATCTGGGCCATGGTCCCGGGCATCCTTATCATACTTGCTCTCATCATCACTTTGGTCATCATATTTTACACCACTGCACTGGATCGCAGCTACGGAGGTTCCTTTCACCTGCCCAAGACTGAGGCCCTCACCCCTTTCCCGGCTGCATAGATGCACAGATGTCTACAATGGAGTTCAACAAAGCACATGTATGTGACCCAAAAAAATGCATATCCTGGGAGGGAGGGGGGGCAATGGGGAGATATGTATACATGTAACACAATAAAATAAAAAAATAGAAGAAAAAAAAAGAAAGTAGTGAAAGTGGTGAACTAGAAAAAAAAAGTGCATATGTATGTGTGCATGTGTACAAACACAGATAGAATGATTATGGTAAAAAATTAACAGGATAAATGTAAGTAAAAAATGTGTGTGGGGCTCACTGTATTTTCTGTGGACTTGAAAATATTCAATATTTTAAATGATTTTGTTTTCATTAATGAGTGAAGGTTTCGGGCTAAGATATAATAAACTCATGACACTTGAAGAAGCAATAAGCATTCCTACTCCTAGTTCACAGATTTTGGTTTCTAAATTATTATTCAGAGTTCTTTAGAGGAATACCAATTCCAGGTCTGAGGAAGGGAAAGTGGAAGGTGAAACTGGGGTCAATCTGTTGTAGTAGAAATAATGACCCAATCAAAGAATTATGAGCCTGAGACAAAAGGACATAGGGACCAGCTTACAAGAGCTCCTAGAGGCCAAGTTTGGAATAGTTTAAGCAACTTGAAACAAATAAGTGAATGAATAAGTGAGTATAAATAAATAAAGGATATGAAAATGTAGATTATTTTAAAAATCTATGAGTCCCGAGCAATACAAATAAACAAATGAATGAGGGGAATAAATTCACTTACCACCACTGGAAGTGACTATTCCATTAAAACAATAATCTGAAAATTGGTAATTAAAGGGCATTTACCCTTCCTTTATAGAAGATATCGTAGTTCATTTAAGGAAGATGACAGAAAACTTTTCTTTAAGAAAAAAAAAAATGTTAGCTAATAAATGTTAAAAAAAAAAAAAAGGAAAATAGAGAAAAATGACCATTTTGCAACTTCTGAGAAATAACAAATTCGGGAAAGGGTCACTAAGAAATGCCAAAAATGTTATATGAAAGGTTATTGGGGGGTGGAGGGGGGACAAGATATTTACACACAAGCAAATTATCAGCCTAAATAATATCTTCTAACTAAAAAATAGAAAATGAACAACTCTTAAATTCAAGTCAAACAGGTATATAGTATTATGCTTAAATACTAGGTATACAGAGTTATTACCTTACTCAACTGATCAATTTTTGCATAGTTGATCATAGGAAAACCTGAAATTCTGTCCTCAAATCACCCTATCATGTATTCTTGCCAAAAATGTTTAATCAAAATCTAATTAATCCTTTATATCTAAATTCTAGTCTATGTGAAATATAGAAGAGAAATAAGTTAAATATTGCTGTGAGAAAACAACTAAACAAATCCAGAATATGGAATATTGTACAAAAAAATTGACCTAATCTGTTCAAGTCAGTCTTGAATATATTAAGAGAGAGAGGGAGACAGAGACTTTTTCCATGTGGATAGCACTCTCATAGACATGGTGAACATTCCTAAAACCCACTGGACTTCCTATGAGAAGTGTGGCAAGCACCAGTCCCACAAAGTGACACAGTACATGAAGTATAAGATCCCATGGTACAAGATTCCACATGGAGACAGAACAAGAACAGGAATCTCTGCATGCTCAGGGAAAGCAGCATTATGACAGGAAGCAGAGTGGCTATGGTGGGCAGACTAAGCCAATTTTCCAGAAAAAGGCTCAAATTACAAATTGCTGAGGCTTGAATGCATTGAGTCCAATTGTAGATTTAAGAGAATGCTAACCTTGAGACACACAGGCATTCTGAATTGGGAGAAGGAATGAAGCGAAAAGACTTCTTGATCCAGTTTTAAGCTTCAGCTTTTGTTTTATTCTGAAGACAATAAAATCTTGACTTTATATTTGCTTTTTAAAAAATGATTTAAATAAAAAGAGGAGAAACTTTCAGACCAAAAGAAAGTCAATTAGTCATAACCATCAAATGTATCCTAAGGCCTAGAAGTTTACACTGAATCCAAAATGGAAGTTAAGGGAGGGATTATAAAAGATATTTTAAGGGTAATAAAGGAAATCTGAGTATGGCTAGTATTAGATATAAGGGAATTATGTTTAATTTTCTTAGATGTGATCATGTATTATTGTTATATGGGAAGATGCTGTTATTCCTGGGAGAAGCATGCTCAAGTGTTCAGGGATGAAGAAACATTAAGACTTAAACTTTCAAATAGTTCTGCCAAAAAGTAAACACACAAACACACACACACACACATATATATATATACACACCAAATAAGACAAAATATTAACAACTGTTGAGTATTGGTATTTGGTATACAGATTTATGTGTTAATATACTATGCTTTTAACTCCTCAATATGCTTGAAATTTTTCATAGTAACATGTTTTAAAAAAATTAAATAGAGTAGAAAGTATAGCTCTTTCTGATCTTCATAATATTTGATTCCTAATAAATATTTAATATGTTTCTATTTTCAATAAAAAGTAAAATGAAATTTAGAGAATTCAAGTACCTTTCAATTTCCACACTAGCCAATAGGGAAGTTTTGTCATTCAGCCACATCAAAGAAAGACATCAAAAATGGTATAAGTATATGCATAATACTCATACGTATAAACAGTATATAACATTTGAATTCACATACTTTTATCTAAAAGTTTCCAAATATTCAAATAAATTCAAACCAAATCTTTTTTTTGTGCCTAATGTGGATAATGTGCTGAATAACTAAAGATATCAAAATAATAGTATGAAATTTCAGCTGTGGCCTAATTCCTCATATTAGTAAATTTCAGACAAACAGGTATGTAGTATTATGCTTAAAAAACAAGGTCACTAGCTCATTATTTTGTATGTATATGTCTTAGTTCTAATTATTAATATAAACCAATCTGTATAATGTAATCGTTCGCTTAAAGCTATGAGTCCTGTTGCTAATATGAAAAGAGTATAATACACTATAGTTTACAGAAAGTAGAAATCTGCTCCCTACTGATTATCTAATACCTAGTATAGAACCTGACCTATAAAAAACATTCAAATTTAAATTTCCAGAATGGAAGAGAGGGAGGGAGGGAAGAAGCACCAATGAGAGAAGGAAGTGGCTGCTGCATCCTCCATGTCCTTACAGGCAGGAAGGTGGTAGCCCTCCAGCATTTCTCGAGAGCAATACCTCTGGCAAAGTGTACATAAGAAGTACGCCCCCTGGTGGTACAGGTTCCTTGAAAAGAAAGAGAAGCAAGGACAGAAAAGTAGCGCTTTAAGGCAAATTAGTCACCAAAATGCCATATGCATTCCAGTCCTTCTAGCCCAAGGGAGGGAGGGAGGGATGGAGGGAGGGAGTGAAGGAAGGAAGGACAAATAGATGGGGCAGAGTTAAAGATCTATAAGAAAATTTACACCTGATACTTATATTGCTAAAAAAGATGGTAGAAAACTATCTGATGAGAAGAAATGTGGAGGCACTGAAATCCTTAGGAAATAAGGTTCATTATCTTCATGACTTCCTATCACTACTGTCATATATTCCAATCTTTGCAGTATTTTAAAGTTACTAATTTCAATGAGAGTAATTTAAAAACAAGAATATCATAGCTAGATTTAATAAATGAATTCAGCAATGTAGCAGGATACAAAATTAATACCAAGAAATCTATGGCATTTCTATACACTAATAGTGAACTTACAGAAAGAGAGACTAAAAAAGCAATCCCATTTACCATCACAACAAAAAAATTAAGATACCTAGGAATAAATTTAACTAAGGAGGTAAAAAACCTATACGCGGGAGACTACAGGACACTGAAAAAAGAGATAGGGGAAGACATAAATAGATGGAAGAACATACCATGTTCATGGATTGGAAGAATCAACATCATCAAAATGTCCATACTACCCAAAGCCATCTATAGAGTCAATGCACTCCCCATTAAAATACCAACGGCATATTTCACAGACCTAGAAAGAACTCTCCAAAGATTGATCTGGAATAAAAAATGATCCTGAATAGCCACAGCAATCCTGAGAAAGAAGAATAAAGTAGGTGGGATCTCAATACCAAATTTCAAGCTGTATTACAAAGCTACTATTCTCAAAACAGCCTGGTACTAGCACAAGAACAGACATATAGACCAATGGAATAGAATAGAAAATTCAGATATTGACCCAACCACTATGCTCAATTAATATTTGACAAAGGAGGCATGAACATACAATGGAGTCAAGACAGTTTCTTCAATAAATGGTGCTGGGAAAATAGGACAGTTACATGCAAAAAGAAAAAGAAAAAAAGAAAAGAAATGAAACTAGACCACCAACTTACACCATACACAAAAATAAACTCCAAATGGATACAGGACTTAAACATAAGACAGGAAACCATAAAAATACTAGAAGGAATCCACAGGCAGCACAATCTCAGACATATGCCAAAGGAACTTCTTCACTGATACTGCTCCAAGAGCATTAGAAGCTAAAGAGAAAATAAACAAATGGGACTATATCAAAATAAAAAGCTTTTTCACAGCAAAAGAAACCATCAACCAAACAACAAGAAAGACCACTGTAAGGGAGAACATATTTGCAAATGTTATCACTGATAAAGGTTTAATCTCCAACATCTACAGCCAACTTACACAACTTAATAAAAGGAAAATAAATGATCCAATAAAAAAATGGGCAAATGACCTAAATAGAATCTTTTCGAAAGAAGACGGAAGGTCAAGAGACACATGAAAACATGCTCAAAGTCACTAATTATCCGAGAGATGCAAATCAAAATGACAATGAGATACCATCTCACACCTGTCAGAATGGCAAACATCGACAAATCAACAAACAAGTGTTGGCGAGGATGCGGAGAAAAAGGAACCCTCGTGCACTGCTGGTGGGAATACAGATGGGTTCAGCCACTGCAGAACAGTAGGGAGTTTCCTCAAAAAAAATAAAAATGGAACTCCCATTTGACCCAACAATCCCACTCCTAGGAATATATCCTAAGAAACTAGAAACACCAATTGGATAGGATATATGCACTTCTATGTTCATAGCAGCACAATTTACAATAGCTAAGATTTGGAAACAGCCTAGATGCCCGTCAGCAGATAACTGGATCAGAAAACGATGGTATATCTACAAAATGGAATACTATGCTACCATAAAAAAGAAGGAATTCTTACCATTTGCAGCAACCTGGATGGAACTGGAGAGCATTATGCTAAGTGAAATAAGCTAGTCAATGAAAGAAAAATACCACATGATCTCACTCATTTATGGATAATATAGAACATTTTAAACTGATGAACAAAAAGAGATACAAAGGCAGTAAAGCATCACAGACTGTCAAATTACAGTGTAAAGGTTAGGGAGAGGTGGGGTAGATGGTAGATAAGAGATCAACCGAAGGACTTATATGCATGCATACCCTGTTTCCCTGAAAGTAAGACATCCCCCGAAAATAAGACCTACTTCCAGTTTTGCCTCTCGCTGTAATATAAGGCATCCCCCCCAAAATAAGACCTCCCTGATAATAAGGCCTCCCCCGAACATAAGGCATCCCCGCAATATAAGGCGCCCAAAGCTACCGTAAGGCATCTGACTCCTGATTTAAAGAGACCTCACACTGCCTGAACAGCTCCAGCTGTGCTGTGGCCCATCAGTGAGCTGGTTCGTGATGACAACTACTACCATACTGTATACAGATAATAAATTTCCTTTTTTATTTTTTTATTTAACAATAAATGTGTACCGTATTCTTCTTCATAGAAAAATAAGACATCCCCTGAAAATAAGACATAGTGCATCTTTGGGAGCAAAAATTAATATAAGACACTGTCTTATTTTCGGGGAAATAAGAGATAAGCATAACCAATGGACACAAGACACTGGGGGGTTAGGGCATGCAAGGAAGTGGGGAGGGGCAATGGGAATATATGTACACATGTAATAATACATTAGAAAAAATATATATATCATAGCTGCTTAACAAAACAAATCAACATTTTTACTAAACTATCACTAAAAGTAATGTAATATGAAGAACTTACTTTTCTGACAGATGCTCTAGTCTTCATGTGACTGTTTCTAAAAGTTTGGAAGGTCGCCATAACTATATTGCTGCTGTATGTGATGAAGAGTTAATCCATAAGACACCTAAAGAACACATATTAAACAATTTATTAACTTTAGTGACTCAGGCAAGCATTTTGTCCTAAAATAATTTCTAAAATAGTTATTTTTTTAGCAAAAACATAAACAAAAATTCTGAGCCATAAAATTTTAATTAGCAATTCCAACAAGAATAGTGGAAAGATATGTTAATATCAGTAACTTAATAAGATACCACATTATTACAAAAATTTTACTTTTATGTTCAAGGTTATTATAGTTTACTTATCATTCAATCTCACTGCCCTTTTTTACTGCAAATATTTGAAAATGTAAGAAAATACTTGAAAGCCTCAATAGGTATTTGAAAATCCTTTTAAAATCTAAAATAGAGAATATCACAAAAAGATTACAGTCTTTTTTTCTTGTCTTCTAAAAGTCACAGGAATCAGCCAAAGCCAGTTTGGCTCAGTGGATAGAGCGTCCGCCTGCAGACTGAAAGTTCCCAAGTTTGATTCCGGTCAAAGGCATGTATCTTGGTTGTGGGCACATCCCCAGTAGGGGGCATGCAGGAAGCAGCTGACTGATGTTTCTCTCTCATCGATGTTTCTAACTCTCTATCCCTCTCCCTTCCTCTCTGTAAAAAAATCGATAAAATATATATTTTTTAAAAAGTCATAGGAATCAAATGGAAAATAATTTATAGAAGGCACTCTATCCTCATAGCAACTGTGAATGCTCTAGATATTCTTACTTCTTGAACAGATAGGTTTGACAATATACAAATAAAACTGTGAAATCTGTATATATCAAATTAAAATCAAATAAATAAAAACAAATTCTTTATATAGTAACTAGAGGCCCAGTGCATGAAAATTCATGCACTGGAGGGGGTGTCCTTCAGCTTAGCCTGTTGCAACCTGGCGATCAGGAAAAGGCAACTGTCACTGCTGCCACTGCCAGCAGCACAAGCCTTGGCCAGCCTTGGTTACCTGAGCCTCAGGCAGCCCTGAGCAGCTGGGGATCTGAGGGCACTGAGGGACTTAGGAGACAAGCACCCCAGTGGGGCTGAGGGGAATAGGTACTGTCATCTTTATTGGCTGTGAGTGCCAACATCTTCAAGGGTGGGGCAGTAATTAGCACTTTCACCATCTTTGTGATGGCATGAGTGTCAATTAGCATATTCCCTCTTTATTAGATAGGATTTTAACAGCATACTAGAGTTCAGAAAACATCCAAATTCAATAATGAGTAGTACTTAGAACACATGTGTGCACATGTGTGCATGTAGACACAAAGCCCTTGGGAAACACTCTAAATTATCTTAATTTTTTAATCAATGCTTTAATAAAATACCTTTGAGAGCTTAAATCAACTCAGCATTAATCACTCAATATCAACATCTGACCACAGTAACTTAGTCATTCATTAAACAATTACTTTGCATTAGATGCTATGGATACAGGGGAGAACAGCCAAGAAAATGTTTTATTATAATAAAGGGTGGGAATGGGAACTGAATTCTAAATCACAAATAACTAAAAAAAACTGAGTCAATAAAAATTTAAGAAATGGTTAATCAGTTTCAATCAAACTTGTCTTATAAAAATTACCTAACTGCCCTGGCCAGGTGGCTCAGTTAGTTGGCACATATTCCATACATCAAAAGGTTTGGGGTTCAATTCCCAATCAGGGTACCAAGGTTTTGGGTGTTTATGTCTCTCTACCTCCCTACTGCTCTCTAAAAAAATTAGTGAACATATCCTGAGATGAGGACTGAAAAAAAAAAAAAGAATAACCTCATAGAAATTTTAAAGATATTCAGCTATTAATATAAATTTTATTATAAAGAGACTTATATGGAAAACCAAATTTCAACCTAGTCCCATCAGAACTGCAAAAAACCCTCAATTTTTTTTATTAAATTATTTGTATTGAATTATTAAAGAATATGATAAAGTAAACATGCTGGTTTTTAAGTAATGAATGGCTAGACAACAAAAATGGTGTCTTTTGGAATTTGCTGTTAGTAGTAAAATACATGAATCTTTAAAAAAATGCTCATGACTCTCAAGATATATATACTTCATTTTTAAATTCCAGAGGGGAAACTAAATTACCTGAGAAGATATCATTCAAAGTAATAAAATATTCAAATAATATATAAACTATAGAATTGTAACCATAATTCTTTCATATTCTCGGGATTTTTTTTTTAATAATTCCGTATTTCTGTTGATTAATTACAGCCTTTTAAAAAATTTAAATTCTGTATTAATATATTACATAGTCTTCTTTTTCCCCAATTGACTTCTCTTCGGCTGGCCCCATCCCCAGAGCACATGCCCTCTCCCCACTCCCCTACCCCAAACTGTGTCCATTGGTTATACTTATATGCATTCATACAAGTCCTTTGGTTGATCTCTCATCCCCCACCCCCCTCATCCTCCCTGCCTTCCCTCTGAGGATTGGCAGTCTGTTTGATACTTCTCTGTCTCTGGATCAATTTTTGTTCTTAAGTTTATATTGTTCATTATATTCCACAAATGAGTGAGATCATATGACATTTACCTTTCTCCAACTGGCTTATTTTGTTTAGCATAATGTTCTCCAAGTCCATCCATGCTGTTGTGAATGGTAAGAGTTCTGTCGTTTTTAAAGCAGCAGAGTATGCCATTGTGTAGATATACCATACACTGTTTTTTAACGCACTCATCTGTTGATGGACACTTAAGCTGTTTCCAAATTTTGGCTTTTGTAAATTGTGCTGCTATGAACATAGGGGCTCATATATTCTTTCTGATTGTGTTTCTGAGTTCTTGGGATATATTCTTAGGAGTGGGATTACTGGGTCAAATGGAAGTACCATTTTTAATTTTTTGAGGGAACACCATATTGTTTTCCACAGTGGCTGCATCAGTCTGCATTCCCACTTTTTCTCCACGTCCTTGTCAGCACTTGTTGTTTCTTGATGACATCCATTCTGACAGGTGTGAGATGATACTTCATTGTCGTTTTGATTTTCATTTATCAAACGAAAAACCCTAAATTTTATTGGAGTTCTAATTTTATATTCTTGTACTAGAAATAAAGCTGAAGTGTGTGTGTGTGCACCACACATAACACTTCCCTTTAGAAATTAAATTACTAAATTCTAATTTTCAGACAAAAAATTATGACTACAGTAGAGGCCCAGGTGCATGAAATTCATGCACAAAATTCGTGCACTTGACGGGGGAGCGGCAGTGTCCTTCAGCCTGGCCTGAGCCTAAGCTGTCAGTCGGACATCCTTAGCATTGCCACAGAGGCAGGAGAGGCTCCCACCACTGCCACTGTGCTCACCAGCCTTGAGCCTGGCTTCTAGCCAAGCAGCACTTCCCCTGGGGGAGTACAATGACCACCAGGGGGCAGCTTTTGCATTGAGTGTCTACCCTCTGGTGGTCGTCAGCACATCATAGTGACTGGTCATTGCATCATTCAGTCATTTGAATATTAGCCTTTTATTATGTAGGATACCCTGCAAATGAGCCCCCCTAGAACCATAAGCAATGCAAAATATTCACTGTTAACTCATTCTCGAATTGCCCCCACTTAAAATCAAATTGCCCCCCTCACTTTGAGGCATGTGCTACACCTTGGGAAACAGTGTGCTTGATACTTTTCCTCTCTGAGCTTCATTTCTGAATATATACACATATACCATGAGAATTGTAATCTCGTCACCGCCTAACTCACTAGGTTGTCATTAGCTCTCACTGAGCTAATAAACTTATGTTTTATCAAATAAGTGATGTCTGAACCGTAAGGGATTGTTATTTTTAAGCCCACGGGTACCCTTGCAAGTAGCAGGTGCTGATTAGGAGAGGAGGGCATGATTGTTTCCCAAAGCTTCTATGGAAGCTTTGCAGAGGGTTCTGCAGGCCTTAGAGCGGTGGGCTCTGGCCAGCAGCTTTGTAGGGTGGTCGTCCCTGGAGGCATGAATGGGGGAGCGGGAAATTAGGGGGGTGCTAGGGGAGCGGTGAGGCCGAAGGGGAAGTAACTGTCAAACCTTCCACTTTGTGCCACTCTTTAAATTGTACATGCTGTTTCACAGCTCTACTTGCTCAGGGTGGGGCTCCAATCTCATGGTGCTGGGTGGGGGCAGGGCCAGGGCAGAGCCAGCAGGCTAGAAAGTTAAGTTTAGCCATGCCCCAGGGAGGTTCAGCATGCTTCCTCTGCAGAGATGCACTGCTGCTGTCAGGGGGTCGGGGTGAGGGGTAAGAGTCTGATCCTGGAGGGGTAAGAGTCCGCTCAGGCCTCCCTCCACCAGGGTCTGGAGTTATAGGGAGAAGAGGTGAGCCCATCCCCAGGTCCCCAGTGGAGAGGGGTGGGCTGGCCCTGGGGGCACTAATGGGTGGTCGCTAGCATGCTATTGTTGTGGGCGCCCCTGGCTGGGGTGGCAGGGGAAGAGATCGAGAGTATGAGGTGTGGGCTGCAGCAAATCCCAAGGCTGGGTCTTCTCCCCTTCCAGTTAGCTTCCCCATCCCCACTGAGGGTGCAGGGGCTGGGGTAGGGTGTTCACCCATCTCCCACTCCCCTCAGGGTGCGGGAGCTGGGGTAGGGTATCTGTGCAGGGGAACTGGAAGAGCTCCTCGTGGCTGCTTTCTCTTCCTTCTTTGCAGTTCAGGCTCCTGTGAGGCAGTCTCCTTTGAACCCCGGGAACTTACCTCCTGCTGCGTGTGCATCAATATGCAAATTGGTTGTTACAGGGATACCTTCACAAACAAATTAGCATATTACCTCTTTATATGTATAGATAAATCCTAGTGGTCTAACAATAAAATTTGATCAATGACTTGACCTGAAGTAGGCCTGCAAGAAAGAAAACAGAGGTCCCAAAAGCACAAGATAGAGAGACACCAGGATTCAGAAAAGTATCATTTGTATTCCTGTTCTACCTCTCATTAGCTTTGTTTCCTTTAGGTAAATATCAGTATCTCTGGATCTGTTTCCTCAATATATATATATTACCTCACTTACCAGCAAGTTTATTGTGGGAATCAAATGGAAAATAATTTATAGGAGGCACTCTGGAAACTATGAAACATAGGTAAAATAAAAATTAAAATATTTATGGAGCAAAATAAACAAGACCAAAATTCTCAAAACAAGGTGTAAATATAAAGAATTATGTGGCCGGGGAGAATCCAAGATGGCAGCATAGGTAACAACCTACACTGCTGCCTCGCACAACAATTTCAAAACTACAACTAAAAGACAGAATGGACATCATCCAGAACCACAGGAAAGTTAGTTGAGTGGAAATTCTACAACTAGAAGGAAAGAGAGGGGCTCAAAGAGACCTGGAGGAGCTGCAAAAAGCTGAGGTACGAAGATGCTCGAATGGAGAGAGCGGGTGTTGGAGAACCTGGCTGGCTTTCTCTGGCGGGAGGGAGACAGAGACACCCAACTGCATTGAACCCCTTATCCTAGGACACTAAACCCCAGGTTCAGCCAAAACTCATATGGGGGGGAGTTTGGACTGTGAAAAGGGAGAAGTGCACGGAAATTTAGGGGAGTCGCAAAAGGGCAGAAGTCTGGTGGTGCACTCAGCACTGTGCACAGAAGACCGACTGCTGATAGTGCCACTGGCTTTCACAAGTGGGCAGGAGACAGAGCCTCCCAACTGCACCACTTCTAACTCCACTAAACCCCGGTTTTGGGTGAAACCCTGGGGACCCAGACTCATATGGTCCCGGAGCGCAGGGGAGCCAGAAAGGCAGCAGTCTAGAGGCACTGCAAGAGAGCGTGCACACACAGGGACTGCTCCAGAGATTACCCAGTCACGTGAGACTCAGGAGCTGTGGAGGGTGGGGCCGACTGGAAGGCAAGGAGGTCCCTTAAGCCCTGAGACTCCACCCATCCCAAGCTCAACAGGGAGGCTTTTGCAGTTTTGCAAGTCTTGTAACATAAGACTGAATCCAACACAGAAGTTCTCCCAGCATAGTGAAAATGCGGAGAAAAGGGAAGAGATCACAAACAAAAGAAATGGAGGAAAACAAACGACTGGGTATAAATTCAAAACCACGCTTAAAAGGTTTTTCAAGAATATCCTAGAAAAGTTGGATAAAGTCAGCGAGACACAAGAGGAGATGAAAAAGAACCAACTGGAGATGGAAAAGATCCAACTAGAGATGGAAAAGGACCAACTAGAAATCAAACATACACTGACTGAAATAAAAAATAGTATACAGAGACCTAACAGAGACCTAACAGAGACCTAACAGCAGACTAGAGGATCACAAGAATCAAGTCAAGAATTTGAATATAAAGAATCAGAAAACACTCAACTTGAAAAGCAAGAAGAGAAAAGAATCCAAAAATGTGAAGATAATGTAAGGAGCCTCTGGGACAGCTTCAAGCGTACCAACATCAGAATTGTGGGGGTGCCAGAAGAAGAGAGAGAGCAAGATACTGAAAACCTATTTAAAGAAATAATGACTGAAAACTTCCCACATCTGGTAAAAGAAATAGACTTACAAGTCCAGGAAGCACACAGAACCCCATATAAAAGGAATCCAAAGAGGACCACACCAAGACACATCATAATTAAAATACCAAGAGCAAAAGACAAAGAGAGAATATTAAAAGCAGCAAGAGAAAAACAGTTAATTACCTACAAGGGAACACCCATCCGACTGTCAGCTGATTTCTCAACAGAAACTATGCAGGCCAGACGGGAGTGGCAAGAAATATTCAACGTGATGAATAGCAAGAACCTACAACCAAGAATAATCTATCCAGCAAAGCTATCATTCAGAATTGAAGGGCAGATAAAGAGCTTCACAGATAAGAAAAAGCTAAAGGAGTTCATCAACTCCAAACCATTATTATATGAAATACTGAAAGGTACTCCTTTAGAAGAGGAAGAAGAAAAAGGTAAACGATAAAAAATTATGAATAACAAATACATATCTATCAACAAGTGAATCTAAAAATTAAGTGAATTAGAAATTTGATCAACAGAATAACCTGGTGAATATAATAGAATCAGGAGCACAGAAAGGGAGTGGACTGATAATTCTCAGAAGGAAAGGGGTGAGGGGTGTACAGGGAGAGATTGGACAAAAATCATACACCTATGGATGAGGTCAATGGAGGGAGGTAAGGAAGGGCAGAGGGAGGGATGGGAGCCAGGTCGAGGGGAGCTATGGAGGGAAAAAAAGAGAAACAAATGTAATAATCTGAATAATAAAGATTTAATTTTTAAAAAATTATGTGGCCAAAACAAGAAAATAATCCTTTTATTTGTTCCAGGCAAATGCATTCCCCTTTTCACCCCCAGAGTTGTCTTCAACTGCCCGAAGCCCGGCATAGGCCAATGGACTTGCCTCAAACTTCACGTAAAACATGTAATATAGAGGCCAACACAAGGGTTTCAAAAAAAACTCAAATTCAGCTCCCAAGGAAACTGACACCACCTTCCTGGAGGGCAATTTTGAAATGCATATCAAAACCTTGAAAATATTCCTACCCTAGGACACAATTCTACTTCTGGGAATCAGCAAAGGAAACGATGATTCTGGAGCACCTACGGTTCTAACTAAAGTTTAGAAAGCACCAAGTGCTTTGCTGAGATTATTAAGTTAATATCTCATTTAATCGTTAGGACTAGCTAAGTAGCACTCCAATTTTATAATTAGAAAAAGGGCAAATGGAAATTAAGCAATTCATCAAGCATTAGAGTGAGGACTCAAATCCAAATCTTCAAGCTCTAATAACCAGGCATAAAAGCTTGAAAATCTGTTCATCACACTTTATCATAGAGAAAAATAAGCAGCACTCAAAATACCAGAAAAAAAGAGTTACTGAATAAATTAGCGTGCATTTCTTAAGATGGTAATGGCAGCCTTTTAAATACAATGAGGAAGGGCAGACAGGAGAGGTGCACAAAAAATCTTTACTTTCTCTGACTCCTATAAAAGGGAGGAGTTGAGAAAAGAGATGGGAAAAAGCAACAACCTTTGCAACTGCTGACAAGAGGCAAGAAGAGCAAAGATAAACACTAAATCAGGCTTCACCAGAAAAAAAAACTGACCAATTATCTACATGAGCTGCTCTCCTGAAGATGCGACATGCCATGTCCACCACAGGCAGAAGAAAGTTACAATGAGCTTGTGGGGAGGCCGGTGGTGCTCTCAGACAACATCCCAGGTCTGACATCTCTAGCTACCCCAGTTGACTATGTCTACAATATTTCTGAGTAGCAAACTTAGATAAAACACTCTTTTCAAAGCAAAAATGAATACAGACCTATAAAGAGAAATTTAAAAAATATAACAAATATAAGGAGGAATACCCTAAAGAAAGAAAAGATAATCCAGACAAATATAACCATGCCACACAAAATCACACTATTTATTTTCAGGATAATATCTCAGAATTTATATCAATAAAAAAGAAACTAAATTTAATTTCACATCTACACTTTTCTTCACTCATTAAAAAAAAAAAAAAAACCTACTCCTTCACTTGTGTATATCTTAAACATAAGTAAAACATCTCACAAAGAAAAAATCTATCAGAGAATATCTATGCAATGGTCCATAAAAGTGGACCTAACATGAGATTAAATGACTTGCACTCTGGTAAAGAAAAAAACAATCACTTTTGGAAATGATGCCAAGACAGATGGGAGAAAGAGTAACAGAGCAGAGTTCCTTCATGATCTTATATAATTAGAGTGTATGGACTTTTAGACAGATTTCATAAGAGGAGCAAAAATATAGTATTTTTCCTGAGGACAATCCTGTGTTAAAATAATAAACTTTTCATTTAATGCCTTTTTTTTTTTTTTGCTCTGTGCCCTATTCTGGGTGAATCAACAAGAGTCCTAAACAGGAAAATACTAATTGTGTTTCTCTATAGTCAAAGAAATGAAAGTGAACCTAGGTCATTTTTTAAAAAAGCAGATCCAAGACAAAAAAGTACAGACAGACAAGGCAAACAAGTCAAAAGTGAGCTGCTAGAGCCCAAGAAAGACACAGGATATAAAAATAATATAAAATCCCTTAGAAGCAGCAAAAAGCAGAACACACATTATTTAAAACACTGGAACACCAAGGAAGTTTTAAGAAATATCACAAAATATAAAATAAAACAAATGAAAGCGATTAAAGAAACAACTATAAAGGGTACAGAAAACGGAGATATGGGACACTCTGAATAAGTTATACATATCCCTTGATCCTGCAATTTCACATCTTAACCTATATATGTACATACAAAAATCCACAGACATGTGCGAAAGAATATTAATTAAAGTAAAATAAGATAAAAACCAAAACTAATCTATACGTCCATCAAGTAAAATAAATTATAATATTTTCATATTATTATTACCCAGCTGTTGGAAATAGTTATATCAATACATATTGATATGACAGCATGTCCACAAAATATTAATGGAAAAAACAAGTTACAGACAGTTGTAAATAATGTATTTCCTACTTGTGATTAAAAGAAAAATTACAAACACAATTCTGACACACTTATGTGTGTGTATGTATACACTTAAGAAAAATAACAGATACAGACTAAATTCATGATAATGGTCACTCATGACAAGTTGAGTTTTTTTAGATGTTATAAAATGTCATGTAACATGGGGAAGACTAGTGTCCTAGTGCATTGATTCATGCACATTGAAAGGAAACTAATTAGAAGAAATCCTGTCTAATAAAAGAGTAATATAGAAATTAACCATCGCTATACCAACAAGCCACGCCCACCAGCCAATCAGGAGTGACTATGCAAATTAACCCAAACCAGATGGCTGCGGCCACAGAATGAGGAGGCGGCTTGGGTTTCTCTGGCAATGGAGGAAGCCAGGCTTTCTACACACCCTGGTGGGCCCTGCCCTCCACTTAGGCTACAAAGTTTCAATTATAGAAGATAAATAAATCCTAACAAAAATGGCAACAACCATGGAGCTGGGAGAGCAGGAGACTTGAGTTGCTCCCAGTGATGGAGGAAGCCAAGCTTCTGCAGCCTGGCCTGACTTGGCCTCTGCTCAAGGCTACAAAGTTTTAATTATAGAAGATAAATAAATCCCAGATACCAGGGCTGCCACTTGGGTCACTGGGGGGTGTGGCCAGCCTGCAAACCACCACAGGCCCCTCACTCAGGCCATCCCATGTCTCAAGGGAACCCCCACCCTGATCTGAGACACTCTTCAGGGAAAACCAGCCAGCCCCCACCCGTGCACCAGATCTCTATCCTATCTAATAAGAGTAATATGAAAATTGACCATCACTCCAACACACAAGATGGATGCCCCTATGTGGTCAAAGATCCTGCCCCCAGGATCTTGTGTGAACACAAGATAGCCTGCAGGAGAAGGCAGTTGGGAGGGACCAGGCCTGCAAGGGAGGGCAGTTGTGGGTGATCGGGCCAGCAGGGGAGGGAAGTTGGGGGTGACCGGGCCTGCAGGGAAGAGCAATTGGGGGCAGGGGGATCCAGGCCTGCAGGGGAGGCCAGTTAGGGGTGACCAGGCTGGCAGGGGAGTGGTTAGTGGGCCTATGCTCCACTTGGGGGAAGCTGAGTGTTGGTTTGTCAGCACCAGTTCTGTGGTGCCATTTATTTTTAAATGGCCAGTGCTTGTCATGGCAGCTCCTGCATTGAGCGCCTGTCCCCTGGTGGTCAGTGGGTGTCATAGCTACCGGTTGGATGGATGGACACTTAACCTTTCATATATATAGATAATAAGTGAAATAAGGCAGGTTCCAGCATGTTCACGTTATCCCCATTTTATATAAAATCTGTATTACTACATGTGTATATTTTTATGTGCAATTAAAGAGAACATATATTAAGGGGTATAAATATTGGTTTTGTCTGCAATATTGTGTTTTATTTTTCTGGGTGTGCAAACATTTTTTATAGTAAGAAAAACAAATATTTCCCAGTCTTTTCTCCTCTCCTCTGGACTAAGAAATGTACAAGACAGCATCATCTACTTCTTGGCCTTTTTATAACATGACTTAACCAAGCCAAGGAGTCTCTGAAAATGCATTCCTAGTCTTCCATCAACAATAGTGTTCCTGCCCTAACCAGTTTAGCTCAGTGGATAGGGCATCGACCTAGGGACTGAAAGGTCCCAGGTTTGAGTCTGGTTAAGGGCACATACCTTAGTTGTGGGCACATCCCCAGTAGGGGACGTGCAGTAGACAGCTGATAGATGTTTCTCTCTTATCGATATTTCTAACTCTCTCTCCCTCTCCCTTCCTCGCTGTTAAAAAAAAAAATCAATAAAAAATAAATATTTAAAAAAAAAATAACAATAGGGTCCCATCTTGACTCTCTTCCTACTGCACTGGTTCTCAAACTTCAATACACCTAAGGACCAGCTTACTTCTAACATCTTCCCCCAACCCCCAAAGATCTAGATTCAGATCTACATGGAAAATAGAAACCTTTCTTTTTTAACAAGTACTGTTTTATTTTTTATTGAAAAATGCCTATCTCTCTAGCCATTACATTAGTCACCATCTCTAAAAAAGTACAAATTGTGGGACACACCTAAGTCTCCTCTCCATCCATTTTTCCCATTTTCATCTTCCCCCAACCACAGTCCACTGAACTGGAAGTGGTACCTAACCAATCAGAATCAGATTCTCTTTTCAGAAATTCAGAATTCAGAATGCGAGATATTTGTTGAGAATCATACTTCAATATCAAAGTGAGTCTGGTGTTGGCACCATGACAAATCAAAATTTCATGCAAACCAAAGTTATGGGGAAGCAGAAACCAAGAGCTTTAAAGAGAGGAACAATCTGAAAAAGAAAAAAAGAAAAAAAACTGGAACAGACATAACAGAGTACTAGTAGCAGCAAACACAGAGTAGCAGAGAATAAGAACATGAATTCCCAGAAAAAAAAACTAGAAGACTAAACACCTTGAAGATGCTTTGGTTCCTAGGACACTGAGCTGGAGTAGACGTCATACAATAGACTTTAGAGGCAGTCATCTAACTGACAAACACCTTTTTTAAAGTAAGTTCATTCAAATCGGTTTTTGTTTCTCACAAATAATCCTCAAGCCATTAAATGAGGTCAATGAAAAAAAGACTGAGTAAGCAACTACTATGCTCCTTACAATACTTTTTAAAGTATGTTAACTCTCTTTTCAGGATGAGGAAATGCTGGAAACCAATAATTGTCTCATTAATAGAAAGTGGAGGAGGAACCTGGAAAGCTGATCAAACCTTGAAGCTCTGAAAGGTCAAAGCCAGCCACTCCCTATCTAATTGAGACAATGAACTTCCCTATCAAATAATTATGTAATTCCTTACTAATAAAGATAATCTACTTGTTACTGGAATTGCCTGCTTCAGGGCAAAGGGTGATCTCAAAAACCTGAATAAAAGGGATAGCAAGGCCAAAGGAAGGTGGTAGTCTTTCCATTAGAGGAAGGCTCCCGCCTGGCCCCCCAGTATAGCCAAATTAATGCTTTTCTAGTCTCTGTTTTCATTTGTGTACAGCCTCCTCCAGAACCCAAACCCTGAACCGGGAACCCTGAACCACACAGGACGTGGAAAAAGGTTCCCACAAGGAAAGAGAGGCTCAGTAATATTTACAGATCTGCCAGATTCCAAAACCTAAAACTCTTCACAATTTACCTCATTTTCACTCAAGTAAATATACTCCCTGTTTCAGGCCACTACATCACTTCTTATTTTCTTCCCATGAAACATTCTCAGATTAATCCAAAAATGTTTTCTCCTTTTATCCTGCCAAGTTTCTAATCTATATTCAGGGTGGAGCAAAAGTAGGTTTACAGTTGTGAGTACATAAAACAGTTTATTCTTGTACTATTATTTAAAACTAGAGGCCAAGGGCAGGAAATTTGTGCAGGGGCAGGGTCCCTTGGCCTGGCGGAAGATAAGGGCTGATCAGGGTCTTCTGGCTGCTATCCAGGGCCTTCCTTCAACCTGCCAGCTGGGGCCTTCCTTCATTCCACACCACTCCCTGGTGGTCAGCACACATCATAGAGAGTGGTCAAACTCCCAAGGAGACAATTTGCATATTAGGTTTTTGTTATAAAGGACCAGAGGCCTGGTGCATGGATTTGTGCATCGGTGGGGCCCCTTGACCTGGCCTGTGCCCTCTCACAATCCGGGACCTCTCAGGGTGTTAAAGAGCTGGTTTTGGCCCGATCCTCACAGGCCAGGCCGAGGGACCCCACTAGGTGCACAAATCCGTGCACCAGGCCTCTAGTATGCATATAAGATCTTTGGTTAATCTCTTCCCTCCTTCTCTTCTCCCCCTTCCCTCTGAGATTCATCAGTCTGTTTTGTTTCCATGCCTGTGGTTTCCACTTCTGTGCTGAGCATCTGCCTCCTGGTGGTCAGTGTGCAGCATAACTACTGGTCGACCAGCCAGTCGCTTCAACTTTTATATATATATAGATGGTAATGTTTTCCATGGGAACTGTAGACCTACATTTGGCCCACCATGTATTTCAAATGCCTCAATTTCTGGTAAATATTTTTAAATAAAATAAACTTTTATGTATAAAAATTTGGTCTGTTTTTAAACTGATAAAGTATTTTTCTTTCCTTTCCCCACTTCACCAATACAGACACCAGTAACTCAAGCCCAAGCTAAGCTGTTATCTTTTCCTGACCTACCCCCACTCCTTGTTCTCCCCAAGTAGTTCATTTTATTATTAAAAGGTAGGTGACTTAATAGAAAAAGAACAAATTCAGCTTACTTAAATAATTATTCTATCCAAAGTTACTTCAATTACTTCAATTACTTGTCAAAGGCAAGACAAAACAACTGACACATCCTAAAAGCTTGAAACCCTTGCCAAACGGTTATAAAGACCAGCAAAAATAAATATGGTTTTTTTAATCCCTGAATATCACTTTGCCAATATGGAATGGGAAGAAACTTTTTTAATATAGATGGGTCTCTTTTTCCTATTTTCAAAAAGACATTTCCTAAGTTTTTCATATTTTCTCCAAGTATAGACAGAACTCCACTATTCATAAATGAAAACTTCCCTAAAAATGAGCAATAATGTATCATCTGATTGGGTTTGATTTCCTTTTATAGAAGTTTAAGTTCCTAGAATTAAAAAATATGTATATAGCCCTGACTAGTTTGGCTCAGTGGATAGAGCATCGGCTTTCGGACTGAAGGATCTCAGGTTCGATTCCGGTCAAGGGCTTGTACCTTGATTTCGGGCACATCCCGAATAGGGGGTGTGTGGGAGGCGGCTAATTGATATTTCTCTCTCATCAATGTTTCTAACTCTATTTCTCTCCCTTCCTCTCTGTAAAAAAAAAAAAAAAAATCAATATTTTTTTAAAATATGTATATATTTACACATATACATATGAAATGTACTATCCTTCTTCAAGCCTCTAAAGCAAAAGACTTCTTCAGTTTCTAGACTTACCCAGGAGATCAGAAGCTAGAGAATTTCTCACTGTGGTTCAGGGTCTTTGGCAAGTACCACATCAACAACAACTAGAATATATCACCAGTCCTTATCAATAATGCAATTATGTGGGTAGGTACAGACATACACTAATGACTAGTTACCAGTTCAGCTTGGGATCCCATTTGTTCCAACTGCCCTACGTTCTTTGACCTCTCATACACCGCTCTGTTATGGCTGCAACTAACCAGTGAAATTCACTGGCAACCCTTGCTGCTAGAACATAAAAAGCATGAAAGCCAGGGTACTACTTGAAAATGAAGTGTTTCAAAAGATTCATAATATTTTAAATGTCCTAATCGTGCGCTGAGAACTGTACTTTCATGTACTCTGAAATAGTAAATAAAACATTAAAATCATCTTTGCTTTATCGAGAAACCCTTATTCTCTGAGTATTTCCACACATACCAAAATTAGTGTCAATCATCATAACATCCCTAACAAGGTAGGAAGAAGCTAAGGAAAGCTTACATGTTTTTTGGAGGGACTGAATAATTACAAAGCTGAAAAAAGAACCTGAATTTTTAACTCACATTTGCACTAGGCCATTAGATGTCTCAGCAGTATTTTTCGTCCTGAAATTTCCTTAACATCTTAAGTAAAAATCACCTTCAGTTTAATAAGGCTTTAGAGCACTGGGTTAAGCAGAAGAAAAAAAATTGTACCAAGTCATTCTATGGTGGTGGTTTAGATTTTATTCCTATAGTCTTTTTGTCAACGTTTTTAATACTTTGGTCACATCTATGTGTTACTGTTTTTTATAAAGCAGCTTAGGTGCCTGGAATAAACAGACGCATACTCGATCCATTCGGAATACGGATGACCAGCATTTAAACCCACAGCCTTAGAGAAAATTGTACTGACAATGTAAATTTCAACCCTCTGAAAGCGGCTTGACGCCTTCCATGTCTGCCACACGGGTCGTGCCTTGTTCCAGTGCTCAAGGATTCTGACAGTGAAGGATGCTGCTGTTCCGGGACAAAGTGCAACGTCCTCTCCCTCCTGCACACCCTCCTGGGTGCGCACCACGAACACAATCCAAGCACACGCCCCACCACGCGCCGCCGAGGGAACACGGCCCTGAAGACCACCGCGGGGACGGAAGCTGAACTTGTCCTTCAAAGGACTGCAGCTCCGCCGCCACATTCTGGACCCCGGAGGGCGCTTCAGCCCCTGTACACACACACCCTCGCCCCCGGGCCCCGGGCTTCCTGCCTCCGCCCCGCGCCTCCCGCCGCCGGCTCCTCCCGCCCTCCTCCCACCTCCAAGCGAAGGCGCAGGCAGCTCGGAGGAGCCCCAAGTCAGAGCAAAGACCGCGGACAGGCGGAGGCCGGGCGCCGGAACTGGGCCCCTCCATCCTTCGCGGCCCCACATCCCGCCGCCACTGGCAGACACGCGGCGAACGGATCCGCACTCAGCTCACCTGGGGACCGCAGGCTCCGCAGCCCACAGGCTAATCACCGGCACGCAACAACCGGGCGCGCCAGCTGCCGAGCGGCAGGCGCTCCGCCCGCTCTGGTTCCAGCCCTCCCGCCTCCCCGCCCCGCGGCCCGCCCCCGCCCTGCCCACCCGGGCCGCCGCCGCCGCCGCAGCTCTGGCCCGCAACATCACCTCGTCCCCACACCTCCCACCCGTTCTCGCGAGAGGGTGGCGCGCCCTCTCGCGAGAACGACCTCGTGACCAAGCCCGCGCAAAAGTGGGTGGGCTTTTAAAAAAAAGCAAAGAAAAGGGAAAAGCTGCTCCCGTGCTCTGTGGCAGCGAGCGGAGCGGCCTTCGCGTCATGTGGGGTCGACGCGGCCTCTCCATTGGCCAGGACCCGCCCAGCCGTGGGAGCTTTAAACGCCAGGCTAACCTCTGAACCTGCGGCGAGCGTCGTGCGCGCTTCCTGATCCGTTACCTTGGAAACCGCTTAACCCTTTCCTCTGGCGAAACACCTCAAATCCTGGCTGGCCCTGTAGGTGTGGTTCCAGGCCCTGCCTCCTTCCCTGGGACCCTTTAGTCTTACCGCCGGGGGTCCGTTGCACTCCTTCGTCCCAAGCAGGCTTTGCTTTCTCCTGACTCCCGGGCCCTTTCCCAAGCCGCGGCCCCACCAACTCAGACCGCGCCAGTGAGGCCCGTCTCGTCGGTGGCTCCGCCCCTTCTCAGCATCTCCCGGGAGGACCGCTCCGAACGCCCCGGCCAACGGCCCGAGCCGAGCCGCAGCCGTTAGCATCCGGGAACCTCGGGGCCCGAGTGCTCCCCCCGGCGTCTTCACGCGTACGGGGGTCGGGAAGTAAAAGCTTTGGCCACGGCGAAAGCAAGCCCGGGCGAAAGCTGGTGTGTGTGCGTTGCCACTGAGAATCGGGAGCACCAGTCCCGTCAGGCCGCGGAGCCAGCCCCCAAGGGCCTCTCTTGCTCAGGGTGGAAGTACCTGGCAGATGAAAAAGACATTTTTAAGGGCATCTCATCCTGAGTTTTGCCCTGTTTGGGAGGCAGAGGCGGGGAGGGAAGAGTGCATGCATATGTTCATTTCTTCAGAAGGTTTGTGTGTGAGCGCCTCCAGATGTGAGGCATGACTCCCAGCTGCCCACGGAGCAGCGCTGAAGACTAGTCTAGGGGTCTTACCGCGGAGGGAGGGAAACATCTGTTGGTGTTAAGCCCTATACCAAGGAAAGACCATAAACGATGTGATGGTGGTTATAATTGGGTGGCTGGCTCCTTGAGGGGCGTCCCTTTTGAGGAGGAGAAACTGAGTGATTTCCCTAACAAATACCAGTGGAAAGTGTTTTCCAGGCAAAGCAAGCCACTAATTCAAAATGAGTTTGAGGAGAAAAATGAGAAGAAATAAACTTGGAGAAGGAAACAAACATGGGCCAGATTCTGTAGGCTCTGTAAGCCACGAAATGAATTGGGAGTGTATTCAACGTGCAGTGGAAAACAGTTTTAAATAGGGGAGAGGAGGCACTTACGGTTAAGTAACTAAATAAATGAGTAAACGTTTTTCCTGCAGAGAATGGATCTTAAGGAGGCCACAGAGGAAGCAAAAAGATTGGGAGACACGTAATCCATGTGAGAGACAATCCTGAAAGGCTTAATTTCCAATGACCTTGACATTGCTCTTTTAAAATCCATTAGGTCAGAGCCCTAGTGCTGTTCGCGGCCCTTTTGTTAAAAATATCTGGACAAATATTCAGTTACTGTTATTTAATCACAATAGTATAAATAAATGGGTTTGTTTGTTTGTTTGTTGTTATTGTTTTGTTAGTTATTTAGGAAAACAAATGGCCCAAAAGAAAAGCCACCTTCGATTTCTTTTCTCCTCCAGTTACACCACAGCAATAAGCACTTGTTCTAATCCTAAAGTTAGTTCTAAGAAAAAGGAACAAGGAACAGAAAGTGACATTCAGTAAAGATGTTTATTCCTAAGTATAAGACTTGAAAAGATAGAGGTTGAAGATTGGAAAATAAAGGTGTTTTGCTGAAACAGAAATCAAGAGAGTTGAGTTTTGACTGGAAAACCTCTCAGTAACTGGTGAGGCAATCAAATCAAGGTTCCTTATCCTTGAGGCTCAGCATCCTCATACATAAAACAAGGCACAGTTTAACCAACCTCACCCAAGTGGGTAAGCCTGAATTACACTTCAGCATTCACACAACAGTAAGGCAAAAGCCAGAAAAGGAAATGAAGTGAATTTTTATAAGAACTTAACAGAGTCAACAGCACATGTCAAATGAAATTGGACACACGCACACACACACACCAGCTGAGGAACTATGAAACTGATTAATACAGATACCAGGAATGCTTCCCTAAGAAACTTTGGCCTTCTCAGAGTATGAAAGCAAAAACATTGCCACCTGCTGAACCTCATATTTCCTTTATAGCTATTTTGAACCTATGATGTATTCAATAAATAATGATTCATATGTTCCTAATCACTATTTTAAAACTGGAAAATAAATGTTTAAAAGGCAATATCTTAAAGTTAAACTAATAATTTTAATGAAAATAAGATTTTAAGAAAACTTACAGAGTTAGTTTTTCAAAGGAAAGTACTAAAAAGAAGAAAGGTATTTTAACAAATTAAGACCACTCTTAAAATATTGAAATAATTAAGCACTCTATTGGTGTGATTAACTGAAACAGTTGCTTAGTATTGCTAATTTAGATAAACAATGAACTCAGCTCTACCATTCTAACATGTATTAATAGAGCCATAAATCCTCCCAACTCACCCTAGCAAGACAGGCATTGTGGTCAATTATTTGGAGTACAGTGAATATAATGTCAGAAGAAATTTAGGATTGAGATCCATTTTTATAGATATCCCTAGTTCCTGATTCTTTTTAAAATTATTTTCTTTTTTAACAGCTTCATTGAGATACAATCAGATATAATACAATTCACTCATTTAAAGTGGTTTGTTTGTTTATGCATGCATGTATATTTTCAGAGTTATGCAGTCATAACCAAAATCTAACGTTAGGACAATTTTGCCCTCCCTCCCTTCCCCCCCCCCAAGAAACCTCATACCCATTAGAAGTCCATTCCCTATCTCATTTCTAACCCTAAGCAACCAATAATCTATTTTGTCTCTATAAATCTGCCAATACTGTACATTTCATTAAAATGGAATTATACAATATGCCATTGTGTCTCACATCATTTACTTAGTATAATATTTTCAAGGGTCATTTGTGTTATAGCATGTATTAGTACTTTATTTCTTTTTGTTGCTGAATATTTCCATTGTATGGACATTATCACCTTTTATTTATCAATTTACCAGTTAATAGACATTTGGGTTATTTCCACTTTTTGGCTATTATGAATAATGCTGCTTTGAACATTTGTATACAGTTTTGTGTGGATGTTGCTTATTCTTTTATTGCTTTTAAAATAAAATGCATCCAGTTTACAAAGTCCATATTTCTTTTTCTGCCACAGTTGCTATGCTCCTAGCTTTGTCTTTTTGGCCTACTGCTTGAGGTATGTGTACTCTATCCCCTTGGGGTTGGCATTTCACATCTCCCCTGTTCAATGGCTTCTTATGGTCCTACTCAAGATCAACCTAACTTTCTTCTCTGTTCTCATATCATTCTCCCTCTCAGACAGTTCATGCAGTTCCTCAAATAGGGCCAGACTCTCCCTACTTCAGAGCCTTCCCACAGCTGTTCCTTCAGTATCAAATGTTCTTTCTCTGTCCATCCTCCTTAGCCTCTGAAGGCCATGAATCCTTCAGCATTCAGCTCTACTCTCATTTCCTTAAGAACTCTTGTCCTAAGTCCCCAGACTAAGTAATCTCCTCCTTATCTATAACTCTACTTTTTCTTCAAAGCATTTATCAAGTTACAATGATTTTTATTTGAATGATTACATATTTAGTTAATGTCTGCCTCCTCTACTAGACTATGGGACTCATAAGCAGGAACCGCATCTGTTTTCACTTACACATGCCTGGCACATAGTGGATGTTATTAGTTATTCAATAACTATTTATTGGAAGAGAGGGAGGGATGGAAAAAGGGAGGGAGGGAGGAAGGAAGGGAGGGGGAGAGAGAGGGAGGGAGGGAGAGAGGGAGGGAGGGAGGAAGGAAGGAAGGAAGGAAGGAAGGAAAGGAAGGAAGGAAGGAAGGAAGGAAGGAAGAGGGTAGTCGTTTTGTGTTCTATTTTTTCCTTCCCTTACGTTGAAATAAATCTCTAGGCCCAAGATGAAGCCACTTCTCCCCAGGGTGGCACATCAACAAATCAAAACTTAGATAACTTTGATGTCCTTGTAAATCCTCTGCTAGACCAGAAATGGAGTATGTCCAGTCAGCCAATCCCTAAACATCAAACCAAGTCTGAGCTCTATACTTATTTTCTTGTTCCTTTTCACCCCAAACAAGGTTGACTATGTGGCTCCAGCCAACCAGATATTTTTCTATTTTTTTCCTCCTTTATTCTTTCCCCCAAAAAAGCATCTTGCCTTCCAGCTCATTTTTCAGTCTTTCAAATGGTGATTGTCTGCTTCATTAAGAGTTAAGTAGTTTATTGTTTTATTTCATCATTTTTTACACAGGAATTTTCAGTAAAGTCATAATAAATGTTAAAAGCCCAATCTGTACTTTGTTAAGGGGAATTAATGGAAGTTGAGCACAGTGTTCCTGCCAGTACTATCTACAGAAGGCATATGTGGAAAAGGGAAGGCTAGTGGTGTACTAAAAAGGCAGGTCAGAGTGTGTCAAGTAGAAAAACACAAGCTGTGTCTGAGTGTACTTAAGATTGTGCCTAGGAAAGCCTCAACTGTCCCCAGTGGACATTTTAGTACGCTAATTTCTAGCAATGAAGTTGGTGGTGTCTCCTCCGCTAGGAATTTTGCTATTTAATGCAAATGTTGCTTTTATGTGTTTTCATTGTCTAATGAAATCAAGACATTTGAGTTATATGTACATGAAAGAATTATGACCCAGAAAGGCTGAATGATTTGCTCTACATCACATGGGAGGCTAAATGTCATAGTACAGACTAAAATTAACTGGTTGGGTCTGGTTCTACCTTTCAATAAGCATACTGCACAACGCAAGCCCCTCAGCTTAATCCTCCTAATGACCTTCTGACTACAAAGGCAAGATCATCTTTCCCCAGGAGCTTTGCACTAACTAGCAACCTCTGGCAGCCAGAAGCAGATTCCAGGTCGCTTCCTGTTTGAAATGTTGAGTCTCCCTTTGACCCACTTGCTGAATTCCTGTTTCTGATCTGAGTGATGGCCCCAGCTGGCAGTTCACTTATAAAAGAGAAATGTTAAGTCCTTTACCACATTGCTCAGATTTGAGATTTTGTTTTTTTTATGATGATGATTTAATACATACTCATTTTGCAGAACATTGGAAAACACAGGAAAAGATAATGATGGTTTATATGCATTATTTATTGTATTAATACTTAACAAACTAATGAAAAATATTCTAAAAGTGGAGAAATATGGACATTACTATTTCATCAGTCATTTAAACATGTAAAAATGCTTTTTAAATTTAAGAGATGAAGTATCTTATTCATGCCTTTGTTTTAAAAGCATGTATATTATAGCACAGCCTGTTATATAGTTTATAATGTACATAACTCTTGTAGTGAAACTCTTGAAGAACAGAAACATATCTTGACTGTTCTTATAACATGATACTTATTAATAATGTTTTTATATATCATAGGTATTCACTCAAAGCTCAATGACTTCTAAAATTGTGACTATCATTAGTACTAATGATAGTTCAGAAGTGCTGCACCAAATTAAAGATCTCTTGAATTAGCAAAATAAATTTGAGTGTCATTATATATCATACTTGAATATAATGATTCTTTTGATTTAAATCATCATAGTTAATTACTGATTTAATTTCCAATATGTGAAATATAGATGTACTGTCTTTTAAAGAAATGTGATACATAAATGTCTAAAATTCAAAAACAAATAATCATACCTAAATGTAATTACTTCATAAGAATTTTTTTAAATATATTTTTTATGATTTTTTAGAGAGAGAAAGGGATAGATACATTGATGAGAAAGAAACATCTCAATTAGCTACCCCCTACACTGCCCCTCCCACCACCACCGCTCACCCCTGACCCCACTAGGGATTGAGTCCATAAAGCAAGGCATATGCCCTGACCTAGAATTGAACCTACGACCTTTTGTTGCATGGATCATCAGTTCAAAGTGGCATGAGCACCAGCAAGGCCATAAGAGAATTTCTAAAATATCATTGCTTTCCAGATTGTAAATGGTTGATATAGTTTATAATGGTTTATAAAAAATAAATCACGGAGTTTTATAAAAAGCTTACGTTACAAAGAAGCACAAATGTTATCAAGCATTTCAAAAGCATTTAGTATAAGTAAATAGAAAAATACTTTAATTTAGAAAAATATGTTTATACACAACTTTTCCAATATGTCTTTTGTCAGAGGTGGAACAGTCTATCTCTTCATTTGAGCTAATAACATACATTCTTACTACTTTAAAAAATACATTAGATAACTTCCCTGGATTAGGTATCTTAAGGGCAAGGGAAGTCTTTTGAACATAGTCATAACCTTATGGCAAAATAAAACAGCCTAGAACAAGCTGTTTCTGGGTCTATCCTTCCTTGTTGCTTAGCTGCTTTGCTTTTCAAAGGAAATGTTAATTTAACATGCAGATAAGCAAATCCTTATACATTAGTTAACTCACATGAAATTCAACAGGAATATTCTGTGATTAGGAAGATATTTCTGTTGAATTTAAAAGTAAGTAATTCTCATGCATGTAAAGCATGCATATTACATGCCTACTTCTGGCCCAGGAAGCATTAAACATTATGGTGAAAATATGGATTGAAAAGTAGCAGAACTTTTAAGCTGCCTTGAATGCTTCGGAGGCTTTAGGCAATCCTGTTCTAGTTAAGGTTGTAAACCATTAAATTATGCTAGTGATGTCTGGTCTAGCCCCATACTACTTTTGACACTTACTTGTTTTGGATTCCCTGAGGTCATCCTTGAATAGATTTGCTCCTCTTCCCCATAAAGGAAGTAATGAAATGAGCCAATGTTCCGAAGTCAGATGAAGATCCTCATAGCCATTCCTCATAATTTCAAAGTAGCCTACCATCTCTGGATTGTTGGTTTTACTGGCCTACTTCACTTCGTGGTCAGCACCATCTTCTTCCTCTGAAAGATATAGCTACCAAAATATAGCAAATGAAATCTTAGAATTCTAATATGATGCTCAGAAAAAAAGAGGTGTAGTGGCCTACTCTAAGCTAGTCAGTCTACACGTGTGCAAAAAAAGTGAAATATGACTAGATGTGAAGGGACTAGAAAATATGTTATATGCAAAATGTAGCCGGTTGGTATTTCACCTGGAGATATAATAAACTGAAGTTGAAAATCTTAAACATCTATCCAGAGGTAAAGGAATGGATTTGGGTTCAAATATAAAGGTGAAAATAATGATCATATCTTAAAATGGAATAAATTATCTTTATAAACTGTGGGTGTCAACTTTCTTGGCATGCATGCAATTTTTCTCTTTTTTTAAAAATTGATTTTAGAACGAGAAACATTGATGTGAAACAGACATATCAATGTGTTACCTCCTATACCTGCCTCATTGAACCCACAACCTAGGTATACACTGAGTGGCCAGATTATTATGATCTTTGAATGCATAATAATCTGGCCACTCAGTGTGTGTGTGTGTGTGTGTGTGTGTGTGTGTGTGTGTGTGTGTGTATGTATATATATGTGTGTGTGTGTGTGTGTGTGTGTGTGTGTGTGTGTGTATATATATATTAGAGGCCCAGTGCATGAATTCGTGCATGGGTTGGGTCCAGCCAGCCTGTCCAGAAGGAGGGGACATGGGTGGTTGGCCGGCCTGCCTGCTGGTCGAAATCTTGATAGAGGGGACAATTTGCATATTAACCTTTTATTATATAGGATATACACCAAGTGGCCAGATTATTATGTGTTCAGAGATCATAATAATCTGGCCACTCAGTGTATTCCCTGACCAGAAATGGAACTGGCAACTTTCCAGTGTGTAACATGACGCTCCAACCAACTGAGCCACCCAGTCAGGGCTGCTATTTCTCTTTAAAATACCCTTTTTAGAGCCCAAATTTACAAAGTCCTAATTTCTTACTTTGTCATATTCTGCTCTTTTATGCAAGTTGATTTAAAAACTCTTTCTTTTCAAAGTTTATCTTTATCTTACATTTGATTATACAAGTTGCTATCTTATCAGTTGCTGTAATAAGATTCTTACAAAGATCTTGTTATCTTGAAACATCATGCCTGTACACAGGGTATAATGAGTGTAACAAGATTCCTACAGAGCTCCTGTTTAACAGTTTAATGGCTTATAGTGTTCCTTCTCAGATGGTCAGTAGCTATTCTGAAATTGACAAACTTCTGATGGAAACAAGGTGTTCAGGAAACTAAAGTCTGATAAAATACCATACTAATTTTTGTGTGTGGCTTGAGGAAATGACATTCTTTTATGGGGAAAGAGAAATCAACATTTTGCAAGATGCTTGGGCTTTAGTTGTCAACCTGATGCCCTTCAAACTTTAATGTTAGTGGGCATTTTTTGTAACTTTAAAAAATCATCATGACCATATCTTGCTGACTTTATCCTTAATACAATTCTAAGAATTCTCAGCTAAGTTCCAGGAGAAACTGAAGTCCTCAATTGAAGTTGGCTGAAATGTATATTATTCTATACAATTCCTGATCATTATTACCTCTCCACACCAGCATCTACTGAAGTGCATGCATTTCTAAATGTTCTCTCCTGTAAGGTCAGTGCAGCTTTCTGTAACAGCATCCCCTTGTTAAAACATAACTGGACAATGCCATTTTACAAACAACTTTTTCTGCAGAAATAAAACTTGGTTCATAGGTACCATACAGATCTGTAGACCAGTTATTTCTGGTAGGACAGGGCAAAGTCTTCCTCTCATTGTTTTTCAGTGATCTGATTCAGCACTTTCCCCGGGGACAGGATTTTGTGACACCCCAATGTTCCATCCTCTGATCCAGCCTGTATGGACCTCTTGTCCCTCATATATGGCAATAATATATGAAGAGATCAAGCAAATCCTCTGCTTGCCTTCAAAGAATCCTCTCTCAAATCACCTGCATGGCATAGAAGATTGTCACAATCTGCCCTCTTTTTATTTGTTCACTTTGGCTCACTTAAGGTTCTACTTTCTTTGACTCATGACTTCAGATAACTGCAAGTCAAAAGATGAAAGAAATGGAATGGAATGAGGTACAAGATATACACGGGAACAAATGCCTGCTGGGAGAAGCCAAAGGTTTTCTGTGCCCCCTGCCAGGAATTCAGTATTCCTGGACCACCTTCATAATGAATTTCCTCACTGAGCTCTGCTTCTCAGTAATATAACACCAACTTCATGGCTGTTCCAATCACAAGTGGCTCACTCCCACCTACACCAGCAGCCACTGGGATATTCATATTGGTCATCTTTTACCACTACAAAGGCATCAACAAGATTGATCTGACCTAAGGAACCCCATGTATTTACATTCAGGGTGACTTTACATTATGTTTGTGCCTGGTACTATCATGTACAAGCGTGGTACAATCACAGCATTGCCTGTGGTTAACACCTCTTTCCTTTCTTAAAAATATCTGTTTGGAATGTAAATCATAGTGATATCCTGCTTTACACAGAACTCCCTTTGTTTACCTGTCAGGTCAAAATAGCTTGTTCCAGGTTACCACCCAAAACTATTAACCAGACAGGAATAACCAGGCAGACCCTAAAGCTATATCTCCAACCTCAATCTTCCCATTACCAGGATAACTAATTGGTCATTTCTCCTTCTTCTTGTTTCACTTGTTTATTTAAATGTCATCCACCCCTACCCCAGAATACCAAATGTACATAAACTACCTTTCTAACAAAGGTACTTCTTGGACTTAATTCTTTTTGTCAGTGTTTATAGATGTAAATATATTAAGAAATTCTAAGGCACAAAGGATAACTGACAGGCTTTCTTAAGAAAGTCAAAGTAACCTTCAAATAATGTTAGCAGTGCTAATAACCAGACTGGCATGTTGTCTCAATAGCATTGTCTCCCTACAATCTTTCACAAAGCTGCATGGCACCCTTCTCACCTCTTCAGCATTATGGCCATCATCATATTGCTGACTTACAGCTCCAGCTCCTAAATGCTCTCAAATTCTATAACTATCAAATTCTTCATCCTGCCCAGTTCAACTCCTATCCTTTATGTTAATAAAGTATATTTAGGAATATATAGTTCATGTCAAACCAAATTCTTAGATCTACTGGGGGAAAGTCCTGTTCTTCAAAAAATGGAATATAAGCAGAAGGCCAAGAGCCTGCCATTTCATCTTTGCTGGTCATTTATGGTCCTTGACCATTACCTTACAGGGATGATAGAGAGACCCATAATGCTTTGATTTCCACTGCCACTTGGTCCCTATAAAACTCTGTATTCCACTTGGAGTAGGGGGCATCACTTCTTATCCCCAAGGAGAATTCCTGAAAAGACATTTGGCAGGAAGCCTCCATGAGATAGATTTCCCTAGCCTCTGCTCTGCCTCGCTCCTGCTTCACCCATTGCCTTTGCTTCTCTACAACCCATTCAAGGCAGTCAGGGACTTTGTCTCATTGGTCATTGATCCCCAAAGGTCTGTCACGCAATTAGACACTAGAAATCAGTTGGGCAACAAGCACATTTCTGCTCCTCTATAATTTTTAAAAATATATATTTTATTGATTTTTTTACAGAGAGGAAGGGAGAGGAATAGAGAGTTAGAAACATTGATTAGAAATATCGATTAGCTGCATCCTACACACTCCCTACTGGGTATATGCCTGCAACCAAGGTACATGCCCTTGACTGGAATCGAACCTGGGACCCTTGAATCTGCAGGCTGATGTTCTATCCATTCAGCCAAACTGGTTAGGGCTCCTCTATAATTGTAACTCTCCTTTCATATGCTTGCCTTAAGAGTTGGCCTGAGGAATGATCTGGGATCCAAGTCAGTAGCCTTGAAGATCATGATGCTCCAGGTTGGGTATAGTCCAGTTGCTAAAGAGGCTAAATCAAGCATGAGCTGTTGTCTCTAAAAGGGTGATAGAGAGGTCTTGGAGAGAAGCAAGAATCCAACCTAGTATAGAGTCAGAGAGAAATCTTCAGATAGAAGGACCATGCTTTTTAGGGACCTATGGCAAGAGGTTTGCTAATAGTGTTGTATTTTATAAGGCAAGTAGCTAGGGAGCATGCCTGCCTTCCTGAGCACAAACTTAAGGGACTCATGATGTCCCCAGTCATCTCTTAGAGGGTTCTATTTCCAAGTACTTTATCTCTAGGTCTGAAGAGTGAGGGAAGGTAAAGAGAGACAGCTGTGTCCTAATAAATGGGTTTCTATTTTGAGGGCTTGGATATCAAGAGTGTTTAATCTGATCAGTCTGACACAGGTTAGGAAGGAAGTCTGAAAGCTTAGCAAGTGCTGAGGACTATAAATTTTTATCACTCTTAGCTGGAGCTATCCATTACACTCATTCACTAGATGGGGACAGGTTTTAGGCAACAGAGCTAGTGGAAATCCAGTTGGGAGTTCAGTTCCAGTTCCCAAAGATAGTTTATGAATGCAGCATGGGTGTCAAAGGATCTAACACTAATTACAGGATGTGATCCAAAAAGGAGACAGATCATAGCCTCATGGACTCTAGGCTTAAAACATACTCAGAAATATAGACTGACAACCGATAGGCACTAAGAAAGTATATCAACCAATAAATTGCCCTCTCTATATATGACTGCAAGAGTGGGACACCAGTTGGGGAAAAGGCATGGTCAAAGCAAGGGAAGCTTCCAGACCTCCATCAACTCCTTAGTTACCAAGGACCTCAGGCCTAATGAAAATAGAGGAATCAGCCCTAACCAGTCTGACTTAGTGGGTAGAGTGTCGGACTGAAGGTTCCCGGGTTCGATTCCAGTCGAGGGCATGTATCTTGGTTGTGGGCACATCCCCAATAGGCAGTGTGCAGAAGGCAGCTGATCAATGTTTCTCTCTCACCGATGTTTCTAACTATCTCTCTTCCTTCCTCTCTGTAAAAAAATCAATAAAATATATTTAAAAAAAAAAGAAAATAGAGGAATCAGGGAATCAAGATATTATATTGGGAACATAAGATCAGAGTCAACAGTAGAGTATTTTGTGTACATTAAAGAAATTTGATGTAAGAATAAAACCAATAGCCTGGTTCTGCAAGGAGAAGATGAAGGTGGAAGATGAGAACTATATAAAATTTTAAATTATGAACATTTAAAATAAATTAAAAATAGGAGAAACCAAAATGGTGGCATAGGTGAACACCTAAACTGCTGCCTTGCACAATTTTAAAACTACAACTAAAAGACAAAATGGACACTATCCAGAACATCAGGAAAGCTGGCTGAGTGGAAATTCTACAACTAGAAGGAAAGAGAAAGACTCACAGAGACTCACAGGAGCTGCAAAAAGCTGAGGTACTGAGACACGACCGTGGAGAGGATGGGTGGTGGAGGGTCTGGCTGGCTTCCTCTAGCAGGAGGGAGATGGAAACTCTCAACTGCACTGAACCCCACTTCTGACTGCACTGAGCCCCAGTTCTGGGCGAGACTCATATGGGGGAGTCTGGACTATTGTGAAAAGGGAGGACTGCAGGGAAACTTAGGGGAGCCGCAAAAGGCAGAGGTCTGGAGGCACGCACAAAAAGGACTGACTGCTGATTGTGCCCCAGGCTTTCTCTAGTGGGAGGAAAACAGAAACTCCCAACTGCACTGAAATTGAGGTCCGAGTGCACTGAACCCCAGTTTTGGGTGAGACCTTGGGGACCCAGACTCATAAGGGTCCCAGGTGCGCACAGAAACTCAGGGGAGCCAGAAAGGCAGAGGACTGGAGGCACTCCCTTGTGTGCACAGAGAGGGATACAGTGATTACTGAGGGGCACTGAGATCCAGGGGCTGCCATGTAGGGCAGAGCTATGGGAAGCCAAAGCTGTCTACTCAGCCCCGAGACTCTGCCACATCCAAGCCCAGCACAGAGGCTGTTGCAATCTTGTAAGTCTTAAGGCTAAGTCCAGAACAGAAGTTCTCCAGGCACAGACACAGCTGATCCTCAGAACCAACTGGCTTGGAAGTCAATTCTCCCAGTGATACCAACAACAATCAAGACTCAACTACAAGACTGTGCACACCGTCCACAGAAGGGTGCACCAAGGGTGTCCACTTCAGGTAACTGGGGAGGTGGAGCTACTGGACCATATAGGACACCTAGCCCACAAAGCTACTCTACCAACCCAGGGAAGTAGTGAAAATGCAGAGACAAAGAAACAGATCACAACCAAAGAAATGGAGGAAAACAAATGACTGGCTATAGAGTTCAAAATGACGCTTATAATGTTTTTTAAGAATTTCCTATAAAAGATGGATTAATTTAGCAAGACCCAAAAGGAGATGAAAAAGGACCAACTAGAAATTAAACATACATTGACTGAAATAAAAAATATTATACAGAGACCTAACAGCAGACTAAAGGAACACAAGAATCAAGTCAAAGATTTAAAATGCAAAGAAGCAGAAAACACTCAACTGGAAAAGAAAAAAGAAAAAAAGAATCCAAAAATTTGAAGATAGTGTAAGGAGCCTCTGGGACAACTTCAAGTGTACCAATATCAAAATTGTGGGGGTGACAGAAGATGAGAGAGAGCAAGATACTGAAAACCTATTTGAAGAAATAATGATGGAAAACTTCTCCCACCTGGTGAAAGAAATAGACTTAAAAGTCTAGGAAGCACACGGAACCCCAAACAAAAAGAATCTAAAGAGGACCACACCAAGACCCATCATAATTAAATAGCAAAAGACAAAGAGAGAATATTAAAAGCAGCAAGAGAAAAACAGTTAATTACCTACAAGAGAGCACCTATACGATTGTCAGCTGATTTTTCAACAGAAACTATGCAGGCCAGATGGGAGTGGCAAGAAATATTCAATGTGATGAATAGCAAGAACCTACAACCAAGATTACTCTACCAAGCAAAGCTATCATTCAGAATTGAAGGTCAGATAAAGAGCTTCACAGAGAAGAAAAAGCTAAAGGAGTTCATCAGCACCAAACCAGTATTATATGAAATGTTGAAAGGCATTCTTTAAAAAGAGGAAGAAGAAGAAAAAAGTAAAGATAAAAATTATAAACAACAAATATATATCAACAAGTGAATTAAAAATCTGATGAACAGAATAAACTAGTGAATATAATAGACTCAGGGCCATAGAAAGGGAATGAACTGATAATTCTCAGGCGGAAAGAGATGAGGAGGTTGCAGAGAGAGACTGGACAAAAATCATATACCTATGGATGAGGACAATGAGAGGGGAGGTAAGGACAGAGGGTTAGGTGGGAGCCGTGTTGAGGGGAGCTATGGGGGAAAAAAAGAGGAACAATTGTAATAATCTGAACAATAAAGATTTATTTTAAAAAATAAAATAAAATAAAATAAAATAAAATAAAATAAAATAAAAATAATATAACATCTCTTTTTTAGAAGTAAAATATTTCAGGGACAGCTAAGGCCTCATTCTCTACTAGGCATTTCTCCTTCTCTTCTTTCCATACAACACCACCATCCTCAAATTGATACACATTATTACAATTAATTGTTTTATACTTTTACTGTATGTGTATAAACCCATAAACAATTTATACTATTTTTAAATGTTTAAAATTTCTACATATATGTTACCATGTGATACCTATAATAAAAAAAATAATAATATGCTAATTAGTCTAGACATCTTCCAGATGTCCTTCTGGACATCCTTCCTGACAAAGCCAGGGCCTGAGGGCCTGAGGGAAACCAGCCCAGGTCCTGGGTGCCTGCAGGTGGCCCAAGGGAAGCCAGCCTGGGTCTTGGTTGCCTGCGGGCAGCCAGAGGAGGGAAGCTCAGGTCCCAGGTGCCAGAGAGAAGCCGGTGCCAGCAGGTGGGGGAAGGAAGGCCTACTCTTGCATGAATTTTCATGCTTTGGGCCTCTAGTCCTATATAATAAAAGGCTAATTTGCAAATCGACAGTGGAATGACTGGTTGCCATGATTCACACTGACCATCAGGAGGCAGACGCTCAGTTCAGGAGCTGCCCCCTAGTGGTCAGTGCACTCCCACAGGGGGAATGCTGTTCAGCCAGAAACCCGACTCATGGCTGGCAAGCACAGCGACTTCCTAAGCTGGCAGTTAGACATCCTTCAAGGATGAGAGGGTGCTGGGCTGAGGGAGACCCTCCCACACACGTCTCTCCTTTCCTGAGTGCATGAATGTCATGTACCAGGTCTCTATCATAATATATTTGGCAACTGGCTTATTTTTTCATTTAACATTTAAAAATCCAACAAACTGATTGACACAAGTTGATTTAAGTCATTCAATTGTATGAGTTTATTAATTTTTTACTATTACTAGTAAATACCTCTATTTTTCATTATAAATTCTTGCAGTAAATATAATTGTACATATATTTTTGTGCCCATATGTATATACCAAAGAGTGGAATTGATGGGTCATAGATCAGATTCATCTTCAGCTTATAAGGTATTATCCAAATAGGTCAGCAATAGGTACTGATTTACACTCTTACTTGCAGTGTGTATAAATTCTCATTTCCTTCATCCTTGCCCCAAATGTTTTATCTCACAGTTTTGCTAGAAAGACAGACCTAAATTGATATTTCATTTCCCTGCATTTCTCTGGCTACAGTACTATTGAACATATTTTAGATATTTTAGATGTGTATTGACTATTCTGACTCCCATTTATGGAAATTCCTGTTCAGACAATTTTCTCATTTTCTAGTGGATTTTTTTGTTTTAAAAATTAGTTTGTATGAATTTATACAGATGGTAGAGAAGCCCACAAAATGATGCTTGGTAACATTTGTTATTAAGGAAATGCAAAGTAAAGCTACAATGAGATACCATGATCTACAAGAACATACCTTTTAGAACTGCCTTAAAAACTGACAATATAAAGTATGGCAAAAAAGGGAGCAAATACACATCAATGGTGGTAATAAAAAATGGCACAGCACTTTGAAAACGTATGGCAGTTTCTTCTAAAATTAAACATATTACTTATCAGATGAGCTAGAAGTCCTGTAATGTTTACCTGAGAGAAATGAAAATACATGTTCATACAAAAATCCTGTACACAAATTTTTGCAATGGTTATATTCATAATTACTCCAAATTGAGAACATCCTAATGTCCCTCAACTGATGAATAGATAAACAACAAGAATCTGGTATATCCACATAGTGGAACACTAGTCAGCAGTAAATATGGAAAAACTATTAATATAAGCAATGAGATGACCTCAGATATTTTTATGCTAAATGAAAGAAGTCAGACTAAAAAAGTTTTATACATATGACTTAATTGTAGTGACATTTGAAAAAAGGTAAAAATATAAGGATAGTACATACATAAATGTCAGGAGCTAGAGGGTCTGAGGGGAAGTGGAGAGGAATTGATTACAAAGAGGGTCTACAAAACATTTTTAGATGAAATAAATATTCTGTGCCTTAATTGTAATGCTGAATGCACTACTGTATGCATTTGCCAAAATTCATAGAACTATACTAAAATGGATGTTTTCCTGTTTGCAGATTATCCTATATAATAAAGAGCTAATATGGAAAAAAAAGAGAATCCAAGATGGTGGCATAGGTAAACACCTACACTGCTGCCTCGCACAACAATTTCAAACCTACAACTAAAAGACAAAACGGACATCATCCAAAACCACAAGAAAGCTGGCTGAGTGGAAATTCTACAACTAGAAGGAAAGAGAGGGACTCACGGAGACCCAGAAGAGCTGCAAAAAGCTGAGGTACGGAGATGTGTGCACTGAGAGAACAGGTGCAAGAGTACCTGGCTGGCTTTCTCTGGCGGTAGGGAAATGGAGACTCCCAACGGCATTGAACCCCTTATCCTAGGACACTAAACCCCAAGTCCAGCCAAAACTCATATGGGGGGGAGTTTGGACTGAGAAAAGGGAGAAGTGCACGGAAATTTAGGGGAGTCACAAAAGATCGGAAGTCTGGTGGTGCGCACGGCCCTGCGCGCAGGGGACAGACTGCTGATTGTGCCGCTGGCTTTTGAGAGTGGGCGGGAGACAGACCCTTCCATGTGCCATTTCTAACTCCACTAAACCCCAGTTTTGGGCGGAAACCCTTGGGACCCAGACTCATATGGTCCCAGAGCACAGGGGAACTGGAGGAGCAGCAGTCTAGAGGCACTGCGAGAAATCACGTGCGCACAGGGACCGCTCCAGCGATTACCCAGTCACGTGAGACTCAGGGGCCATGGAGGGCGGGGCCGACTGGAAGGCAAGGCAGTCCCTTAAGCCCTGAGACTCCACCCATCCCAAGCTCAACAGAGAGGCTTTTCCGGATTTGCAAGTCTGGTATCATAAGGCTGAATCCAACACAGAAGTTCTCCTGGCATAGTGAAAATGCCGAGACAAAGGAAGGAATCACAAACAAAAGAAATGGAGGAAAAGGAACGACTGGATATAGAGTTCAAAACCACGCTTATAAGATTTTTCAAGAATATTCTAGAGAAGTTGGATAAAGTTAGCAAGTCCCAAGAGGAGATGAAAAAGATCCAACTAGAGATGATAAAGGACCAACTAGAATTTAAACATACAATGACTGAAATAAAAAATATTATTCAGAGACCTAACAGCAGACAAGAGGAAGGCAAGAATCAAGTCAAAAATTTGAAATATAAAGAATCAGAAAACACTCAACTGGAAAAGCAAGAAGAGAAAAGAATCCAAAAATGTGAAGATAATGTAAGGAGCCTCTGGGACAGCTTCAAGCATACCAACATCAGAATTGTGGGGGTGCCAGAGGAAGAGAGAGAGCAAGATACTGAAATCCTATTTAAAGAAATAATGACTGAAAACTTCCCACATCTGGTGAAAGAAATAGACTTACACGTCCAGGAAGCACACAGAACCCCATATAAAAGGAATCCAAAGAGGACCACACCAAGACACATCATAATTAAAATATCAAGAGCAAAAGACAAAGAGAGAATATTAAAAGCAGCAAGAGAAAAACAGTTCATTACCTACAAGGGAGCACCCATATGTCTGTCAGCTGATTTCTCAACAGAAACGATGCAGGCCAGATGGGAGTGGCAAGAAATATTCAATGTGATGAATAGCAAGAACCTACCACCAAGAATACTCTATCCAGCAAAGCTATCATTCAGAACTGAAGGGCAGATAAAGAGCTTCACAGATAAGAAAAAGGTAAAGGAGTTCATCAACTCCAAACCAGTATTATATGAAATGCTGAAAGGTACTCTTTTAGAAGAGGAAGAAGAAAAAGGTAAAAGACAAAAAATTATGAACAACAAATACATATCTATCAACAAGTGAACCTAACAATTAAGTGAATTAAAAATTTGATCAACAGAATAAACTGGTGAATATAATAGAATCAGGAGCACAGAAAGGGAGTGGACTGATAATTCTCAGGGGGAAAGGAGTGAGGGATGTACAGGGAGTGACTGGACAAAAATCATACACCTATGGATGAGGTCAATGGGAGGGAGGGAAGGGTAGAGGGAAGGGTGGGAGCTGGATGGAGGGGAGCTATGGAGGGGAAAAAAGAGAAACAAATGTAATAATCTGAATAATAAAGATTTAATTTAAAAAAGAGAGCTAATATGCAAATAGTCATCACACTCTCATACCCTCATCCTGCGGCTCAAGGACCTGAGGCTGCGCTCCTGCATGGGGAACCTGAGGCTGCACCCACCCCGCCCTGGAGGATTTGACGAGGGTGGGGCTGGCCAATTCTGGGTCTCTCGTGGTTTTGAGGTGTGCACGGATGGGCGGGGACTTGATGTGGGATCCCTTCGTGTGCCCTAGACTCTGATATGAGGAAGATTTTCATATAAATTTTACTAATTTTCTTTCATCTGTGACACTTCTATTTTAGAGAAAGAGCAAATAGCAATATTAAAATATTTCCACTAATTAATTCCCTTTTAATGTGCACAAGTTTCGTGCACCAAACCGCTAGTATCTCAATAAATCTAACTTTAAAATATAAGTTAGTTATAAGAGATACACACATATATAATATACATGATAGATGAACATATACTGTATATCATACATATGCATATGTACTAGTATGTATACTAATCCATGGTAATTTATATGTTTGAAAATATTTTTTTCAATCTGTGATCTGTCTTGTAACTTTATATGTTGTTTATTGTTAAACAGAGCCTTAAAAATTTTACTTAGTCAAATTCATGAATCTTTTATTAAAATGGGCTATATCTTTTATAGTTATTTAAAAATGATTCTTACCTGACTCAATGATATAAAAATTTTCTCTTGTGTTTTCTTTTAAGAAGTTTGATTCTTGCTTTTAACATTTAGGTATTTTATTTATTACAAACTTATTTTGAGCATGATATGAGAGAGGAATTTAATATAGTTTTACTTTCCGTTATGAATATCTAATCATTCCAGCACCATTACCTGAACAACTTTATCTCCCCTCTTCATTTTCAATTATCAACTTTATTTCTTAAAGGCTAGGAAACATGCCTGATACTGTTGATATTTTTCTACCTTAATATTTTACTTATTTTAAATATTTTTATTGATTTTAGAGAGGAAGAGAGGGAGACATCAATGATGACAGATAATCATTGATTGGCTGCCTCCTGCAAAGCCCTCACTGGGGATTGAGCCCACAACCCAGAGATATGCTTTTGACTGGAATCAAACCTAGGGCCCTTTAGTCCACAGGACGACGCTCAATCCACTGAGCCAAACTAGCTAGGGCAACTTTCATACTTTGTTCTTTAAAATAATATGGCATTCTACAAGCCCAAATTTTATCACTTCTGAGAGATAATCTTGACAGCAAATATGCTCTCTTTCAGAAAAAATATCTCAAAATTAACTAGAACTCAAAGTCTACCTTCCAAGTTTTAAAAATTTCTTATCCAGTTAAAAAAAGTAAAATTTTCATTCATAATGTAAAAATGTAAGTATATTAATAAGTATTCTAATAATATATATCAAGCATCCAAAATCTATAAAAAAACTAACCTAACACTTTGATTAAAAACAGATACATTTACAGGAGAAACTAAGATGGTGGCATAGGTGAATACTTAAACTGCTGCCTTGCACAACAATTTTAAAACTACAACTAAAAGATAGAATGGACACCATCCAGAACATCAGGAAAGCTGGCTGAGTGAAAATTCTACAACTATTAAGAAAGAGTGGGGCTCACAGAGACTCACAAGAGCTGCAAAAACCTGAGGTACAGAGATGCTCATGTGGAGAGGACGGGCGGCGGAGGGCCTGGCTGGCTCCATCTAGTGGAAGGGAGATGGAAAATCCTGACTGCACTGAACCCCACTTCTGACTGCACTGAGCCCCAGTTCTGGATGAGACTCATATGGCGGAGTCTGGACTGTTGTGAAAAGGGAGGAGTGCAGGGAACCTTGGGGGAGCCACGAAAGGCAGAGGTCTATAGGTGCATGCTCATGTGCACAGAGAGGGCTGCAGGGATTACCAAGAGACACTGAGACCAGGGTCTGATGGGAAGCCAAGGGTGTCTGTCCTGCCCTGAGACTTCACCCCAGCCAAGCCGAGCACAGAGGCTTTTGCAGTCTTGCAAGTCTTAAGGCAAAATCCAGCACAGAAGTTCTCCCAGCGTTGACACAGCTGAGGTCAGGTGTTGTCACAGTTGGCACCAATTAACTTGGAGGTCAATTCACCCCATTGATACCAACAACAATTAAGACTTAACTACAACAGGCTGTACACACAGTCCACAAAGGCGTGCACCAAGAGAGTCCACCTCAGGTAACTGGGAAGGTGGAGCTACCAGGCCATTTAGGACACCTAGCACACAAAGCTACTCTACCAACTCAGGGAAGCAGTGAAAATGTGGAGACAAACAGATCACAAACAAAAGAAATGGAGGAAATCAAATGACTGGTTATAGAGTTCAAAACCACGGTTATCAGGTTTTTCAAGAATTTCCTAGAAAAGATAGATTAATATAGTGAGACTAAGAGGAGATGAAAAAGGATCAACTAGAACGACTAGAAATTAAACATACACTGACTGAAATAAAAAATATTATACAGAGACCTAACAGCAGACTAGAGGAACACAAGAATCAAGTCAAAGATTTAAAATACAAAGAAGCAGAAAACACTCAACCGGAAAAGAAAAAAGAAAAAAGAACCCAAAAATGTGAAGATAGTGTAAGGAGCCCCTAGGGAACTTCAAGCGTACCAACATCAGAATTGTGGGGGTGCCAGAAGGAGAGAGGAAGATACTGAAAACCTGTTTGAAGAAATAATGATTGAACACTTCCCCACCTGGTAAAAGAAATAGACTTAAAAGTCCAGGAAGCACACAGAACCCCAAACAAAAAGAATCCAAAGAGGACCACATCATGACACATCATAATTAAAATACTAAAAAACAAAGAATATTAAAAGTAGCAAGAGAAAAACAGATAATTATCTACAAAGGAGCACCCATATGATTGTCAGCTGATTTCTCAACAGAAACTATGTAGGCCAGATGGGAGTGGCAAGAAATATTCAAAGTGATGAATAGCAAGAACCTACAACCAAGATTACTCTACACAGCAAAGCTATCATTCAGAATTGAAAGTCAGATAAAGAGCTTCACAGAAAAGAAAAAGCTAAAGGAGTTCATCAACACCAAATCAGTATGATATGAAATGCTGAAAGGTACTCTTTTAGAAGAGGAAGAAGAAAAAGGTAAAGATAAAAATTATGAACAACAAATGCATATCTCTCAACAAGTGACTCTAAAAATCAAGTGAATTAAAAATCTGATGAACAGAATAAACTGGTAAATATAATAGAATCAGGGGCATAGAAAGGGAGTAGACTGACAATTCTCAGGGGAAAAGGGGTAAGGGGGTGCAGGGAGAGACTGAACAAAAATCATACACCTATTGATGAGGACAATGGTGGGAGAGGTAAGGGCAGAGGGTTGGGTGGGAGCTGGGTGGAGGGGAGCTATGGGGAGAAAAAAAAGGAACAATCATAATAATCTGAACAATAAAGATTTATAAAAAAAAATAGCAACAACAACAACAAAAAACATACATTTCCTAAATAATATGGTCAGTCCTGAGAAGGGCCCATTGGAGAGCTTATCTGATGGAGTTGGTGTTAGTGTCTGGAAGACTTTCTCTTGAGTCTGAGCACCCACAGAATTTCTCTCTTGAACTCTTGCTCTCCAGCTTCTATCATGCAAGATTGGTGATCTAATTAGGATTCTGCCGAGTTTCCTAAGTAAGGTTAGAGACCTTTCCTGAGCTCCCTTAAGTGACTAAACATATCCTTTGAATTCCTATACAAGCACATGACCATCTTGAACTCATATATGGCCCCTAAAAACAAAAAAAAAAAAAAAATAGAAAAAAAAATGTGGGATGCAGATAAAGTAGTGTGCAGAGGAAAATTAATAATTTTACATGTTTTCATTAATAGATAATGAGAATATATTAGGCATCTAACTCAAGAAGTTACAATAGTCAAAGAGAATAAACCCAAATAAAATAGGATGAAATAATATCACTATAACTAGATAGTTTTACCTATATTATACTATACATTCAAAGAACAGACAACTTACAGGATGAACAAGATGGCAGCATAGGTAAACAAGGTACTCTTATCCTCCCAAGATCACATCAAAATAACAACTAAAACACAGTACAACCGTCATTCAGAACTGCCTGAAATCTGGCTGAATGGACGTCCTACAACTACAGAATTAAAGAAGAAAGCACACTGATACTGGGTTCAGTGTGCCCCATACTTCTTGATAAAAATGGCTACAGGCCTGGCACTAGAAGCAGCTCGCTAAGGGTCACAGCTTAGCTTCTCCCAGGCACCTCTAAGCCCAACACAAGTAGCAGCATCTTCAAATCCATTTGAAGCTCTTGCTAGGAGGCCTCAGAATTAAACCACCCAGTGGACAGCTTCAGACCACACCAGATTACAGCTCTGCACACCCACAAGCAGCACACTCAAGGGTCAGACTCAGTGGGCATCAAAGCCCCAGTGAAGCAAGTCCTGCTCCATAAGGGTGTCTCCTGCACAGCAGCTCTTCCACTGTAGCTGCAGGTGATCCTCACAGACAATTTGCCTAGGGATTAATTCCTCCCAATGATGCCAAAACAGGACAGTGCACACAGCTTGTACAGTGGTGCACCTAGAAGGCCCAACTCAGGTGACTGGGAAGGCTGAGCTTTGGTCCTATAGGACTCCTACTGCACAAAGCCATTCTACCAATTCTAGGAGACAGCATATCTAACTAATGCAATGAAACAAACACAAGGAAGCAGCAAAAATGTGGAAACAAATAAATGTCATGAATGAAATAACAAAAGAAATCTTCAGAAAAATATCTAAATAAAATGGAAGCAAGTAAACTACTAGATACAAAGTTCAAAACAATGATTATAAGAGTGCTTAAGTAACTTAATGAGAGTTTTAAGACAGTTAGTAAGAATTTCAAGGACCTTAGTGAAAACATCAAAGACATGAAAAAAGCTCAGTCAGAAATGAAGGATACACTATCTGAAATGAATAATTTACAGGGAATCAAGAGTAGAGTAGAGGATGTTGAGAATCAAAACCGTAATTTGGAATATGAGGAAGCAAAAAACATCCAATCAGAAGAGCAAAAAGAAAATGGAATCCAAAAATATGAAGAGTGTAAGGAGCCTCTGGGACAACTTCACATGATGGGGGTGCAGGAAGGAGAAGAGCAAGAAATTAAAAATCTATTTGAAAAGATAATGGCAGAAAACTTCCCCTACCTGTGAAAAAAATAGATTTACAAGTCCAGGAAGCACAGAGAGCCCAAAACAAGAGGAACCTAAAAAGGCCTACACCAAGACACATTATAATTAAAATGCCAAAGGTTAAAGACAAAGCAAATCTTAAAAGCAGCAACAGAAAAGCAGTTAGTTACCTATTAGCAAGCACTCATATGACTATCAGATGAATATGACTATCAGTTGAATTCTCAACAAAAACGTTGCAGGCCAGGAGTTATAAGAAATATTTAAAGGGATAAAAAGCAAGGATCTACAACCAAGATTACTCTTTCCAGCAAAGCTATCATTTAGAATTGAAGGTCAGATAAAGAGCTTCGCAGACATGAAAAAGCTAAAGGAGTTCCCCACCACCAAACCAGTATTACATGAAATGTTGAAGGATCTTCTTTAAGAAGAAGAAAAAAAATATGAACAATAAAGTGGTAATAAATACATATACAGGCAGTCCTCGGGTTATGTGGGACTCAGTGTCATATTGTGGTTACATCGCCATCTCCCATTTATTTACAAAAAAAAAAAAGTTCCATTTTGACATATGTATATATGTGCTTTATGTTTTTTATTATTTATTTACCACAAGTAAAGGTCAGGAATTGTTATCTTTCTTTTAATTTTTTTTACTGTTTCACTTTATTATTGATGTGTATGTGCTCCATGTGAGTGACTTAGGTGCGTATGTAGATGGATTCTGATTACAGCAAAAATCTCTTTATGTTGTGATGTAGGAATGGATGTCTTACATAACCCAAGGACTTACTGTATATCAACAATTGAATCTAGAAATAAAAATAAATGAACAAGGAATCTAATGAACAGAATAAAGTGTTGAATAAAATAGAACCAGCCCAGCCAGCATGGCTCAGTGGTTGACCACCAACCTATGAACCAGTAAGTCACGGTTCAATTCCTGGTCAGGGCACATTCTTAGGTTGTGGGCTCGATCTCCAGTAGTGAGTATGTAGGAGGCAGCTGATAAATAATTTTCTCATTTATGTTTCTATCTCTTTCTCCCTAACCCTTCCTCTCTAAAATCAATAAAAATATATTTAAAAAAAATAGAACTGAAGGCATGGAAACATAGAATAGACTGACGAATCACAGAGGGAAGGAAGAAGGGAGAAATGAGAAGAGTAATCAAAGAACTTATATGTGTATGTGCATTACTCATGGACACAGAAAATAGGGTAGTGAGAAGGCCTAGGGTGGGTGGGATCTAGTTGGAGGAGGAAAATGGGGGCTGAAAGAAGGGGGGAAATCTGTAATACTCTCAACAATAAAGATTAAAGTTAAAAATTTTTTAAAAAGAACAAACAGCTCTATTGTTTTTTAAAACATTTTTATTGATTGATTTGAGAGAGAGGAAAGGAGAGAGACAGAGACAATGAAACAAAGAGAAAAACATTGAAATGTTGTTCTACTTATTTATGAATTCATTGGTTGATTCTTGTATGTAACCTGACTGGGGATTGAACTCAAAACCTTTGTGTATCGGGATGACAATGCGCTAACCAACTGAGTTATCCATCCAGGACCAGACAACTCTATTCTTACTCAAGTCATGTCGCAGAATAAAAAGAGGAAATGCTCCCTAAACTCATCTACTGTAATATTAACTCTGAAACAAGACAAAAACAGTGAAATATCACTTATGAACATAGATGTAAAAGTTTTAAACAAAATATTTCAAATGAAATAATCTCTTCGTTTATTTTTTGAAGACCAGCTAGGAGCCAAGCTTTGTGCAATGTGAAAAGAACAAGATGAATAACGTATGCTCTCTGTCCTTAAACAGCTAATTTAGTGGGAAGAGAGTTGCATTAATAATTTTGATTCAATAATTGCTCTACTCAAGGTATGTCCATAATGGGAACAAAGTATTGTGGGAACAGGAGAACAGAATGTCTAAATTTGCCTTGGCAAATTTTAGAAGTTTCCACAGGGAGATCACTTGAGCTGAGATTTTTGAATAAGCAGGAGGTTGGCAAGTGGAAAAGAGGTGGTGTTGATATTGGAGGTAGGGATGTAATTTAGGGTAGTGTGTGTGTGTGTGTGTGTGTGTGTGTGTGTGTGTGCATGTGTGTTGTATGTGGGGTGAGAGGAGAATGAAAAAGACAAGGATGAGAAAAAAAACAGTCATTCAAAGGAAAGCTTGGAAGCTTTCTCTTTCTTTAGACTCAAAATGCAAGGAAAGAAATGGCTAAAGACTCTGTAATTAAAGTTATCAGAAACTGCAAAATATGAGTAGGTATAAAATAAATATAAATTAATATTTAAATTCACAGAGCTTTACAATAAATTTAATTTGCTAGTCCTCATTTTTTTATTTTCAATTTTTTGCTTGTGCTCCTTTTCACTCATTTTGTTTCAATATACTAAAAGTACATATATTAAGTCTGTATCAAGATCATTTCTATCTTGATAAAAATAAAGACCAAATTTTATTTTTAAATTAAAAAATTACTTCAAGGAAAAACAGTAAACATATTGGCAGTATGTTATCATTTTGAAAGCAGCTGAAATGCTTTAATAATTTCATTTCCAGCTGAAATTGCATAGTTCACCAAATCATAATTAAGCTAATTAGAGTGTTACATATTTGTGTTTCTTGTTGGTAGAAAATTGCCATCATGATGTTATGAGCTTTTAGACATTTATGCCTTGGGTTAAACAACCTTTTATAGTTGCCTTGAGATATTTAATATTCTTATTGTCAGTTTAATGGGCATTGGCTTCTGTCCTTCAATTGATTATAACTTTTGCTGAATTTCTACCGGTATATGTACTGAACAAATTCTAAGAGATGTGGATGAAAAGGGGAACAGGGGCCACATGTTAACCTGACTAGCTCAAGGAAGGCCTGCGTGGCAGCTTGTAAACTCAGAGACCTAAAGTAACCATAAAGGATGGTCTGAAATGAAAACTCTTGAACTAAAACAGTTTATGGAGGGTAGCCATGTCCTAGGCCAGCATCTTCCCTGACAAAGGTCAGTCTTTACCCTAACTGAGCCTATTGTCTCTTTGCATCTACAAAGTAATTTGCCTTTTTCTGGACCCTCAAAGCACAGGCACCGCTCTATGGAGACCACAAATCCCATCACTGTTATTGAATTAACTTTAAAATATATATATTTTATTGATTTTTACAGAGAGAAAGGGAAAGGGATAGAAAGTCAGAAACATTGATGGGAGAGAAACATTAATTAGCTTCCTCCTGCTCAGCTCCACTGGGGATGTGCCTGCAACCAAGGTACATGCCCTTGACTATAATCGAACCTGGGAACTTTCTGTCCACAGGTCAACGCTCTACCACTGAGATAAACCAATTAGGGCTGAGTTAATTTTTGAATGTTAATTATTCTATACCCTATACCTACGTAAAAGAGCATGCTTTTATCATTTTACTTTTTACCCAATTTCAGAGGCTTTCCCTTGTTGTAGAAGATCAAAGAAAACCAAGGACGCTTCTGAGAAAAAGAGGAGGGACACTGTTTAATACCCTGGCGGACTCAGGGAACAGCCTTCCGAATCTGAATGAAGGAACATGCATGGGCCCTCCCTTATATCTCCCTGTGGTTCTTGTCCCACAAACATGGATTATGCTTCTGGTCCTTTTTGCTGGCTTTGCATGAAGCCCCCAGGTGCTGGGTGTCTCCAGGCCATATCTGATGGTCTGACCTGGCATCAGCATTAATAACTCTCCCTCTGGGCAGTGCACTGTCCAGAACCCAATGGCCTCTGTAACCGATTCTGCAAGACCAGTATGTGGGAAAGAGGTAGTAACTTAATTATAGGTTATCAAGAATGTACACTGAGCTTGCTGGCATGGATACAGATCACTATCCCCCAAATATCAGGGTTAAATTGGAATTAGCCCTTTTTAGCCTTCTCATTCCCCTCCACCCCAGCTTGTCCCACAAGCTTCTCTTAGCTTTGTGGTACAACGACTATGGGATGTTATGATGAACATGGACGATGACCATTCTTAACTGCTTCCAACTGGAAAGGGGTGATAATAAAGGGGTTAGCATCCCGTGAGGGGTTTATAGGGAATTCTGAAGTTTAAAGGCATTCCTGTCCATTTTGCAGGCAGACAGAGGTAAGCACCGGTCCCACACATGTATAATGTTCCTGCAGGAGAGCACCTGCAGGTGTTTTCAGCCTTGAAGATAGAGTTGCATAGTTCATCTGGGTGGCAAACTGTTGGATGTTGGCCCTGGGTACTGCTGAAACAATAGGAACAACATTAATCAGCTGCACATTGGCCGTGACAGGTTCTATCATTTTTCCATCCAATACAATTCCCGCCCCTCTCCAACCCCCTACAAGTGCATTTGGTAGTGGAGTCATAACATGCCGCAGGCTGATAAGTATAGCTAACAAAAATCTGGCTTGATGGGGCTTTCCTGTAGGCAACCTGGTCTAGCATATTTGGGTAGTGAGTTTCTAAGCAAGGACATGTGGCAGTGGTCCCTATGGGAGGCAAGTATGTGCTAGCTAATATTATTAGTGGGAGCATGTTATTCCCTCTATTTCTGTTCATTGGGGGTCCACAACAGTGAACCACTAGGACAAAGAGCAGTATTATGGCTATTCCTGCAAAGCAGATGTAGCTAAGGATAGCATGACAAGGTGCAATCCAGCAATCCATAATGAGGCCTTTGTTTCTTTGTTGTGTGGGAAGCAGTACTTTTATGGTGCTTCTGTGTTCCAGCAAGAACAGATGAGTTCTCCTCCTGGTGCTAGTCTCAGGTTCTGGCAACACTCATAAAAAGACAAAATGAGAATTATTAGAAAGATAAAACCAATGATTATCCAGAAATACCAGAGCATATTACCTTTAGGAGCAGATAAGAGAGATTATTTTTTATTTTTTGAATTTAGAAGACATGGGGGGCCAGGCAGAAACTTTCCTCTAGTGAGGAAGCTCTCTGAAACCCTGGGCCTGTCAGCTTTTATTCAAGTTTAGATACACATCTTGCCCTCAGTTAAGCACAGCAAACTGGTAGCAGACAGACTATCTCAAAGGTCAGTAAAGATTTACTTTGAGGCTTAATTAGGTCAGGAAATTGTTTTGAACCATCACTATCTCAACAGAACAATTGGTGTATGGAATTAACCCTGCTAATCGTCCAAGGTCCATTGGCCTTCTGAGTTCCTTGTTGCACTAAGAAAGAGAGATTAGAGTTAGGGAGAATTCAGCAGGGTGTTTCTAAATTCTTTGAAACAGGTTGATCAGCCAGATTCACTGTCTTCTTGAGAGTGATCTTCAGGGGGTGTTTTTGGTCAGAGGTCACCTTCCACTCAGGCTGGGCATCACTTGGCTGGTGGGCTGCCTTCACCCGGGAGTGGTGGATCCAGGTATTTAGTCCTGCAACCTTGAGAGCTATGGGGGTGGTTAATATGATTGGATAGGGTCCCTTCCAGATATGCATGAGGGGATCTCTTTTCCAGTCCTTTACCCAAACCTGGTCTCTAGGTTTATAAGGATGTACGGCTATTCCTAGAGTGATGAGTAGTTGGTCAGTAATCTATCTGTGTACCTCAAAGACAGTTTTCCAAGTCCTTGTAGTTGTTTCTGGATTTCTAAGTTCCCTAATTCCCCCAAATCTCCCTTTGGCCGAATTAAGGGAGTGGGTCTACCATATAGAATTTCAAAGGGAGAGAAACCTACCCTGGCCCTTGGGGCACAGCTTACCCGCAGAAGTACAAGAGGCAAGATACCTGTCCAGGCTAAGTTTGTCTCTTGGAATAGCTTAGCCATAGTCTGCTTTACAGTCCAGTTCATGCGTTCTACTTTCCCTGAACTCTGAGGCCTCTAGGCTGTATGTAGGTTTCATTTAATTCCTAAAGCCTTAGCTACCTGTTGCACTATTTTTGCTACAAAGGCTGGGCCATTTTCAGACTCTATGGTCAGAGGCATTCCAGAACACGGAATTACATCTTTCAGCAATGCCTTAGCGACTTCTCCTGCCTTTTCTGTGCGAGTGGGATATGCCTCAACCCAGCCTGAAAAGGTGCAAACAAAAACTAGCAGGTATTTATTCCCTCTTGTAGGCTCTATTTCTATAAAATCTATTTTTAAGTCCTCAAAAGGAGCTTGCCCACAGCACTGAACTCCCATTGGTCCCACAGGACCCTATTTGGCATTTTTCTGAGCACAGAGGAGGCAGCACTGAGAGGCTGAGGCACACAAGGAGGGAAGACGGACAATTAGGTAGTATCTGCCTAACAAAGCTTCTAGGGCAGTCTTCTCTAAATGAGTAAGTTCATGTTGCTGGAGGACTACCTTATGGGCTAACTGTTCTGGGACATAAACCCTATGATCTGGGAGTATCCACCAGCCTTCCATTGTTCTCTTGCCCCCTTCTTGCTGGGCCCATTCTTCTTACTGAGGAGTGTACTTTGGAGGTTCAGATAATTTGGGGACCAACATGATCCGTGACGGTGCCACTTGTTCTTTAGCAGCCCCCTCTGCTGCAGCATCAACACATTGGTTTCCTTCTTATACCTTTGCACAATGGATGACGGCTATTTTCTTGGGCTCCCAGACTGCTTCTAGTAATTTTAAAATCTCATTCTGATTTTTGATTCCTTTTCCTCGGGCTGTCAAGAGCCCCCTTTCCTTATATATGGCCCCATGAATATGCAGGGTAGCAAAGGCATAGCACGAGTCAGTGTAGATGTTGGCATGCTTATCCTTACTGAGTTCTAAGGCTCTGGCAAGGGCCCAAAGTTCTGCCCTCTGTGCTGACATCCTTCTGGCAGGGCCTGTGCCTTGACTATCTCAAAGTCTGATACCACTGTATACCCAGCTCATCTTTTTCCTTCATCTAAGAAGCTACTGCCATCTGTGAACAATACTAAGTTTGGATTCTTTAGGGGCTTATCCGTTAGATCTGGCCAGCTGGTATAAACCTCCTTTAGGACTTCCAGGCAATCATGTTCAGGGGCCCCTCAGCAACAGGTAGAAAGGTGGCAGGATTAAGAGTTCTCACTGCTTCTATTCATACCCATGGGTTCTCACTTAACAGGCCTGGATATTGAGTCATTCGAGCATAAGTCAGCCAGTGCTGCTCCCTTGCTTCCATCAGGTGACAACAGCATGAGGTACTTTTACATTTAAGTTTTGTCTTAAAGTAAGCTTAACTGCTTCCTTGATTAACAATGCAGTGGCTGCAAGGGCCCTGAGACATCAGGGCCACCCAGAGGCTACTGGGTCAATCTGCTTGGAGAGATAGGCTATTGATCTTTGCCAGGGTCTAAATTCCTGGGTTAGAACTCCTAGGGCTACCCCGCTGTTCATGTGAACAAAAAAGATTAAAGTCTTGTGTCATATCTGGTAACCCTAGTGCCATGGCCTCAGTGAGCTTTGCCTTTATGGTGATGAAGGCTTTCTCCTGTTTGGGACCCCAGTTGATGGGTACCTTCTCTTCTCCTTTTAAAGCTTCATAGAGAGGCTTGGGATCTGAAAACCTTGGGATCCAAATTTGACAGAACCCTGCTGCTCCCAGGAATTCCCAAATCTGCCACCGGGTGCAAAGGATTGGGATGACACATACTGCCTGCTTTCTTTCAGACCCTAGTCTCTTGGATATTGGCAGATTTTAACAGGCAGTGCCCCAGGCTTTAAGTCAATTTGCACGAGGGTGTGGTCCTTAGTCAGGCCTGGAGGATTTCCTTCAGCCCAGACCAGTGGAAATTCTTTTTCTAATTCAGATTCTAATGGTGAGGCTTTTGGGAGTATAAAGTCTCCATTCTTCTTCCCTTCCAACTGCTAGGGACAGGATCATTGGGGAGGTCTCCTCACCTAGGTGAAGCTGTGCTGAGCCTTTTGGAGCAAAAGTGATTTCTGCACCCATTTTGGCTAAAAGGTCTCTATCCATTAGAGGCACTGGACAGTCTGGCAAGTATAGGAATTCATGAACTACTTGTTGACACCAAGTTGGCATTGGCAAGAGAGGCAGAATGGTCTAGGAGTCTGATCCCCAGTAGCTCCAATAATGGTGACCTTTTTTCCTGAGAGAGGCACTACTTTCTGAGTGACTATTGAGTGCTCAGCTTCCGTATGAACCATAAAGTTCACAGTCTGGCCCCAATTTTCATTCTGACCATGGGCTTGTGAGGGCTTAGCTGAAAAGAGCCTGGTCTGTCCTAGTTAGGACTCGGCCATTGTTAGCCCAATGAGATCTGCTTTGAGTGGCTCTGGTTTATAGTGACTGCGTGGAAAAGGGGGTCCAGTTTTCTTACTTTGTCGTTTGGGACATTCATTCTTCCAGTGTCCTGTCTCCTTATAATAGGCACACTAGTCTCGTCTCAGGCTCGCTCTGTCTTTCCCCCCTGATCTGTATTCTTGCTTCCCTTTCTGATCTATCTGGGAGTTTGAGCCTCTAAAAGCTGCTGCTATTATATTGACTCTTCTTTGTATTTTCTTTTCTTCCTCCCTCCTTGCCACACTATCTCGGTTGATGAAAACCTTGTTGGCTATCTCCAGCAGGTCAGTGGCATTTTCCCCCCGCAAACCCTCCCATCTTCTGTAATTTTCTCCCAATATCAGGCTTGGCTTGGCTTACAAAAGCGGCATTTACTATGGCCTGATTTTCCAGGGCCTCAGGGCTAAAGGGAGTATAGATTCAGTATGCCTCACATAGTCTCTCATAGAAAGCTGCTGGGCTTTTGTCAGGCTTCTGGAAAACTTCAGAGATTTTAGCCATATTGATGGGCTTCTTGGCTCCAGCCCTGACCCCCTGGAGGAAAGCCAGCTGATATCTTTCTAGCCTGGCTCTTTTGTCTTCTGAGTTCGGGTTCCAATCAGGTTCCTCATTTGGAAAGGTTTCCCTTATCCATCTGTCTGTATCTGATATTCCTGCAGGGGCCTGGGTCCGGAGCCACTTCTGAGCCTCTGATACTATTCTCGTGTGCTCCTCAGTGTGAAAGAATGTGAAAAGGTGCTGCTTGCAGTCCACCCAGGTGGGCTTCTGGGTCTGGAAAATTGTTTCTAGGAGGTCTACCATGGCCTGAGGTTTTTCAGAATAAGCTAGGGTGTGATGTTTCCTATTCAGGATGTCACTTGTAAAGGGCTGATAATAATAGACTGGCCTTCCCTTTTACAAGGTCCCATCTTCACCAAGCACTTGGGCACCCCGAATCTCCCTGAGAGGCATCTGACGTGCCGGTTATGGCTTGGGACCTTGAACGGCTAAACACAAGCGCTGCCCAACTGGCTCTGGAGAGCCTGGTTGAGGAGAGACGGAAGCGGGTGGTGTTTCTAGACTTTCCAGACTGTCCAAACCAGCAGGGAAAGCACTTGGTGCTGCCCGTGGCACATATGGAGGTGGTAAAACTAGTGAGACTTCCTTCTGAGGGATCTTTCTTTTCTCCTGCCTGCTTCTCTTCTGCTTTCTCCTCTCCTGCCTGCTTCTCTTCTGCATTCTCCTCTCCTGCCTTCCTCTCCTTAGCCTGCACCTGCCCTGCCTGCCTCTTCACTCCTGCTATTAAAACTTTACTCTGTCCCTTGTTATACACGCAGAACTGGACCCAAGGCGGCAAGGTCTGAGCAATTTCTAACCAGCTGTCTATGTCTGAGTGTCCAGGGTTTTTTGTGACTACATTCCAGACTGCCCCGACTAGTCCCTTATCTAAGGAGCCTTCCATGGGCCAGCCGACCCCGAAGGGCCATTCTACTTCACAGAATTTCCTCAGTGTTTTGGGGTTCATTTTGATACCATAGTCTCCATTGAAACCCTTTTCAAAATTTTTCAACATGCAGTTGAGAACAGTGTGTTTACTTTGTCCTGACCGCATGATGATCGGTGGTGAGAGACAGACAAGGAAGGGGGTGACCTGTTTTCACAGATCCTCACTTAGCTGCCTGCCTGGCCGCGTCACTTGGGAACTTAGATTCATCTTAGCTAAGGTGCACCCATATAAACCCTGGGCCTGATCACCTCCACGTGGGGGTGAGTCACCGTTAAATTATGCCATATGACAAATTACGGAACCGCAGGTTGTGGCCCACTCAGATTCTGTAACCAATGGAGTCTATGACTTCCATGATGAAGTCCTATGACTTCCAGGGAAGTGATCAAGCTCCCCCTTCCACTCACTGGAGTGGGTCTGACTGGGGCCGCTACATTACCAATTCTGTCAACAGGTCTAGAAGTGTCCGTCCACTTTCTCTAGATGCCGGCCGGGTCCTAGGTTGAGGTCCAGAGTGCCAGTAGTCCCGTGGTTCAATTCTCTTAAAATCAGCAGGGCATGTTTTCTGGAGGCCTATCCCATGCCCCGAGACCCCAAGCCCTGTCCCCTCACCAGAGGCCAAAAAAGCCAAGCATGGTTGGTTTTGCAGTCAGGGAACCAGCTGTTGCAGACAACCAAAGAAAACCAAGGACACTTCTGAGAAAAAGAGGAGAGACACTGTTTAATACGCTGGCGAACTCAGGGAACAGCCTTCCAAATCTGAGTGAAGGAACATGCATGGGCCTCCCTTATATCTCCCTGTGGTCCTTGTTCTGCAAACATGGATTATGCTTCTGGTCCTTTTCACGGGCCTTCCAAGAAGGCCCCTAGGTGTTGGGGATCTCCAGGCCATATCTGATGGTCTGGCCTGGTGTCAGTATTAATAACCCTCCCTCTGGGCAGTGCACTGTCCACAGCCCATGGCCTCTGTAACCGGTTCTGCAAGACCAGTATGTGGGAAAGAGGTAGTGACTTAATTATAGGTTATCAAGAATGTACACTGAGCTTGCTGGCATGGATACAGACCACTATCCCCCCAAATATCAGGGTTAAATTGGAATTAGCCCTTTTTAGCCTTCTCACCCCCTCACCCCCACCTCTTTGCTTTCTCCTGCCTCCCTAATCTATCACCAATGGATATCATGTAACCCACATACTGCTTCTCTTTTGAATGTAAAGTATCAAACAAGGTGCAAAACTGCCATTCTTTTGAACATTCTCTCAATCCTTTGAGATTTTTGCTTCCTGGCAATTGTCGACAATTTTGCTCAAACTCATAAAAAATTCTTCACAGGTTTGAATGTTCCTTAAGTTGACAGAACTAAATGCTATGTTCTGTTTCAGATTCTTATTCATTTCCAACTTAACCCCTGTGGCAAGAATCCCTAGTTTGTATGATGTTAATTCTTTAAATTTGTTGACAATTGACTGGAGCCCTTAGCCTTTTAAGCCATAGTTTATTTTCTGCAATATGGGGGCTGGGATGAGTGGAGATGTTGGATCAGACCAGTGATTACTAATCTTGCATTCAGGTAACTCACCCAAGGAGGGTGATCAGTGTTGGCCTTGAGTGCTTCCACAGAGATTCTAGTTCTATAGTTTCGAGGTTGGTCCTAGGGTTGCTTTTTCTTTTTAAACACACACACACACACACACACACACACACACACACACACGCTTTTTAGGTGATTTTTGGGCTGTCTGCTGAGCATGAGAAACTGTTGAACTAGTGTTGCATTTTTAAAACTGTAGAACTGTAGGACATGACCTATTAGTGCAGAGGTTGGGCTGCTGTTTTTGTAAATAACATTTTATTGGAACATGGTCACGCTCAGAGACCACATGGCTCGCAAAGCCAAAAATATTTACTATCTGGCCCTTAAGAGAGAAAGTTTACTGACACTTTCATTAGTGGGTTATAAAATTATTTTAGTAGGTTGCAATCAGTATTTTAAAAAATGAAGTAGAAAAATACTAAGGCACATTGCATATACATAAGAACTGTTTTTTATTAAATTTGTTAATATATAAACATGTTTATATGTATATGTATATGTACATATTTATTTCTGCATACTGGGGAAATGTATTTCTCACTGTGGATAACTGTCAAAAAAGCTTGAAAACAATTAAGCACTATGATCTAAAGGTCCCTTTAATTTGTGGACTTTCTATTGGTTGCTGGCAGCATGGATTTGGGTGAGAGGAGGCCAGGGTGAGAGAGGAGATATGCAAAGAACATGCTTTATCTTAGTGAGTGTTACTCTTTTGAGAAAGGATAGTGCTCAGTACCCACATTTATCCAAAATGTCATTGCCAGAAGTAGAACCAGCTGCAGTTGTGTAGAGGGTGTTTCAAATGGGGCTAATGCTAAACTTGCAGGGTTGTTATGAACTAAGCCTTAAACTAAGAAGTACTATACAAAAAAAAAAAAAAAGAGGAAGGATAAGAAGAATAAGACGTACTATACAATACTTGGATGCTACCATTATAGCTGCCACCACATCCCAGCCTTGCTTTGGGACAGCCCCAGACTGTCACAGTTGTGAATGCAGCAGTGGTGGCACAAGAACTAGCAGAGACAAAATGGGATCCAGATCCTTGGACTACTGGGACAATTCTTCTTTCCAAAATAATGGTAACAATAAAAAACAAAAACAAAAACAAAAACAAAACAAAACAGAAAAATCTACTGTATTTACATTTCCTCAATAAAAAATTCTAATTTGCTTATAGTCTAAGTGTTTGTGTCTCCCCCAAAATTCATGTTGATATATATCCTACCCCTCGATGTGATGGTATTAGGAGGTGAAGCCCTTTGAAGACAATTAAACTGTGAGAGCAGAGCCCTCATGAATGGGATTAGTGTCCTTAGGAAGAGACTCCCAAGCCCCTCCCACCAGGCAAGGACACAGGGAGAAGGTGGCTATGAACCAGACACTGGATTTCCTATTGCCTTGGTCTTAGGCTTCCCAGCCTTCAGACTATAAGTAAGTTTCAATCTTTAAAATCCAGCCAGTCTATTGTATTCTGTTATCGCAGCCCAAAAGCACAAAGAGGTAAATTGTTAGCTGCCCATGTCACCATGATTATTATATAAGAGAGCCAAGAGAAGTTAGAAATTGTTGGGTAGTCAGCTGGGAAGGAGAGGCCTGTTTTTGTCAACCGGAAGCTACAGCTTCACACGCCCTCCAGGGAACCCTCAGTCCATTCCCCAGTGATCACTGGAGAAGGGATAGTACCAAAGGGGAGGTAAACACATTCCTAATAAGGTCAAAATGGTGCAGAGAGTGGTGCTTGACCTTAGAGGCCTGGGAAAAAGATAGTTGGAACTAATGCAAACCCAATTCTTCAGGACAGTCTTTAAATATTTGAAAACAGTTCTTAATCTCATTTCCACCATCACCCCCACTCCTCACTATCAATTTTCCTCTTCTCAAGCTCCCAAGTCCTCTAGTCCCTCAAGTATCCTTCCTGGGCCAGCTTCTTGCCCTACTTTCCACTGAATGAACATGATCCTGTTCATTTTTTTTTTAATTTTTAAAAATACTGTATATATTTTTATTGATTTCACAGAGGGAGAGGGAGAGATAGAAACATCAAGAGAGAGAAACTGTTGAACTAGTGTTGATCAGGTGGCTCCTGCATATCCCACACTGGGGATCAAACCCGCAACCCAGGCATGTGCCCTGATCTGAAATCAAATCTCTTGGTTAAGGTTGAACAACTAACCACTGAGCCATGCCAACCAGGTGACCCTGTTGTTCCTGAAGAAGAGTGCCTTATTAGGATTAATGGCCACTTATTGGACTGTTACCGCTCAGCTCTAAATACACCTTAAATGCTGGGTGTGTGGCTCTGCAATAGAAATGCTATTGCTTCTTTGCCAGCCGGTTTCCTGCCCTTACTGCCACTGGGGACACAAGAGGAAAACCAGAGGCAGAACGGCTCCCGCTTCCTGTTTGCTGTTGCTGCTAGCGTTGCCTGGCACCGGTTCGCACCCTGCTGGAGGCAGTTGTCCCATTCTCCAGCTTCTTTCTTTGCCCTCCCAGAACCAGCTCCATTGTCCTCAGGTCCCCAGGTGAACCTCCTGGACAGCACCTTTCCTCCCAGGCTGAGTCCCGCTCTGTGGGGCCCTTTTCTGAGTTCCTAGCATGTTCTCTGATGGCCTGAACCCACCAGGTCTGTATTTTCTTCCAGCCTCCCTCCAACATTGTTATGTATTCCACAGACATCCTAGTGACTTTACCCTAATACCTACACCTGAATTTCACCTTGGTACTTACTTTCCAATTGGTAGCAACCTGGAATTCTTTCCTCCTCCTCCTTCACCTATAGCCAGTCTCCATGCACAGGCCATTTACACCTCAGTATTTCTCAGATGTTTCCTCTTTCCCATTTCCACTAAAACTCCCCTAAAAAGATCCCCACCATCTCTTGCTTAGATCTCCTCAACAGCCTCAAACTGATCTCCTTGTCCCCAACTCTCTGCAAGTCACTCTTACCACTAGCAGAGGTCACTGATCTGTCCAGGGCTCAAATCTAATTGCTCTGACCTGCTTCCACTTCTCAAGTTCTATCCTGTGTCTCTTGCTAGACTCCTTTAGTTTCAGCAACACCTAGCTCTACTGTCAGGCTGTCTCACGTCTTCTCCTGCACAGTCACTCAGGTCTCACACGCCTACTTGACCTGACAAACTGCTTAAAACTCAACTCTGTCACTTATTCAGGAAGGTGTCTGCACTTCTCTAGACTCTCTTTTCCTCTGTGCCCCTCATGTCCCGATTGATGTACCTGGTGAGATGTTTTTTTTTGTTGTTGTTAATCCTCACCCAAGGATATTTTTTTTCCCATTGATTTTTAGAGAGTGGAAAGGAGAGGGAGAAACACAGTTGCCTCCTGTACCTGCCTTGGGTGGGCCAGGGCTTGAGCCTACAACTGAGGTAGTAGGTGTCCTTGACCAGGAATTGAATCCAGAACCCTTCATTTGGGAGGCCAATGCTCTAAATCACTGAGCCAAACCGGTTAGGGCCTGGTGACATATTTTTATCAATGCACACAATACTGTGTTCAGTAATATTTCTTCCTCATTAGACAGTAATCTCAAAGGTTACCTCATTGATGGTTACCATTGCAGACAATACCTGTTACATCTGGTTCTTAACACAAGGGCTTATTATTGGTGAACTTCAAGGGCTTATTACTATAAGAATAAACCAAATTATGTTTTACCATTAAGAATTCCCCCACCAGATGGAATCTTACTCAGTAATAAATAGAACTGAATTATTGGTACATGTAGATTTTGGATGAATATTCCAAAGAGTTAAGTCAAGTGGGGAAAAAGTCACAAATTTAGTAAATTTTAATAAAACATTCAAAAATGAGAAATTTACAAAAGTGAAGATAGATTAAGAGTTGCTGGGGTGGAGGTGGGAGGGAAGTAGGTGTGGCAATATGAGGGGGCAATGTGAGGACCCCTGTTGTGGGTCCTTGTGGTGAGAGAACTGTTAACATCTTGACTGTCAATGTCAACATCCTGGTTGTAACACTGTAATCTAGGTTTGCAGGGTGGCAAATGAATGAAGGGCACACAAGATCTCTCTCTACATTATTTCTTACAACTGTATGTGAGTCTACAATTATCTCAACAAAAAAAGTTTAATAAAAAAGTAAGTTTTCTCACCAGAAAGAATGTAGACTTCACACATTGTCCAAATGCATTCTTTTTATTTGAGAAGAATAATCTCAAGGCAGTGCCTTTGGGAAAGGCATCTCTCATCATCATGTACATGGAGATCAACCGTAACTCTCAGCCAAGTACAAAAATACACGCATCAGTGACTCCCGTACAATAAATACATCATGCATCCCACAATAAAAGGCACAGAAAACTGGTCACTTAGTAGTCATAAAAATTGCTAGCTACATTATTAACAAAGCCACCAAAATTATCTGTATAAGGAACTGTAACAATATATTCCAAAGGTGAAAACACATAAAACATCTTTAAAATAGTATGTAATAAATATCTCAATTGTTGTCTATATTTAAAATTATGCCATTGTAAACAGCATGTAAACAAACAAAACACTTTTTCCTACCATTATTAAAAGTAATTAGAGCCAAAGTTATAACCTCTGCCCTGTCAGGTATATTTCATTGGCAAGTGTGCTAAGCAGTTAAAAGTTTTACTCTTTTCTGCAGCAAACAGAGCCCATTATGTAATAAATAGACATGATCTGCATCTTTCAGATACAGTACAATTTCAAAACAGACTACCAAAATGTAGTAACTCTTAACTATAAATAATATAGCAAAGGCTAAATTAAAACTATCTTTTCCAATGTAAGGGTCAAAAGAACTCTATTATGTTTTCAATGTGATAAATATAAGGTAGTTACTGAGTATCAAAAGGTAAAATCAATATGCTGAATAAAAGGGGAAAGTATCTATCTAGCCTTCAGAGCTTCCTTCTTTTGTGGACCTTTTATAACATCCAACAAAGAGTAAAGTAGTATCAAACTAGGAGTTTTCTTTTGCTAGAGAACATAGAAATAAATGATTGATACTTTATGCTGATGGGAAATGGCAACTTCAAAATAGGCTTATCAAAATGTAAATATACATACAAGAGTTTTTTCCCCCATACTTACTGATTAAAGATAAAGGCAGTTTTTTTCCTTCTCATAAAGGAACCCTATTGCCTATCAATAAATATTCAGTTAAGTTCATTTTTATAATTCCAAAATTTTTGTTTTGTTTCATCTATATCAGTGTACTGTGGCACACAAATACGCTTAGTATGCTTACTATATGCTTAGATAAGTATGCTACTTGTTAAATACCACTCCTGACTCATCAATAAAAATAACCGAGATGGAAACTGCAATCCATAAGCTCAAATGGAGCCTTTTATCCAGGAAGCATTACTTTGACGTTTCCCATCTGCTGTGCGCTCACAATGCATATCCCATGTGTTGGTGTAAGTGTCATTAATAGGGATATATGCCTTCATAAAATGGACTTAAAATTTTACTTATGTTCTACAAATCTATTAGTCTCCTGGATCACACATAGCAGATACAGTTGTGGAAATGGGGTTCTACAGTTTTGATGAAAGGTGTACTTGGCAAGGAATGAGCGAAATTATTTGTGGATGATCTGAAAATACAAAAATTGTAGGCATAAAAATGGGATTACTTCTTTATGACAGAGGATTTATTAGTTTTTTTGATGTGAAAAGAAACCATGTCTCTGAAATACCCTGAGAAATACTTGGTTTAAAAGAATGTCCTCCTAATTTCTTAAATGGACTGTAGAAAAATAATCATGAAAACAAACAAATTCTACCAGATGAGAATTATGCCTTACTTTATTTGTACCCCAACCTCTAATCAGATGTAAGAATAGAGCTGGCAGAAAAATGTCTATTAAGACACAGACAACAGGGGGGTGAGGGCATTTGTGTGTGTGTGTGTGTGTGTGTGTGTGTGTGTGTGTGTGTGTGTTGGGGGGTGGGTTTTGGAGGGCAATGGAGGGATAAGGACATATATGTAATGCTTTAATCAATAAAGACATAAAAAAAAGAAAAATGTCTATTAAGTGGGTGAAGGAAGAGAGCATTTAATTACACACATTTTGGACTTCTACTCCATTTTAGAAATGATTAACTTTAAAGAGCTTTTGTTAACCTTTACCATGACTTGGAGACACAGTTAAAAGGTTTTATAGAATCACAAAAGAAAACCAGGCCCTTGGTTGCTTTGGGTGGGCGTAGAAAAAGTACTACTAAATTTTCAAAGATTTTGGAATTGTGTTTTTAGTCTATCATAAAATTAATAATATGAACCTATAGTGCACAGATAGTATTTTTTATTCTTTATATTCTACATGGGTGAAAGTCACAAACAAGCCTTCTTACATTTGCATTAGAAAAAGTGAAGTAGACATTAGCTACAAGTGACCTGAAATCACAAAATTTCAGTCAGTATCTTTGGTTGAACATTATTTAAAAGAAAATTTCACCTTCATTATTGTTTTTTACTCTTTCTGAAGTCTCATTATTTTGTGAAGGTAATCGGTGTATGTCTTTATACAGATTGTGTATACCAAATGTTTACAAAAGACAAAGATCACTTTACGGCATATTTAGGAATTACAAATAAGAATTTGTCAGTTATGAGATTTTGATAAGCCTCATATTTAGAAACAAGTATTCTCACTTGGTAAGTGTCTCTCATGAATAGCTAACCAATGATTATCCTTCATAAAGTGACTGTTCTTCCCTGCTGTCCATCTTCTGTTGGTTTCGCAGAGTGTATGTGTGCTCATGAATACCTTCAGACCTCATGTGGATTCTTCAGAGAAGTCCAAGTTTTCACTTGTGAAAGAATAAAACTATAGAAGAGTTTGGGTTCTCTATTTACATCATTAATTCAAAAACACGTATTGAAGTCCTATTTTGTGCTAGCTAGATGGTGAGACTAGAAATTAAAAGAGAGAAATTTGGGAGGGGGGCAGGCATATAATATATACAATTGTTGAAATTTTTTTAATAGCAAAAATTTCAAGATTCTATGGAGCATGGATGAAAAGCTTAACTTGGTTTGAGGAATTTGAATTAAGTCTTGAATGAGTTGACTTAATAGCATGTGATTATGCTGAGGACTAAATTGTGAATGGCTCCAAACAAAAAAGGGGGTGGAAACTGGTGCCGGGGGGTGGGGGGGGAGAGGGGGAAGAAATGCAAAAAACTCAAGTTCATAGAGATCATTATCCATCATGCTAAAGAGTTAGGATGCTATTTTACAAGGAAAGAAGAGCATATTTAAGAACTTTTAGCAAAGTGACGCAAAGCAGATTTGTGTTTTCAAAAGATCACTGTCAACCATAAGGAAGAAAGACTAGAAGTGGGGCAATGAAGATCAGAAAAGAGTTTGCTGAAAAATAGTAAAAGCACAGGAGAGAAAAATGGTGAAAAGGTTGTACTGATAAAAGCAATTATTGCCTTACCACAACTAATTAGAAATAGCATAAACTGCTGATTTCAACTTTTGAGATGGACAAAAATGAAATATGCAACTGCAGAAATACTGGAAAAAAAACACAAAAAAACTTTGACATATAGAATGCTTTTGTTTACAAGATTATTTGGTTTTTCCATATTTTAGTTTGTGAGTTTCCTGGAAGAATATGTTGTTCTGAAAACAGTGTCATCTCTCAAAGCTATCTGAAAGTTTTTTAAGTAAAAGGAGAAGAAATAAAAGAAAGAACTGCTTAAGTTTGCGATATTTTCATCCTCAACAGTATGTATATTAAAATCTGCTGCACAATTGAAATCTGTAAAAAGGGCCAGCTCTTAATAAAATTATAATTATTTTAATTATACTAAGGTTAACTGTATATTAGATCATTGTGAGAAACAAGTTCCAGAAAAATTATTTATTCTTGTCACTATATCAGATTATTCTAGAATCATCAATTAGGGATCTGTCATTATGAAAACTTAGTTGTGCTATTAAGACAGGTCAAAATACTATATGAATAACTTCAGATTCAATCTTTTCCCTTATGTCATAGTTTTAGGGGAGGAGGATGCAATAGGAGCTCCAAGTGACCATATTAGCTATAAAAAATACCGTATTTTGCAAAGAAATCTCAAGTCAAGGCTCAGATAGTGACTGAATTCAAATGTCAGGCAAAAATAAAGGCAAATATTCGTTTATCTTCATCTATATTTAATTATTTTAAACATTATTCTAATTTTTTTCATTTAATTGCACTCAGGTTTGCATTATGATAATAATTAAGGTAACATCTAGTTTAGTCTTTTTACAGGAAGTTTTGAAGGTAATTCACATTAGGAAGTAGCACACCACAGCCAGAGAATGTAGCCAGTGATCCATGCTTGGGATCAAATAGCAAGGAAACTTAGCACAGGGAATGACATCACAAGGTAAGAGAGGCAGCAGTGATGTCACTAGGTAAGAGTGTTCCATTTTTTTTCAACCACTGATTTAAAGAAACATTTTCCAAAAGAGAAAGAAAAAAAGGAAGGAAGGGAAACATTTTCCTCTTTAGGGAATTATTAATATAAGAAAAAACGTAAAGGTCTTAATTTTCATAGCTGTAAAATGGTTGTTTGGGGTGGGTGCAGAAAAAACGCACTAAATTTTTGAAGATTTTAGAATGAGTTTTTAGTTGACCCTAAAATTAATAATATGAACCTGTAGTACACAGAGGAAAATTCTCAAACCTACTCTAGTACTGGAGCATGGATGAAAAGCTTAACTTGGTTTGAGGAATTTGAATTGTGTTTTTAGTCTATTTAAGTTTATTACTCATTTTAACAAAACTTCCTGTAAAAAGAATGAGCATCAAGGGATATTAATTTGGAATTTTAATTTTTAAGCTATAGTCTTGGAAGCTTTTCTTTATAACTCAAATGACAGTGGGAAAGAAATTACAAATTTAGGTTTAACTCATGCTTACATAACTCCTTTTGCAAAAGAAAAATTCCCAAGTAGTTATAATTGGTAATATTGTATGCCATTTCTAATTGGGGAAACTGAGGCACCAAAACATATAGTTTGTAGAAAGGACAGTGAGCCAGTGTCAAAGTCAGTCATGGAACCCAATACATCTAAACCATATTCCCACCTCAAGAATCACAGAATTCAGCTATGAGTAATACTATAAATTTTAATATTTTGTTTCAAATGAAAGAAAAATCTATCATTGCCAAAAATTTGAAGGCTTAGCAAATTCATGAAAGTCTCTTTAGTCTGATCTATATTTACCAGAGCTCTTCTAGCTAAGGCCTTCTGACTAGTTCTCCCTATACCAATCATTAAGTTGAGAAAGCACAGGTATTTGCCTCCTGTAGGAAATGCAAAAAATTAGGTCATCCAAACTATCTACTTCACTGACTTTTAAATTTCAACAGGAGAATGGGCTCCTGAATTCACTGATTACTTTGATAAAACACAGATATGGTCTCATAGACTTCACCAAAGTGACATTTTGTTTTTGTGGTATTGTACCTACCATACAACTCACACATATTTTGTGTTTCTACAGTATAAGGTAAAAGATACCTAATTCAAACTATTTCCAAATCTTTTCAAAAGAATTCAAGCTTCTTTTTCTTTTAATATCCATATGGTGTTTCTCCCATTTCTTTTTTTCCTGCCTTCAATAATTGTACAACAGTAAAATTAACAAAAACTGTCTTTAAAATTATAGTAAATTAATTTCTAATCTCCTATTATAGTGCTAAAATAGTTCACAACTCATCTACAGCTTTGCTAAAATAGTTCACAACTCATCTACAGCTTTTACACTATAAGACAGGTGAATTTAGGGTTTGTTAAAGTGATTTCTTTGGTATCTATCACTGAAAGTCAAAACAGTTTTATTTTCTTTCCTGAAAACGTGATTTTTATTCTGTGTGGTATGTTGTGCCATTATGGTTTAGATTTTAGTTTTTTAATTAGTTGAATAGAGAATATTTTTAAATAAAAATAATTCAGAACTCAAATGCCATTGACGTAATTGAGAGAAACAAAGCATTATCCACCATGGTTACTATTTGTAAAGTAGCCCAGATTCAAATGTAATCATTGTTAAAAATATACACCCTGGAACCTAGAGCTAGCTGCTGGAGGTATATGAGTTTTTTTTGGTTCAAGTTTCTTAATGTGCATTTGAATTCATACTGGCAGTATAATCACTAAGATTTCTTTTACAAGAAATACAGAAGAAAAGAAGCTCTGACTTGAAGATAAACTATATGCAGATTGGCAAATAATAGCAGAATGGATCATGGCTACATTAAATCTTAATAGTGGTGATTCCATTTTGGCTTTCTGCCTTTTTTTATATTTATTTTAAACAAAATTATTTTTTAACAAGTCTCTATTACTATTCAGTTATCTATACCATTTTTTAAAACAAGAAAATAAACTGGGCATCTGTTTGACAGAAATGAGTACTTCAAGTATGCAAGTAAATCATTAACAGAGCTATTACACTCTAAGCAACAGCAGTTACAAGAAAAGGGCTAGAATATGCATTTTGTATAAAGATTACATTTCACAACATAATAAATAAATGCACTGATTTATACAATTTGTGAAAATCTTCTACTGATAATTAGAAGTAATACTGTCTATGTTGACTTTGCTGATAACAGCACTTAGATATTCAAAGATAAAATCTTGCCCCCTTAGCCACAAAATATACAAAGCTGGTTTGTTATTAAATATTTTGTCTGCCAAAGTCCAGCAGACTAAAATACATCTTGGCAGTTTGAATACCCAGCATAATAATTATTTTGGTACAAAAGATAAGAAAAATTTTAATAGGAAAATTAATAAAATCAATAAAAGGAGAAACCTGTTGTATAAATAGAAATTTTAACAAAAGTGAGACTTTTATCTCATTTAAGAGAAAAATTTTTTTGATTAAACTTAAACATTTGAAAATAATTACCATGTTTTCCCAGCTCTAGTCAAATATATTACTTCAATTTATTAATCATCTTCAATATACAATATATAACTCACAAAACTGGGAATGTTACAATACCAAAACCTTTCACAGCACTAGTTACCAGTTACCAGAACTGTAAGAAATCTTTAGTTACATATCAGCTTAATAGTTAGAATATAGAAGTAGACATGAATAAACTGTGGTGAACAATAGTGCAATCAAACAGTAAGGACCACAAAATATATTCTTTTTTCTTTTTAGCTTGTATATCTAACTGCATTATCTTACTTCAATGGCATCATTAACTGAGTATAAAACTTATTTTAATACATTTTAAAGTAACCCTATATTCTTTAAGTTTGGCTATTTTACTCTTGAAATGCATTTCCTATGAAATACTGAGACTATTAATAAATTCCTATGTAATGAATTACTTGTAGCTAAAATGAAATAATTTAAAGTTTTAAGAATTTTTAAGTAGTGGCTTTGTTTCTATTTTTCCAACTAAAACTTGGAAGTGCATAAAAAATTAAGAGAGGATATAAATATATGTAACTAGAATATCTTAAGCACATGAAGGAAGTTAACCTCTTCACCTATATTAGTAATACGATTTTTTAAAACATTATTACTGAGTTTAATGCAGTCTTAGTTACTCTGCTAACTTCTTTTCCTGAAAAGTAACAAAAAGAAGTATACAAATAGATACAGTCCAGCTGTCTTTTATCTCACTGTTCTTTGTAATAATAAATCTTTACAGTTTTTTATCCTAACAGCAATATCTCTAAACAAAACTTGGAGGAAATAGTAAAAAGAAAACAACTATAAAGATTAAAAAGTAGTGCTTTGCTTATTATAAAGCCAATAATCATGGCTTTTAGAAGTTTTGGTTGTTTCTTTAGGAAGGCATCCTACATGCTACCCATGTGACACAGAGATTGCTATATGGAAGTTACTGGGGAGATGCCACAGCAAAGACAAACAAGTCCCAGGCCCTACTGCACTTGGCATGGATGGTGAGCAGAGAGGGTAAGGGTGAGACTTGGCATCCAAGCACATGGGAACCCCCTGGGCGTCTGACAGTATTATAGGAACCTTCACTTCTCATTCTTTTCAGCTGATTTGAAGAGCTTGATCTTTTAAAACTGCCACTTATATCATCAATCTCTAAACCCCACTGTTTTACCCAAATTTCATCTGAAAAATGCAGGATGATTTTATGGGGATGGGGGGAGGAGGACAGGAGAGATCCTAGATATCAAGGTTGAGAGAGCTTTTATAGCTTAATGAAAAGCTATACCCTTACAGAATTCACATCTGCATAAGACAAAAGTCCAATATGTTGTCAGCCCAGTCGGAGATAATAGATCACTTACTTTAGAAGGATGTATAGAACTTTCCACTATAATTTTCTAAGTCATGCTTTGCATGAATATTTCCTTCCTCAAGTCCGGTTAAAAATTACTTCCATGAAGATTAAAGTAGTGCCCTCTTTACTCATGAAAATTAGGTAAACAATCTCTAGGTAGTAATGTTTGGCAGTAAACAATATGCACACATTAAGTGAAGGATTATTAACTATAAGTCATCAGGAAAGGTCTTATTGTAGAATTAAATCATTTGTATTTTCAAGGTCAAGAATATGATAAAGTATTTTCAGGCACTATTTTAAGGAATTATTAGCTATCTGAAAATCAAGGTAAGTTTGCATAATTAACAGACTTAGTCTAGCAAACGAATGCTTTCTTTGAGGGCTTTAATGCACATTCACTTTATTTGCAATCTTGGGTTTTCATGACTAATTCATTTAATGTGTGAGCTGCTGTGTTCTCAAGTATGAATTATGTCAACAGGATAATCTACTGATAAGAGAAAGTGAACTTGTAAGAAACTGACCCAGTCTTTACTTGTCTCAGTACATATTCTTCTGAAAATATTTCCTGTTACTTAAGTTGTGAACAAATGAGAATGCCACATGAGCAACAAATTGAGTGAATGCAGATTGTTAGTGACAAAAATGTGGGGTGAGGGGCTGGAAAGAGGCCAATTGTGTTGGTTAGCCAATTTCCTGTGTTCCACCCTTGCTACCAAAATATAATAACTGGGTAGGTAGGACTCACCTAGAGCCTGAATTAGGAATATGAGTGGAAAAGAAAGCTCAGTTGGGGCAATAAATGAGAATAAATGAGTTTTAACTGATTTCTAGGATTAGCTTGAGAAGCGTTATGGAACATTGGGTTGGGGAGTGAGCTATTCTGAGCACCTTTTGAAGACCAGAAATCCCTAAATATCTAGGAGGGATAAAACATATTTAGGTTGGTGCTAATCAACTGACAAAACTTGTTACAAGGTTCAGATTCAGTAGGTCTGGAATAAACCTAAGAATCTGCCTTTATGTAAGTTTCCACGTGATAAGATGCTGCTTGGTCCATGGACTACATTTTGGATAGCAATGCTCTAGACCAGGGGTAGGGAACCTTTTTTCTGCCAAGGGCCATTGGGATATTTATAATATCATTTGCAAGACATAGAAAATCATCAACTTAAAAATTAGCCTGCTATATTTGGTTAAACATTTAATTAACTCACCTCTAATGCTTTGGCAGGCCAGATGTTCCCAACCTCTGCTCTAGACCAATGCTATCTAGTAAAGTTTTTGTAATGATGTATTCAACATCTGTTTGTCCACTATGGCCATTGAGCACTTGAAATGTAGCTAGTGCACATGAGAAAGTCAATTTCTACATAAAGTAATTTAGATTTGAATAACCACATGAGCCTAATGGCTTTGATATTGGACAGCACAGGTCTAGACATTTGCGGTATGACTGTTTTCGCAGTCACAGCAATGTATATCGTAGTTCCCAATTACCTAATCCATTAATTCACTTCCTTTTATAAAATACAAACTGTAAAGTTAGTTTCTTTATATTGTCTTCTTTCTAAAACTTTGCTAGATGACCCACAATGAGTGCTCAGGCGAGGAGAGATGAAAGGAGCCATTTTGCAGTGGGACAGTTGATGAGGAAAGGATAGCATATGGCAGTGAGAATTTAAGCAACCATCATATATTGGGCATGTGGGAAAATGTGAAGCCAGGAACTGGGAAAGAAATTCAGAGAGGGAGGTGGGCACATGGTGCAATATAGAAACCCACACCTGAAACCTGTATGTTCATGTTGACTAGTGTCACTCCAATAAATTTTAAATTATTGAAAAAATAAGAGATAAAAAGGGAGGTAGGAAGATGCTGAGGGAAAAAATTAAGTAGATAATCAAATTTTACTTAGGCCTGACTCTGTCCCTTTCCTTCTTGAAAAGCAAGTTCTTCCTCAGAAAAATGAGACTGTGGATGTTGGCTGTGGTTCCTCTCCATCCCTCTCAAGTTATCTGCATGTGAAAGAGTCTAGCGGGGAGGAAAGGTAGCTATTAGAGCTTACCTTATACGTGGACTAAGCACAGGGGCCTCATCTGCACTCCCAGAACTGTAATCAGACACCCTAGAGAAATTCTTCATCCTGTTTTCTTTGTAACCCCAGGTCTTACAAGAAGTTGGTTCCTCTGTGATACTGCCAGGGGCCTAAGGAGGCTCTGAGGGCACTACCCTGGCAAACAGGTATGAGTGAAGTCATTTGGATCCTACACAACTCCACATGACAAAATGTACCAGGAAATTTGCTATCACTTAACAAAGAAGATATTGAAATGGTCATTTTAAAGAATTTCCCTCATTCAAGAGCCATTTGCAGGAAAATTCTACCTATCAAAAGATTCCACTAACTGAGGTTTTACAGTAAATATAAAAGATGGTATCTAAGATCTAAAGACCAACATCAAACCAAAACATTCAGTCATTTATATCTTCCTTTTCCATTCTGAAAATGTAATAGCTTAAGAATCTTTTCTATTGGCAAAGAGGTATTTGAGGGAGTGAAAATCAATAAAAATCTTTATATTCATTCATTCTTGTCTAGAGTTCTCCACCTCCTTGCTGGACAGGGAGAACCGGGCATGTGCTTTGATTTCCCTGGGAAGTGACTGGAAGAGCGGGGACATCATGCAGGGTGGGGGTGGGGAGAAGGGGATTACAAAAGGGGCTGGAAATGGCCTGTGATTTCTTAGGTGTAGGCAACATTAACATTTTAAGTGACTAGCTTTTTACTCTATTAAGCTACCTGGTATAATTCTCTTTGGAAAATTTCCACTTATTTGCAACTTAGGTAAAATATACAGTATAGTCATGAACCTACCTATTAGGTTTATTTATTTTTAAGGTATCCAAATTTTATGATTTTTCTAGTAGTTAGATACTAAAGTTATAAATAAGAATAAAATGTCAAATAATTAAACTTCTTTGATATAATTAAATTATGTCTGACAATAGTTCATTTTAATGCTTTCTCATCAATAATTCTCTTTAAGCATTCAGCAAGCAGTTGTCTAGAAAATATCAATGAGAGCATATTTTGAGATTATAAGTGTGAATATGCATATAAATGTATACAGTGTATATACATATATATGTGTATATGTATATATGTGCGTGTATATATTTCTATTAAGCACCTACCTAACAGGTTACTTTATGAAAATTGTCACCACTGGGTCAGTACAGTACCCTGCTTACTTCTTATATACAGAAGATTTTTAAATGTTATAATTAATTTTTGGCATATAATATCTAAAAAGAGATTACTTGGATATTTTCATGACTTGTTGATATGTATGCCTTTGGCTTTCAAAGATTTGATAATTGCAATTTTGACTCCTAATGAGCTACACTGAAGTATGGTGGTTAGAAAAAGAAAATAATATCTACCTGATAATATAATTACGTGAGATAATAATAATAATAATGTAAAGGCCTTTAAAAATTTTAAATTTCTCTTGTTGGGAGGAAGTTCATGTCAAGTGTATACTTTAGCTAGTGGGTGAGTCTGGGTATACAAACCACAGTTGAGACACTGAAGAAATTCCTGGATGGCAACAGTTACTACATATAAATGCAAACATAGCATTAAATACTTTTTAAATTGAAGTGGAAAAATAAGAACAAATGTGGAAAATTTGGTTTGGAAAGCATAATGTTGTTAGCCAAAAAATATATATAATTTTATGAAACTATCCAGAGAATTTTCTTAATGTGCATACCTATCTTTATGATAGGTGGACAAAAATTGGCTTGCCTATAATGTTTATCACTTGTTGATTATGGCACAGACCCATGTCCACAAATTCTTAGATACAGAATATTTATGCAAAGTCCACATCAAAGAACAGAAAAGTGCCTTTAGCTAAGAAAAAGGTACTTATGCAGTAATAAATTAATCCCATTAGAACTGACATTAACACTTAAGTTTTATAATATTAGATGTTGGACATGCAAGAAAGAGACAATTCAGGCAGCAACACCGTGCATTAAGATTTGCATTCATTCATTCATTCATTCATTCATTCATTCATAGTATTTGAGGGATTTTAACCATATTAATTGACCACAGGGCACTAGGAATCTGAGGTGATACCAATCTAACATTCAAAACACATCTTTATATATCTTAGTCCTCTCACCAATGATTATAAAAAAGAAGCCAATGCCTCCAATAATGAGACTTAAGAAGTTTTAGCCATATACTATTATGTAGCTGCATAGTAAAAACATTCCATCTGACCAGGTTTAAGAAAAGTAAACATTCTGCAATTTCAGCTTTTCGACAATGCAACTGTCTCAGATTCATCCTATTGTACTTCTATGAGCAGATTTGAACATATCAGGTTTGCACAGTAAGAAAATAGCTTTGTGAAATGTAATTTTTAACACAAAAATATTTTCTAATACCTCAAATCAAAATTTTCACCAACAGCAAAATATCAAGCCATGGAGGTGCTTCAATGGTGCTTACTTATCTGGGCAGAAAACTAGAGGAACAGTCAACTGCTTCCAAGGACTTTGTATTAAATAGCAATTACTTCCTTCCTAAGGAATAGCACCAATATGATTACACCTCAGACTGGGGAGTGCTCCTTCCAAGCTCCTTAATTCCCTGGAGAATTCGCTTCATATGACCCACTTTCGATATCCCCAGGTCCTGAAAGAAAATGAAAAAAAAAGAAAAAAAAAAAGAGGTGGGAAGGAAGAGAAAGAAGTTTATTGACAAGAGAAAATTGGAGATTAAATATTAAACTTATAGTTATCATTCACTTCATTTACTTTAGTTTATATTCAATGATTCAGGAAGTGAAAGCTAAAAAATAAGTTTATAAAACAAAAATAACCTGACATTGAAAAATTACCAACCAATAAAATACACAAACTCTTAAATGTAACATTCTCATAAATTATATACAATGGCAGTTCTTCAAGAGACTAAATTAGTTTCTCTTTATTCTTCTTTTCTTAAGAAACACAGGTCCATTTGGGATTTCTGAGAAAAGCTAGGTGTGACACCTGGGTATCCACAATTAGCCTCAAGGCAACTACACACTTCCTTGATAAAGTAAACTTAAAAGTGAGGCCTAATCCTGAAGGAAGACACCAATGCCCATTACCTACATCTGAAACACAAATGCAGTTGGTTGCAGCTGCACCCATAGTCTTTGATTTCAGGGGAATGTTTAAGTATTCTTTACACTTAGTAATGTGTATGTGCAAAAACTTCTTAGACATAGGTATCTGCGGGTTAATGTTTTTCCTCTACCTCTTTTGGCTCTTTTCCCTCAGAACTCTTCTTGTTTCTTAAAGAACTATTTTCTATAAAGAACTAAGAATTCAATAGTTAATTTTTCAGACATGGATGTGGCACAGAGCAGGCATTTAGCAAATAAACACGTGCAGAAATGAATGAAATCCATCCAAGAGAGCCATGATATTCACTATCTGAGAAACTAAATCAAAGGATGATGGCATCCAAACATGACAGCCTTCTTCAAGTGTAAGGGGTATAATATGTGAAGTGGAATATTTAACTTTACAAAACAGAGTTTAAAATATCTGAAAATTAATAGGATTAACCCAAAGCAGCCTAGAAAACAGGATAAGGTACCACAAGATTATTTTTCTGAGAAGCTAAAAATTCCAAATATCCACTTTGTTTTGCAGACATAGAGCACTGTTTACTTTTAAATGAAGTGATTGACCTGTTTTAAGTACACACACACACACATCTGCGCGCGTACTTTCTCTCTTCCATAAACTTTATGAGCAATCTGAATGCCACAGCAGCAGTGTTACTGAAGCCTCTGAATCCTTCTGAAAAATACTCTTTCCATAGCCAGTGCTCTTTTCAAACTTGAGATAATTTCAGGGTAAAATTCTTACAATATTTAACTGACCCTGAAAAATATTTTCTCATATGACACCAGGTCATCCACAAAAACTATGAATTTCCAATCAGTCTTAAGGCAACTATATTATTTCCCTTGCTTTTGCTAAAATAACAAAAGCAAGGCCAAATCCTAGAGGAAGATTAAATTGCATTTACAATTGTATTCAGATTCTTTGATTTGAGTGGAATGTTTAATATTCTTTATGATTTGTGGTAACATAGGAGCAACCTAAATGCCTATTAATAGATGAATGGGTAAAAAGTTACGGTACATATGTACAATGGAATATTACTTAGCCATAAAAAACAAAAGAATGAAATCTTACCATTTACAACAGCATGGATGGAACTCTAGGTATTAGGCTAAGACAGTGGTTCTCAACCTTTCTAATGCCTTGACCCTTTAATACAGTTCCTCATGTTGTGGTGACCCCCAACCATAAAATTATTTTTGTTGCTACTTCATAACTATAATTTTGCTACTGTTATGAATC
>JAAGEH010000012.1:22231898-22390491 GCA_011751065.1 Lasiurus cinereus
TGGAATTTAAAGAACAAAATTAATTTAGAAACAAAATTGAAACAGACTCACAGGTGTAGGGAAAAGACTGATGGTTGCCAGATGGAAAAGAGGTTAGGAGGTGAAGGGATTAAGATGTGTAAATTGATAGTTACAAAATAGTCACAGTGATGTATAGGCATAAGGAATATAATCAATAATACTGTAATAACTATGTACAATGCTAGGTGGGTACTAAAAATACAAAGGGCTATACTTTGTAAAGTGTATATGACTGTCTGATTACCATGTTATATACCTAAAACTAATACAAAATAATACTGAATGTCAATTGTAATAAAAAATTATTACATTTTGAAAAAAAAATATATTTAACACTAAATATTTTATTTCAGGCCATTAGCACATTGTATTCTCAAGAATAAAAACTTTGAGAGGGCCAGATTCTACTCAAAACTACTATTGCAGTAGAATGAAATGAATGTTTCCCATAGAGCTACACTAACTTATTAGCAAATTTTCTTTAGTTTGAGTTCAGTACTTTCATGTCTTCTAGGAGGTAGGCTGTGACAAAGTTATGCCTTGATACTAGTTATATGTTTCATAATTTGTTTTTCATTGTCTTTAATATTGGCTCTTGCTTTCTTTGGATTAATAGGCCTAATTTTGCAGAAGCATGCTTTGTAGATATTGAGTTACCCTTCCAGTCACACATATCTTCCAAATAGAAAAACAAACAAACAAGAACCAACCAAACCAAAAACCATTGTGTCTTCATCCTTTTCCTTGATGTCTTTCAGTTTTTCCTACTGTCTTCCAGGAATAAAAATAATGCAATCAGTTTATTTGTCTGTTAAAGCACATTAGGAATTTTCTCCTTTTGTCACCTTTATAAGGTCACATTGCTATCTCTAGTTGTTTTGGTGATAAGGAAGTAACCCCTGAGCAGGACTTAGCCAGGCAAGGGCCAGGAGAAGAAGCACACTATCAAAAGGTACATTCATAAAGTGAGAATGAGTTTACTATTTTTAAGCAAATGAAATAAGCAAGGGGCCAGTGATTCTACAGCAGGTTAAACAAACAGGCAGAACCTGTTGGCCTCACAAAGATGAGTCTTTATTCCAACAGAAAGGAGAAGCCAGTGAAAGGTTTTAAGCAGAAAGTGATATATCTAATGTTAAAATTATAACTCTGGTCGCAATGGGAGAGAGAGCAAGAGTAGCTGTGGAAGGGAGAGCCCGGAAGTCACTAACCCTAAACAGGCAGAGGGTACAGTATCATGGAATAGGATATGGACAGGAGAAAGGTACCTGACTTTGTGAGGGCTTAATGAATTAGGGCAGTGGTTCTCAACCTTTCTAATGCCTCGACCCTTTAATACAGTTGCTCACGTTGTGGTGACCTCCAACCATAAAATTATTTTCGTTGCTACTTCATAACTGTAATCTTGCTACTGTTATGAACTGTAATGTAAATATCTGATATGCAGGATGTATTTTCATTGTTACAAATTGAACATAATTAAAGCATAGTGATTAATCACAAAAACAATATGTAATTAGATATTGTGAAATATTTATTTCTAATTACAAATAAATGAAATTTTGTCTTGAATCGTGGTGTAGCATGGGCAACAGTCTTCATATGACAACAGTAAACTACATTGCTACAGGTTGCTACACCGAGGAGCGGTGTGTTGGTTCCTAAGACCATGGGAAATAGGTGTTTTCCACTGGTCTTAAGCGACACCTGTGAAAGGCTCCGCTGAATTAGGGGGAAAGGATAAGAAAGTGGAAGGTGCCAAGTATGACCTTGGGTTTTTCTGGCTTAAGCACCTGGAGAGAGAGAAGGGTGATTTACTAAGAGCACTGGAGAAGGAGCAGAATGGGAGTGGGACAGGAGCTCTAAAGTTTAGTTTTGGACATGTTAAGATTGACATCCCTGTGTGATGGCGAAGTATCAAGTAGAATAATCTTAAAGTTCACACATGAGATTAGGGCTGGAAATACAAACTTGTGAACCACTGATATAATATATTCATAGACAGTGTAGGTAATCCTTCACATTTAGAGACATGATCCTGAAGGATCTGCTGTTTCTGATAGCTACAACCTCAGAGACCCAAGGCAATTCATTCTCTACCTTCATAGTTTTGTTCTACTGAAGGCTCTTACTATAAAACTATTTTTCTCTTTTCCCATTTCCCCACACTCTGTTTTAGAACCAAAAGAATTACCAATGCAAATTTCTAAAAGAAAACTCTTAAGAAAGAATGTTACTTATATTAAAAATAAAAACAAAACAGAACCTAAGGTCCCATGAAAGCTGAAAAGAATGTTTACTAAAATAATTCTTAACAATCTATACTTTGCTCTTATTCTTTTTCCCAGCCTGGTCCTTACACTCTAACTTTGACTTAGTATAAGTATGTTGTTTTTTTGTTGTTGTTGTTGTTTTCATTCTGCAAATATTTGCTTCACTCACTGTGTGTGTATTTTCATGTTTATATGTATTTGCTATGTATACATATATAATGTGCATGCATGCACACACCCACACACTGTCTTGTCCTTGAATGCTGCTTATGCATGGCAAATGAGATGCAAACTTCTAGATGGCAGATAGCACCCAGGGAAGCTGGTAGAACATTAATCAGTAGCTATTCAATAAAATGTTGAGAAGCTACATAAATAAGTTGGAAATAACAATCCCTCATATTTATTTTTTTGTGTACATTCAAGTTTTGAAACCAACCTTTACTTTATGAGTAATACCGTATCTTTTGCTGTGTTCTAAATTTGGGACTTTCAACTAAGGAAATTAATTAATCTATTATTTTATTACTAGAAGCCCGGCGCATGAAATTCGTGCATGGGTAGGGTCCCTATGCTTGGCTGGCCATCCTGGCCGAACAGGGCCATCCTCTGGCTGCCGGCCAGGGCCTCCCTTCCCCATCTGCTGGCTGGAGACTTCCTTTGTTCTGTGCTGCCCCCTGGTGGTCAATACACATTACAGTGAGTGAGGAGTCTCCTGGTTGCAATCCTATGGGGACAATATGCACATTAGACTTTTATATATATTCTAGAGGCCCGGTGCATGAAATTCACCCATGGGATGGGGGGGGGGTTGTCCTTCAGCCCATCCTGCTTCCTCTCAAATCTGGGACCCCCTTAAGGGCAGTCAGATATCCCTCTCACAATCCAGGACTGCTGGCTCCCAACTGCTCACCTGCCTGCCTTCCTGATTGCCCCTAACTGCTTCTGCCTGCCAGCCTAATCACCCCTTAACCACTCCCCTGCCAGCCTGATTGATGCCTAACTGCTCCCCTGCCAGCCTGTTTGCCCCTAACTGCCCTCCCCAGTAGGCCTGGTCAACCCCTAACTGCCCTTCCCTGCTGGCCTGATCACCCACAACTGCCCTCCCCTGCTGGCCATTTTGTGTCCCCATGGGGGCAGTCATCTTGTGTGTTGGAGTGATGCTCAATCTGTATATTACTCTTTTATTAGATAGGATAGAAGCCTGGTGCACGGGTGGGGGCCAGCTGGTTTGCCCTGAAGGGTGTCCTGGATCAGGGTGGGTGTTCCCTTGGGGCATGGGGTGGCCTGGGTAAGGGGCCTGTGGTGATTTGAGGCTGGCCATGTCCTCCAGTGACCCAAGCGGAGGCCCTGGTATCTAGGATTTACTTATTTTCTACAATTGAAACTTTGTAGCCTGGAGCAGAACCAAGCCTTCTGCTCGCACAGCCATTGAAACTTTTCTGCCTTAAGCAGAGGCCTCCTGGTCAGGATGTGAGATAAGCTTGGCTTCCTCCATCGCCAAGAGCAACCCAAGCCTCTCTCTTGCTCTCTCTGTGGCCCTAGCCATCTTGGCTGGGTTAATTTGCATACTCATTCTGATTGCCTGGTGGGTATGGCTTGTTGGTATAGCAGAGGTATGGTCAATTTGCATATTACTCTTTTATTAGATAGGATAGCTTATTCTCGGTTAAAAATGTTTAAGTATAAATGTCTGTCACTATGCTAAAATTATATGACTCTGCATTCTAAACAACTATACATTACCTTTTATCTGTTCAAAAATATCTGCTAATGTACTTATAGATAAAGACACAAGACAGTTCATGAATTTGTTAGGAACTAATTGTATCAAGCATTTTAGAACTTGGTCTATAGGAAAGGGATCATTCCAACAAATACTGAAGGTTTTGTCACTTGTTTATTCAGCACCTTGAAATTTTAAAATGGCAACATGAAAAAATAAAACATGACAAACCCTACTCCTAACTCTGGGACCCAAGTAGCTACTTTGGTCATTTTTACTGTTGAGTCTCTACCAATAGAATGAAAGGGAATTGCTGTAGACCATGAATTAATGGTTTTCCTTTTTCATCACAAATGACAAATAAGCTCTAAACTGCTTTATAGCAAAAGGCATAAGTTTTATTTCAGTTACTAAATAAAACACATTTATTTTTTTAGAAAAATACAATTTTAATAAGTCATAGAAAGAAATTTGAATTTATTGGTCTAGTTGTTCCTCTGACATCTATTTAGAAATGCAAAAACTACAGGACTGCTATAGGTCTCTCATAGTTCCATACATTAGGAAGGCTTTATTGGTATTTTGAGTTAATTTTTAGTTGTTAGCCTTATATTTTTAAAGTTATTTTCAGCAACGATTATCACATTTCATACTAATCCAGTAGAATGAGCAAATGGAAACATCATCCATTTAAAAATATTAGCAATAGGGACAGCCATACCAATGAATGCAGAGAAAAATTATTAAAGTCATGCTAAGCTTTAGCTATAATAGCCAGATTAAGATTTTGACAGGAAATATTGCTGACATTCTTTTTTAAAAAGCATACAAGGAATACAGACCACAGGACAATGCATATTAGATTACTGCACGTTTGCATAACATAAGCCAAGCTATAAGCACATAACAGGAGAGGCACAGGAGGAGGGAGTCTGTTTTGCAAGAAAAACTTTCAAGAGCAAAGAGTAGCACAAAGGAAATACCTTAAGATCTCGCCTTTCCAGATGCAAAAGTTCAGCCCCTCTGATGTCATGACGGATGAAGATTTCTGTGTACTCTCCCAAATTGATCAGATCCAGCCAAGCAGCAACTTCCTCTGTGCCCCATTTCTGAACTACCAAAGTTAAGAGCAAAACCCCCTTAATTTCTACAAGCTCAATGCATTACAAAGCAAAGGTTGGCCAAAGAAGATGCAAACAGAGTACAGCAGCAATGCTAGCAAAAGGAAAGGTTAAAAGTGTTTCAACAAAACCACAATTCCATTTCTTCCCCATGCAGGTCAACATAAGGATCACAAAGACATTCACTGCAATGCACCTGTGTCCTTAGCATTAGCTCAATTTTCTCCTTAAAACTACTCAAACTAGCTGAAACTGGTTTGGCTCAGTGGATAGAGCGTCAGCCTGCGAACTAAAAGGTCCCAGGTTCAGTTCTGGTCAAGAGCATGTACCTTGGTTGTGGGCACATCTCCAGTGTGGGGTGTGCAGGAGGCAGCTGATCTATGTCTCTCTCTCATCGATGTTTCTAGCTCTCTGTCCCTCTCCCTTCCTCTCTGTAAAAAGTCAATAAAATATATATATATCTAAAGCTACCCAACTACACAGTATGTACAAAAGATATATTTCTCATAATTGGGATGGGTAGTACAAGGTCTAAATAAATTCTGATTTCCTTAAGATTATATATAAAACTGGTTTTAGTTTAATTAGCTACAAATGCTAATTAAACTTTAAAACCTAACACAGGGTACTAAATTTTACACAAACTTCTTCTTTAGGTCTTGCTGACTTCAAGTGCTGCCTTTATTGATTCTATTACTATTGATAATTATAAAAATAAATGTCCTGTTAAACTGATTTAACATCATCTAAAAATGGTCAACACTACTCTAAGATTAATTGGACAGTTATTTTTCAATATGTATAATCATCCTTTTACACATTTTATTCAACACTGATTTGCTATTTAAAAGCCTGCTTATTTGCTATATTTGGTTTTGAAATGTCCCTTATTAGCTACTCTTTGATTGTCAAAAATCAGTTACATATAACTTTTGACAAGGTGATAGGTGACTCAGAGAAATTAGAAACTGTTTCGATTGTGAAAGGCACCTACCATCATATACACAGAACTTGAAGTTGCTTTAGCACTAGCATAGCATTAAATGGAAGCACTAGAGAAAGATGGGAAGGGAACTAGAAAGACAACTTCAAAGAGAATTTAATCTTTGCTTGAGAATGCAAATGTCACAGTAGATTGCCAAATGGCATAGTAAGTCCTTAAAATAGGAGAAAGAAAATATAGAATTTTAGGTAGAAAATATATTTAGCAAGCTAAAGGAAAAGATGAAGGTTTCTATGTTCCATTTATCAAAATGATCTAGATTTTGAATTTTGAAGAAGAGAAACAAGTTAGATGCCAAGGCCTTGAATTGCTGGTTAGCGAGACAGAACCATCTACATGGGTGCAATGACAGCCACCAAAACAAGTAAAGCAAACCAGCAGCCACTGCATTTTCTTGTGTGTTTCATAACTACTGATTCCTACTGATATTGGACATATTTTAGGTACAATATAATTTCTTATTACAGTAAAATGAACATCAAATAAAACTCCCCATTTTAACCATTTTACAGTGGCATTTAGTACATTCAACATGTTGAACAATGATTGCCACTATCTACAGCATTTCATCACCTTAGTGGAATCACTATAATCAGCTATTTTTCTGTAATGCTATACTTTCCCTCCCATTGTGGACCACCTACCAGGCTGTGAACTTATCTTCTGCTTCTGAACCTTTTCCTTTTTAAATTTTGGCACTATGCGAAACACTGTGCTTCTGCTGTTTCTCTTGGTGCAATCCATAGGTGGCTCCTGTTCGAGTGGAGCAAGAAGAGAATTTTCTCAGGACAGTAAGAGAAGAAAACCCACTTGAATATTAGAGACAACACAGGACTCAGTTATTAACAAAAAACATTGCGTCTTCAAAGAAGTTCATGCTGTCATATACTACTGAAAATGTAGTGATTCCCATGTTACCTTGGTTCACATAAAAGTTAATATTCAAAATTTATTCTCCCCTGAATATTTCTTTTGCAAAAGATGGATTCAAATTATGTCATCATCAAGTTGACATTGATCTAGAAACAGGCTGAATTCTACATACCTCATCCTCATTTGGGTGGAGGATGTAATAAAGCCAGGGGATCTCTGTTAGCTTCTGCAGCTCCACCTCCACAGAGTGTAAGGCACTGGACACCCGCTCCTCGTGTGGGGATTCCAGCTGCTGGTTACCAGCAGATCAAAAACAAAGCAAAACAAGGTTCAGTGCCCAAGCTCAAAAACAGTAAGTTATTTTACTTGATAATGAACACCCTCATTGCTTATTAGGCTAGGCTAGGTGGTTGTTATTGCTGTAGTTGTTTGTAATATAAAGAAATATTAGGAAAGAACAAATAATCTTATATGGGTCACTGAAAAAGACCTGGAAAGATTTATCCTTATTTCCCAGGTTATAAGTAACTAGGGTGACTTTTGCTCTGAGTAATCTGATTAATTTGTGGCAAAAATCCTTCTGATTTACATAGATCACTATGTGAACAAACGATAATATTTTTTAAATTAGTCAAAAAATAGATCATATAAAAATAACTGCTTGGTACAAAAATCTCCTGGAGAATAAAAATAATAAGTTTAATAATAAAAAAAAAAACCTCACCAACCTCAGAAAAATTTGTGATGAAAAGCTGTTGTAAAAACCAGGGCAAGGCAAAAAGCTAAAATGACTTGTAATCCAGAAGAGGATTTAGAAACTTCAACAAGAATTTAAATTGTCTCCTATTATCCAACCATTTGAAGCAGTTATTAGAAAGCACTTGTAAATTCAATAAATAAATAAAGGTGAAACAAACACTATTATGTACAGAACTAGAAGGGAGGTGACTGATTTCTAATCCCAGACTTGTTACTAACTTTGCAACCAAGGGAAGGTCCATTGATTTCAGGAGTCTTAGTTTCATCCTCAATGAACAGTAGAATATGACTAGAGATTATTTCTAAGGTCTTTTCTAGATAATCAGTACTTTTATAAATTATTTGAAATTGTAAAATAACACATATAGGTTCACAGAATTTTAAACTGAAAGTTCAGAGAGAATGTTACTGTTATTTATTACTAGAGGCCTGGTGCATGAAATTTGTGCAGGGGGTGGAGGGGAGAGATAATCCCTCAGATTGGCCTGCATTCTCTCCAATCTGGGACCCCCTCAGACAACACTCTCACAACTCAGGACCACTGGCTCCTACTGCTTTCTTGCCTGATTGTCCCAACTGCTTCTCCCTGCCAGCCTGATTGATGCCTAACTGCTCCCCTGCTGGCCTGATCACCACCAACTGGCCTCCCCTGTAGGCCTGATTGTCCCCAACTGCTCTCCCCTGCCAGCCTGATTACCCACAAATGCCCTCCCCTGCCAGACTGATCACTCCCAACTTTTTGGCAGCCATCTTGTGATGACATCTCACATGATGGCACGAGGACCACCTAAGCTTTTATTAGTATAGATGGACACTATTTTTCCCTCTCTGTTATTTAAGTTTTTACCATTTCTAGTAGTTAATAAAAATATGGAGGTCCCTGGCTGGATAGTTCAGTTAGTTAGAACCTTGTCTTTCTATATCAAGTTGCAGATTCGATCCCCAGTCAGGGCACATACAAGAATCAACAAATGAATTCATAAGTAAGTGAAACAACAAATCAATGTTTCTCTCTCTCTTTTAATCTATCTATCTAATTATTTCTTTTCCTTTCTCTCTCAAAAAATAAAATTAAAATAGAGTTCTCCAGGTTGTCATATAAAATTTACCACTTTCTTTTTAGTCTAAAAATATCTCTCACAAAGTTGAAAAAATGGTGATATTTACATATTTATTCTAGAATCATGATAAAGAGTAAACTTCAGTTGCTCTCAAATATGATTCTCTTATTTGTGATATCAATATTGCCTAAAGTAAATTTGGTAACATTTTACAACAAACACACTCGTATTTTCCGGCTTATAAGACAACCCCCAACTTTTCCAGTTAAAATATAGAGTTTGGGATATACTCGCCCTATAAGACAACACCCAGCATATAAGACGACCCCTGACTTTTGAGAAGATTTTCCTGGGTTAAAAAGTCATCTCATACTCCAGAAAATATGGTACATTTTTGGCAGTTGACAGAATTAAAAGTGAGGGAAGTCCTTATATATTAACATAATTGATAAATATTAACCAAATAACAGTTAATGGATACTTCTAGTTCTTGTCAACCAGAAATTACATTAAATGTACTTCAAATAACAACAACAAAAAATATATACATGTCTTCCATCTGTAAATTGGGACCAAATCCAGCTCACTGGATTTCCTATGGGACTAATTTTAGACAAGGAACAAGAAGATTCTGGTTAATAATAGAAGCATGAAGAACAGCAAAAAAGATTCCCACTGTTTTTATCAAGAGATATAACCAACATTTCTCTCTAAAAATTATTCTTCATGGCCACAGCAGAAGCAGTCACCTCTTGCCTTAAGGAAGCTCTATTTCATTTTCCTCAGGAGGTAGGTGAGAGCAATGAACTTCATGCAGCCTTTTAGCTCCTCAGAGTAAAGGATGCTCCGAGGGCCACACTCTTCTGGACTTCAATCAAACAGAAATTCCAACTGTAGTCACCTACTAGTTAGCTAAGCTATAGGACACACCTCCCATTTCCCCACTGTGCCAGATACTATGAATTTACTATCACTTTTATTTAAGTGTATATTTAAATACAAAACAAGAGACAAGATTAGAGTCAAAAGAAATGTTTTAAGATCATCACCTATCAATTAATCAGAACTGTTACAGGAAGAACATAGTTACAACAGCATGTGTGAATAAACCACAAGTGAACACTAGGTGGCGAAAATACCCAACATGCTGGAACATTTGAAAACACTTAGATAATAAAGGCTGACAAGGCAAGGATTCTGGGCAAACCAAACAAGACATCGATGTCTTCTAGCACTTATGTGAAGTCCATGGACTGTGGTCAGATTTAGACGTGGTCTAACCTGATGTCCAGCACTAATCTGAGATAATCTGAAGATACGGCTAATTCTTGAAATTTAGTTTTGAAACACTAAGTCTAGAAAGTGTAGTCTTTTAAGCAAATCTACAAAACCATACCAATCATGTTTTAATGTTAATTTTGAGAACAAACCTATGACTTCCTCTACTTTTGTGCAATAATGAGTTAATGATACCTGAGGAATGTCTACTGCACTTTATAAAGCTCAGGTCTCTCAAAACTGGGCAGAGCAGGATTTGCATCAACATATGTTTGCTATGTGAGGACTAATCTCTTGTAGGCCTGGATCATAACTCCCAGGATGAGCCATATATTTTCTTGAAGGAAAAAGCCAGGTAAAGAGGAAGCTCTAAAGATGGGGGCTAGAAGGCTGCTTTTGCATTAGAATCTGATAGGTTCTTACACGTATCATCATTCTTATGTGATTAAACATTTCTTTTCCTTACCAAAGGGACTCTGCCAACCAGTAAAGATTCTGTTTCATTATATAGTGCCTTCACATTGATGGCTATTTCAGTGGCAGTGTCTCTCGTAAGACTCTAGGGTAAAAAAAAAAATATCAAAGACAAGTAGTTCTGAATTAAACTGGAATTCAATCATTAGCAGATATTTTCTATTTTATTCTTACAACTTAAATTCACATCACAAATATTTTTAAAATCTACCAAAATTCTATCATAATTGCACAATTTCATGGTCAGGCTTGTCAGCATAATTACTCTTCTAATTCTTGTATCCACTGACTACAGTGCATACACCCAGGACCATTATCTCCTACATACAAATACGTATATGTGACAACAATGTATACATATTCCCATAAAGAAGTTGTCAAAGAAAATCATGTTTTAAAAGGGGTATTATCTGATTATAATTAATTCCATTCATGAATTTCACTATCAGTAGTTCTAACCAGAAAAACTAACACTTTCCTGTATATTAATATAGTTGACTTTAATTGAATAATTAAACTAATAAAATAATGCTATCTGTTTTCTATATATTATATAGCCTTTTATAATATATCACATTTCAAGGGAGTTATATCTACTCTATTATTAACATCTACATTAAAAAATTGGGGGAAAAAATGACAGAAGTTTGCTCTATTTCTAGGTGTAGGGAAGAAGGTAAAATAGGAAATAAGGAAGAATGGTAGTAGTTAAAGGGAGAAAGAATAGAAGGAAGATAGCACGGTGCCAATTGATGGAAAGTTAAATAGAAAAAAAAAAGAAGAGATGTAAGAGCAAGAATGGAAAAATGACAGGGAGAAGGAAAAAAACAAATTTGGCTACAAATTTACAGTAAGTTTCTGGCAAAGATTCATATAGACTACATCACGTTCTTTCAAAGGGCATGGCACTTTCTATAGAATCAAATATATATGTAACACCAAAAAAGTCTGTGGAATGAGAATTTACCATTAGCTTCTCACCTCTGGGAACTGGGGGTTGGCTTTATTCAGTGCATGGGAGCAAGCATTCACAGCGTGGGCCAGTTCCTGCTCCAAGAGACAGTGGATTGTGGCTGCATCACAAATCCTGAAAGCAAAAACAAAACAAATGAACAGAAGACTGTTTTGAGCATTGTTGATTTTTCTGAAGTGTAGAAGTGGTAGATTAAAAATATAATAAAGGTCATTAAGAAAATTTTTTAATGTTCAATTATGAATGGCACAGGGTAGATTTATAAAATTCAAACCCCAATGAAACAAAGAATACTAACCCCCAAAGTTTATATATGTAAAAGGCTAATATGCAAAGTGTAGCCTCAGGAGTTCGACCAAGAGACCGGGAGCTTGATTGCTCACTATGACATGTACTGACCTCCAGGGTGGTGCGGAATGAAGGAAGGCCCTGGCCAGCAGACGGGGAGGGAAGGCTCTAAACCGGCGGTTGGACATTCCCCAAGGGGTCCCGAATTGCAAGAGAGATGTCTGACTGCTGGATGTCTGACTATAGGGATGGCGTCCAAACCAGCACTCAGACATCCCCCGAGGAGTCCTGGATTTTGAGAGGGCACAAGCCAGGCTGAGAGACCCCCCTCTTATGCATGAATTTCATGCACTGGGCCTCTAGTCTTTATATAAAAGGTTAGGCTTAGAATCAGAGATAAATATATTGAAGTGCTATTTGGAAAAGCAAAATATAGTCACACTTCATTTTGCAGTATTATTTGAAAGTGAGAGGGGTCCCAAATATGGAGAGTAGAAACGTATCTTTTATTCACTGAAACTTCCACCAGGAACAAATACAACAGATTAGGGGGAAAACATTGCAATATTTATCATCTATATGCTAAGTGTTTTATATATATTATCTAATTTAATATTCACAACTTAAACAGTAGCTGTGATTAATTTTCTCCACTTAATGAAGACATGAGGCTCAGAGAGACTTAGTAATATACACAAAGCTAATAAATAATAGAGCCAGGATTTGAATCTATGTCTATCCAGCTCCAAAGACTGTTGTGTCACCATTTTTCTGGAATTAAAACCTTCAAGAATAGTCCTAGAAAGACAAAATCCTGAAGGGCCCTAAGGCCAAAGAAGAGAATAGAGGGAAAGTTCCAACTATAGAAAATGATGTAAAGTTTTCAGATGAGCAAGAAGGCAAGACTATTAAAACCCTTTTTTCTTCTCACATCTTCAAGGAGAATGATCTTCAATCTGGAAAGGGTAGAACAAAGATGAGACAGAAGTCCTTCATAGTTTAATCAAGAGTAAAAGAAATTAATTATTAAGGACCATACAATTGATATCCACGGTCTAAAAGAACTTGCAAGTGTCACCTCAGCATTCTTACCAATAACCTTGAGAAATCATAAAGAACAAGTTATTGATCAGAATAGAGATGAGTAAATGTTAATTTTCAAAGAAAGAGAAAGAGGCAAATCAACTTCAGATCAACATTCCCAACTGCTGATTGAATCTCCTCCTAGATATTTCTAATGTAATTGAAATTCTTTTCGCCTAATATGGAACCCAGCCATCATTTTTCTCTCAAAATCTCTTTCTCTTCCTGAATACTATGGCTTTATCAAAGGCAGCACAACCCATCCAGCCTTTCACTAGAAACCTTAGGGTCATCCTAATTCACAGCTATGTACCAATTTTAGATCCCAATCTACCTTAAATCACTCTTCTCCTTACCATCTCTCCTGCCTCAATCCATCGTTTCCTTCTTTCAAGACTCAGCTGAGAGGTCACTTCCTCTAGACAGCCTGATCCCTCACTACCTCTGGCCTCCTTTGTGTGACCACAGCATCCATTGTGTGACCTGTGATAACACTTCAACCACACTTCTCCCTTCTACCACTCTGCCAACAAATTAAGAAGAGGGACTGCAATAAAGTCACCTTGGCATTCTCAGTGACTAAACTGGTGCCTGGCACACAGAACATGTTCAAATTATTTGTTGAATACCAAATGAATAAATTTATTTTCATTTGAATGAAATGAATAACATTTACTCATCTCTATTCTGATCTCTATGAAAATTAGAATAACATTTACTCATCTCTATTCTGATCTCTACGATTTCTCAAGGTTATTGGTGAGAATGCTGATGTCACTATAAATTTATTCATTCAATATTTAAATTGCCTAGTGTGCCTGATTTTCACCTTTTGCAAAATTTAATAAAACAGATGGGGAACAAATTAGGTTGACCAAAACCAAGTCTGGCCAAGGTGTATTTCCTTTTTAGATAAGGTTATTCGGTTGTTTGACAGGATGATAACATAGGAGGTATATTTTGGTTTCAAGAAAATGATATAGTTCTATTTTTAAATTTTTGAGGAACCTTTGTACTATTTTTTATATTATGTATCAATTACTTGATTGTGATAAACAGTGTTAATGTATATCAAATCATCACATTGTATGCCTTAAATATTTTTTAAATACATTTTTATGTTAATTATACCTTGATAAATCTGGGGGGTAAACTGTAAATTGGAGTCCATAGATGTAAGGTCCAGAGTATCTAAAAGAGAAGTATTTACTCTAAAACTAATATCCCTGTGGGTATGAATCTAAATGTACAAAAATACAGTCATATGAATTTAGCTGACTCAATATTCATTTTCCCTACATTTTTTCTAAGCAACTCCATATCTGGCAGTTACCATACTTTATTCTAATTTTAAATTTTGGTTTCTAGCAGTAGGGAGTATATATATTTTTCTCAGTATTCTAGCATCGAGCTGAGAAAATAGTTAAAGAGGTGTCTGAGAAATAGTTAAAGAGGAGAATAAGGAATGAGGGGGCGGGAAGCAGACAGTGGACAGCAGGAGGGAGGTAAAGGGGGCAAGTAAAAGTCTAGTACCACTGAACTCTGTTTTCCTTTTCTTTTTCAACACTATAATCATGTCCAGATGAAGGTGTGGTAAGAATTTAATAGCTACCATTCAGAGAACACAACATGTGCCAGACATGATGTGTTAAGCACTGTACATGGTGGGTCTCATGTACAGCTCTTACTTATCCCCACTGTCTGTGATGCCTCCTTCCCTCTGGTCTTGGTGATTTTATGTTTTACCCTCACAGACCTTTTATTTCTATCTTTTCTCTTTCTGTCTACTAAAATTAATTTCTGTGTGGGTGGTCTCTCAATCTTTGGAAACTGATTCTCGGGCTCTTCCCACCCCCTCCCCTCCCCTGACTCTCCTTGGGAGCAATGTTTCCATTTCTTTCTACATTCCATCAACATTTAATCAATAATTCATTATAAGGCAATATGTATCAGTAAAGATTGCATATAAACTGGGGAAATAAACAACAACAAAGAGTACTGTGTGCTGGGTACATTAGGGCAAGTTTTCCATGTATTTCAAGAAGTGCAAGACCTATTCACAGTCAAAGAGAACAGAGATGTAAGCTTATGTGTTGGAGGGGATCTGATGAAGGAGAGCAGCAAGTATTGAGGCAGCAAATGAAGAAGGAGAGGAAATGCATCTGTTAGATACCCCAAATATATGAAATGATGTATTTAGACTAATAAAACAAAATTGGCCATGACCAGAGTTTTCATAGCCCAAAGGCATCAGGACCACCCTACCTCGTAATGAGCTCCTCCGCAGCCTGGGAGCACAGCTGCATCTGAGACACCTCCTCCGTTGCCAAGTCAACAGCATGCTGGATGTACAAATGAGTTCGAATAACTGGTTTACCAGAATCACACTTCTGCTTATCTTCCCAAGATTTTAGAGTGCTTTCAAAAGCCTATTTAAAAATCAATATTACAATGAACTGTTAATTTAGAGCCTCAGAAATTCAAATAAATGTGTATTTAGATATTATGACTTTGAAACTTTTATTGTTTTTTCCCTAATGTAACACATCATTAAATACTAAATCACAAGTATAAAAAACACTTAAAAATTTTCCAGTATATTACAATAGATGAAAAGTAACGTAATTGTTGATGATAAACATGTTACTAAAATGTTAAAAAAAATAGCTTCAATCTTTATTTTATTATCAATGTGTATCAGATAGGATAAACATTGGCAATCTTATTTGTTATGTGTGTAACTTTAATTAAAAGTGCATATTCTTGCCCAGCCGGTGTGGCTCAGTGGTTGAGCACTGGCCCATGCACCAAGAGGTCAATGGTTCGATTTCCTAGTCAGGGCACATGGCTGGTTTGCAGGCTCCATTCCCAGCAGAGGGCATGCAGGAGGCAGCCAATCAATGTTGATGTTTCACTCTCATTGATGATTCTCTCTCTCTTCCCCTCTTTTCCTCTCTCTAAAATCAATAAAAACATACTTTAAAAATAAATAAATGAAAATGTATATTCTAAAAAAGGCAAAACTATGGAGATAGTATAAATATTGGTGGTTTCCAGGGGCTGGGGTAAGAGAGGGAGGGATGGATAGGTGGAGTGCAAGGAATTTTTAGGGCAGTGAAACTACTCTGTATCATCCTGTCATGGTGAATACCAGTGATTATACATTTGTCAAAACTTACAGAACGAACAGCTAACAGTAATGTAAACTAAAAGTCTTAAATTAATAATAATATATCATTATTGGCTAATCAATTATAATAAACGTGCTAATAGAAAATGCAATAATCAGAGAGGCATTTATTTGCTTGTCCAGGTGATGAGGTCTGTGGGAACAGAATTAAACTTTTCTGTAGTTTCTGTTTAATTTTTCTGTAAAAAAAAATCTATTAACTTTTTAAAAAAATTAAAATATTTATTTATATTTAAAACCACAATGACATAAATGTCAGATTTAAAAGGCAATTTCAACCTTTTCCCTTGATTTCTATTTTTTTTTTTTGTGATAATTTAAGACATTTTTAGAAGGCTTAATAAAAGTCTGGAGGAAGGTTTTTAGTTACATACCCTGTCCCTTGTTAGCATCTGAGCTCTGTTTTTGTGCACAATTTTGATAATCCCTGGAGGCTGAACCCATGCTTCACCATCCACCTGCACTGGGACTCCCTCATCACCAAATATAGTGATTTTTACTGTACGACACTGAAATAAAACAAGTTATTTTAGAATAGAAATCATCCTGAGAAACTGAAAATCCACATTCAAGATTGAACTTTAGAATGGTATGTTATAATTTTCCACTTATGATGACATAGTAACAGCTGACATGACAAGCAAGTCAGTATTTTAAAATGAATATACAGTGTAGGAGTCATTTGAAATAGCTTCCTCAGTGTCCCAAGTAGTAAAGTCAGATTCGAATAGAAAAACAAACCTGAGCTATTCGATGATGCTGTAGTTTAATGACCCTTGAAACCGCCATTTGCACACTATCAAATATTGCAACGACTTCCAGGATCTTGTCATCAAATGATGGTGCAGCAAATATCTGAAAGGAAAAACTACATTATACTTCCACTAATAAAATTAAGGTTTAAGTTAAGTGGCACATCAAGCAACGCAAACTCTGTAATGTTTTAAAAAATTATAAAAATACTAAGAAAATTAAATATTAGTAGGTAATGATAACCCAAGAACAAAGATATTGCTGAGGATGTCTTAAAACAAACGTACATAATAAAAATAGGTTTTAAAACCCACATGACATAATACTCATGCTCCTCATAATTCTTCTTGCTATAAAATGTATTAAATATCTGTTCACACACAACTCAAATGTCTTGACAAAATGATGCCTGCAGTTTTAAGAAACCTAAAAAAAAAAAAAAAAAACACAACCAAAAGGGGCTATAGATTTCATAAGGTTAAAGCTAATGAACACAAAGATTATGATTCAGTTCACTTAGTATGCTTTAAGGGAAATATTTCAAGGTGTTACAAGCACTTTGTATATGTGCTTTCTATATTAATATAACAATTCTTTAGGGCATTTGAGAACATGGACAAGAAACCTTAAGGCAGTGGTTCTCAACCTTCCTAATGCCGCGACCCTTTAAGACAGCTCCTCATGTGGTGGTGACCCCCAACCATAAAATTATTTCCGTTGCTACTTCATAACTGTAATTTTGCTACTGTTATGAACTGTAATGTAAATATCTGATATGCAGGATGTATTTTCATTGTTACAAATTGAACATAATTAAAGCATAGTGATTAATCATAAAAACAATATGTAATTAGATATTGTGAAATATTTATTTCTAATTACAAATAAATGAAATTTTTGTCTTGAATCGTCGTGTAGCATGGGTAACAGTTTTAATATGACAACAGTAAACTACATTGCTACATTTTGCTACACTGAGGAGCGATGTGTTGGTTCCTAAGACCATGGGAAATAGGTGTTTTCCAATAGTCTTAGGCAACCCCTGTGAAAGGGTCATTCGACCCCCAAAGGGGTCTCGACCCACAAGTTGAGAACCGCTGCCTTAAGGGATAAAATTCATGTAAGGCTTACGTTGCTTTGATGTTAACTGGATTTTCACAAAGTTAATTTAACTTAAAATTTAAAATTTCACCTATATTACTTTTCCCTTTTTACTCTCTTTTACTATATCATAAATAATTAAACCTCTAGGAAAAAAATTCAGTATAAAGTAGTGTTCTAATTAAAGCTTTCACTGAAACTATCAGGACACAAATTTGCAAACACTGATAATTATTGCTTTTGTCATCAGACTGCCTCGTTTTTTAAAAATATATTTTTATTGATTTCAGAGAGGAAGATAGAGGGAGAGATAACGATGAGAGAGAATCATTGATCAGCTGCCTCCTGCATGATCCACACTGGGGATGGAGTCCACAATTTGGGCAGGCACATGCCCTGACTGGGAATTGAACTGATTGGTTCATAGGTCTATGCTCAATCTTTAAGCCACGCTGACTGGGCAGCTTTACTCATCTTAATCTCACTAATTTCTTCCCTTTAAAATATCTAAGAGTAGTGAGAGGCTGCTCTGGTGGAGTGGCTTAGTGGTTAGAGTGCCGCTCACCGAAGGGTCTCTGGTTCAGTTCTGTCAAGGGCACATATGTGGGTTGCATGTTCAATTCCCAGCCTGGACAGGGTTCATGCAAGAGGCAACCAATCAATGTATCTCACATTGATGTTTCTCTTTCTCTCTGTCTCTGTCTCTCTCTTCTCCTTCCCTTCCACTCTCTCTGAAAAATCAATAGAAAAATATCCTCAGGTGATGATTAACAAACAAACAAAAAAGAGTAGTGACAGACTGACAATAAACGGACTGCTCATATTAGTTTTTATACTGCAACTAGTGGCCCAATGCAAGAATGAAAATTTGAGCAAGAATAGGTCTTCGTTCCCTTGGCTGCCTGCACTGCCTCCACTCTGGCCAGAGCTGCCTTTCTGCCTTCGCACACTGCCCAAAGGCCCAGAGCGGCTGGATGGTGTTGACCACCTGAGTCTTTGCCATGGTAACAATGCAAGTGTCCGGCCCTGTACCTGGCCGCTCAGTGCCTGCATATGCAAATTAACCTGCCAACTTTGTTGGGTTAATTTGAATACCCACTCCTGACTGGGTGGTGGGTGTTGCAAAGGTACAGTCCATTAGCATGTTACTCTTTTATTAGGTAGGTAGGATGTGAATATATTTACACTGTAAATATTACAAATTCTTTCCAATATATTTTTACTTTAATTCCTGCATACTTATTTAATAGCTCCGAGAAAATGGGTCATTGGAACTGTTACATCATAAGCCTCAAAGCAAAGGGCCTATTATTGAATGTATGTGACTCTTCAAACAAAGACAGTGATAATACTTCCCATTTTTATGTTATATATATTTTAATAATTGTATCCTCGCTTTTAAAAATTATTTTTAGAACAATTACCTTTGTTAGTTTGTGTGTTTTTTTCTTTTTTAATATAGGAAACTATAAAAAGAAAACAAAAATAGCACTCAACCTCAATGGCCAAATAAACCCTCTTGACATTTCTAAAATTAAAAAAAAATAATGTCACATAAATTTAGAAAACTAAAAGTACAGAAAGGTATTTTGGTAGATAGAATAATGTCCCCCCTCCAACCTCAAAATGTTTCTGTCCTAATCCCCAAAACCTGTGAATGTTATCCACATGGCAAAAGAGAATTTGGAGATGTGATTAAATTAGGGATCCTAAAACGGGGAGATTATCCTAGATGATGTGGGTAGGCCCAATGTAATCACAAAGGTCATTTAAAGTAGAAGAGGGAGGCAGAAGAGGAGATCAGAAAGATGCGTGAGAAAGACTTAAGCTGCCCGTGTTGTCTCTGAGAATAGGAAGGGGCCACAAGCCCAGGAACATGGCAGCCTCTAGAATCTGGAAAGAGTAAGGAAATACTTACATCGTCCTCTTTAGTTCCACCCCAAAAGTTAGTGCCTCCAGCATAGCTGGGAATGTTCAATACTGCTATTCCTTGCAGACTGGGGAGAGGAATATACTGTCCATCACACTGCAAGGGAAAAAGCTTAGAAATTAGATAAAAAGAAGAAAACTACTAGTTTGGAAGCCAGTAGTATATATTCCAAAGACGAAGGATGATAGAAGCAAGTGTGTTGGTAATGTGTGTAACACACTTTTATGGTCTTTGATTTTAATTTTAAAAATTTAAAGTGTACATAACTGTAGCACAAGGTTTTACAGAAAACCAAATCACACAAACAAAAAACGGTTTTACCTTTTTTAAACCAAAATCAATCAATACTTATCTAGAGGTTATTTTTTTTTTTAGGTCAGTTATGATATTCTCACTTATAGTATCACTAGAGGCCCGATGCATGGAATTCATGCAAGAGTAGGCCTTCCTTCTCTTGGCTGTCAGCACTAGCTTCCCTCTGGCAACTGGGACCCAGGCTTCCCTCTGGCCCCAGCTTCATCTAGAAGGATGTCTGGTCTAATTAGCATATTATGCCTTCATTATTATAGACCATCTTTGTATGTATATTAAGCTTTCCTTTGAAAGCAATTGCTGTGAGGGTCCTAACCATTTCATCTAGCACATCTCACAATTCCCAGAAACTTGCTGGTGCTCTGTATCTGGCTGTTAACTGGTTAAACTCAAAAGTGAGTTTTTTAAGTAGTCAGAACCAAAACCAAAAACACACATGTATGTCAAGAAGTATCTTATACTCCATACCTTCTAAGTAATCACTTAGATGAAAAGGAAATGATCACTTAAATAAGAAAAAAAAAATCAATTATACAGGACATGAATAAATCCTTACTGAATAGCTTTCATTTTAAAAGAAGAGTTTAATTTGCAGATGTCATACTTAATATACATGCTATATTTTCATTACATAATTATTATGTTAACACTAAAATAATTAATATAACTTTACAAAAATTGCATTTAAAGTTCAATAAAAGTTATCTCAATCTTTAAGACAAATGAGCCTTGCTTGCTTTACTCCTTTCAATATCAGAGACCTGTTCTACTTCCCTTCAGTTGCTAAGAGTGATATAGTTTGTCCAATATTCTAGTCTGTTTTATTAAATGGCAGCCTGGTTTTAGACACTTCTTCACAGCTAAAATCCAGGACATATAATTTAAAATATGAGGGAAAACTTAAGGTAGTATTATGCAGTTCCTGTTCTATGTTACAGGATTGGGTCAGAATTTGGAAATTTAAATGAGAAAATCCATTACAAATCTATCCTATAAATATACTTCCATGGCTCCACCTGTTTACGGGGTCCCATGACTCCACAGCATACAAATTTCAGGAGCTAATGATTATGATAATTGTGTCATTCATATCCAATGTCTGTACCTCCTTGGTAGAAAGTTGGTAACTACTTCTATTTTTTTCCCTTCAAGTGTTTAAATACTAATCAAGAGGAATTTTGGCCAAATACACTCCACAAATACAATCATTTTTTCTAAGTAAGATAACCTGAAATGTCTTTACTTCAAGATAAACTTACCTCAAGCTGAACCCTCTGTTCTAAATTTTTGTATGATCTCTGTAGTAACTCTCGAGTTCCAAGGACTCCATACCACATCAAGTTTTTAGTTCGGCTCCTAAAAATAAATGTTGGTAGGCAATTTCAGTAACTACTATTTATTTAGTCTTTAAAGGCAGAGCAAGCGAAAGAGATAATAAATGAAATCAAAGTAAAATTGCCTTCATGTAATAACATTATTACTATTGCCAAAATTACCTGCATTTTTCAGGGTGCTCCTCTCTCTTATTATTAAATTCTAATGAAATTTTTGCATCTAATCCAATCCCAAAGTAATTGTTCATGACACATTTTTCTGAATATCCATCTCTATGACAATAAGGAAAAGTACATAAAAGTCAATTTCAGTTCATAACAATTAGTTTATACACAGCACTTAAAACCATTAAAGCTTCCATTCCTGAGAATAAAGTCAAGCAGAAATCACTTCCTATTCACATGAAATATGCACAACTCCAGTATATGCGTGTAAATGCTGGTAACAAATAAAGGGATGATGGGCAAGACAAAGTGAAGGAAGAGTCATGGCAATGCTTTTTTCCTACTATCTAACAAAAATCTCAGTTCTCTCTCCTACATGAGCTTCCACTTCACATACAAATAGAAGGGCTTGAAAGATTCCCCTTTTTCTAATCATTAGAAAGACTCCTCCACTCCTATTCTTATCAATGGATAAATACTTAATCAGCAAAACCCAATTAGATCTATTCCATTCTTCCAGATACTTTGGAAAGTACAGAGTTAAAAATATGGTCTTGTTGTTGAGGGCTGTCATTAGAGAAATGAGATATAGTATAGATATGGAAGTAAAAGGAAGATATATTGAACTAAAAAAAAATTAGGAGTTTAAGAAGGAAAGAGATCAATGTGGGCCAAAGCTTCCTGAAATAACTAAACCCAGAAGCTAGAAGTGGAAGATGACAGATTTGGCAAGACCAAGAAGAAAGGAGGTGAAGGGAATAGCATGAATATGGATATGAAGGAGTCAGTGAATAAAATGTTCCAGAGAAAAGTGAGTAGAGTGGAGTCTCACTTTGCCATAAGCTTATTGTCTAAAGCAGTGCAGTGGTCGGCAAACTCATTAGTCAACAGAGCGGCAAGCCGTGGCTCGCGAGCCGCAGTTTGCCGACTACTGGTCTAAGGCAACAGCTAGAAGGGACCCACCTCAGGAACCGGTCATGAAAACCACTGTATTGCACAAGGCCAATGTGCTCATCATTATCAACTGCTGACACTTTCTGACGATTCTTTTTGTACATGGAACCATATTTATTGTAATAAATTTTAAATGTTACCATTAATATCAAACAGTGACAAGAAAAGCCAAAATAAAATTTATGGAAGTATTTGCTTACACTGAATCTGGATCTGGGTCAATAAATGGCGTTGCACCAAAAGGATCAATATTTGCTAGTAACATTTTGTTGATAATAGAACTTCCAGCAATTGAAGCAGCTAGTCCTGCTCTTAAACCTGGACAAGGAAAAATAAACATGTGCAGGATTACATGTTAAGGAAAATCCAGTCCATATTTTTAGGACTAATCTCAAAGTATGGTTTTCAGTGCTTGCTCTTCTCATTAATAAAAATTAAGAAATATGACATTAGTAGGTACAGGCTGTTGATGCTTCTTAGAATATATATGTTGTGATAAAAAAAAGAAAAGCAGATGAGTACCTACATCGCAGTCTCTTGGTAACCGTTTCTCATTTATCATCCCAATGATTCTGTAACTTCAACAAATATTACTTCCTTTGTTATAGTAAATTAAGTATTAAGATTGTAAATAGTTTATAATAACGGCTGAATTACTCAAAATGTCATGAGTTACCATTTCCATATTCATAAAACATAGATAATACTCAATACACTATATATTAAGGTAAAAAATCATGTTGGTGTCAATAAGTAGTAAAATGTTAAATGTAGGTATTAATAAATTTTAGAATATAGTATTGAACATAAAAATGAAGCATTTTTCTTATGTCTAAATATGCAAAACTACAAATTTATTTATTGGCCATTTGTATATCTTTTTGGGAAAATGACTATCTAGATCCTTTGCCTATTTTTAAAAAGGGATATTTGTCCTTTTATTGCTGAATTTTTAGTTCTTTATATATGGATACTAGCAACTTATCAGACATGCTATTTGCAAATATCTTCTCCAATCCTGTGGACTGTCATCTCAGTTTCTTGATGGTGTTCTTTGAATCACAAATATCCCTAATTTTGATAAAGTCTAATTTATAGTTTCATGTGTTGCTTGTGCTTTCTAAGAAACCAATGCCTACTCCAAGGTTACAAACATTTAGATCTATACCGTCTTTTTGTGATTTCGTTTAGCTCTTACATTTTTATGTATGGTGTGAAGAAAAGGTCCTACTTAGTTCTTACTGTATATTTAATTGTTCCAGTACCAGTGGTTGAAAAACTATTCTTTCTCTATTAAATAATTGTTTTAGCACACTTGTTGAAAACCAATTAACCATCAATATTAGAGCTCTGGATTCTCAGTTCTATTCCATTGGCCTATATGACTATTATGCCAGTTCCATGTGGTCTCGAACACTGTAGCTTTATAGTTAGTTTTGAAATCAGAAATGATGCCCTTCAACTTTTTTCCCTTTACAATGTTGTTTTAAATTAACTCTTCTGGATCCTTTGTATTTCCATGTGAATTTAAGATCAGCTTGTCAATTTCTGCACAATGGACAAGTGGGATTTTGGTAAGATTGTGTGAAATCTGTGGTCAATTTGAGATAAGTTGCTATCTTAATAATATTATGTTTTCCAATCCATAAACACAGTCTTTATGTTTAATTAGATCTTCTTTAACTGCTTTCAGCAATGTTTTGTAGTTTTCAGTATTCAAATCTTCTTAAATTTATTATCTTTTATGCTATTGTAAATAAAATTATTTAAATTTCATGTTAAGACTGTTCATTACTAAAGAAATGCAATTACTTTTTATATATTGATCTTTTATCCTGCAACCTTGTTGTACTTATTATGTCTAATAGTGTATGTAAGTGTACTCCTTAGGATTTTCTATATGTAACATAAATCATAAAGACACACAGTACTTTCTCCTTTCTAATTTGGATGTCTTTAATACTTTATATTTTTTCTAATTTCCTAAGCTAAAACCTCCTATACAATGTTGACTAGAATGGAAAGAGTAGACATCCTGTCATGTTCCTAATCTTAGAGAGAAAGCTTTCACCTTTCACCATTATGATGTCAGCTTTAGGTTTTTCATAGATGCCCTTTATCAGGTTGAAGAAGTTCCTTTCTATTCCTGGTTGTGTTTTTACCTTCAAATGATGCTGACTTTTTAAAAATGCTTTTTCTGTATCTACTGAGATGACTATGTTTTTGCCCTTTATTAATATGGTATGTCACGTTGATTTTCATTATGTTGAATCAACCTTGCATCACTGGGAGAATACTGGTAATGATGTATAATTGTTTAAAGTTGTTGGATTATTCAAGTAGCTAATATTTTGTTGAAGATTTTTGTGTTGCTATTCCTGAATGATATTGATCTGTAGTTTTCTTGTGATGTCTTTGGTTTTATATCATAGTAATACTGGACTCATAGAATGGTGGAAAGTGTTTTTTCCGCTTCTAGTATCTGAAAGTGTATGTGAAGGATTGGTGTTATTTCTTCTTCTTTTTTTTAATTGATCTCAGAGAGGAAGAGAGAAAAACATCAATGGTGAAAGAGAATCACTGATTGGCTGCATACCCCCCTACTGGGGATTGAGCCCGAAATCCAGGCACGTGTCCTTGACCGGAATTGAACCCAGGACCCTTCGGTACACAGGCTGACACTGTATCCACTGAGACAAACCAGCTAGGGTGTGTTATTTCTTTTTTCAAATTCAACAGTAGAGCAATTTGGGTCTGCTTTTCTTTATAGCAAGTTTATTATTATTATTATTATTATTATTATTATTATTATTATTACAAATCCATTCTCTCTACTTATTTAAGGTCTACTCAGACTTTCTATTTCTAGTTTGTGTGTTTCTAGGAGTTTGTTCATTTCATCTAGGTTATCTAATTTGTTTTTCCCTTATAATCCTTTCTATTTCTGTAAAGTCCATGGTGATACCTTGTTTTAATTCCTGATTTCAGTAATTTGAATCTTCTATCTTACTTTCTCGGTCAGTGTAAAGGTTTTTTAACTTTTTTAATCTGCTTACAGATCAACTTTTGGTTTCATTGCTTTTCTATATTGTTTTCTATAATCAATTTATTTCTACTCTAATCTTTATTGATTTCCTTCCTACTGCTGCTTTGAATTTAGTTTGCTCTTTTTGTTTTTCCAGTTTATTAAGTTAGAGAGTTAGGTTTTGAGATCTTAATATAGGCATTTAAGGTACAAATTTTACTCTAAGCACTGCTTTAGCTGTATCAATTAAGTTTTGACATATGATATATTTTTGTTTTCATTCATATCAAAGCATATTTTATGATTTTTAAAAAATGTATCTTTATTGTTGAAAGTATTACAGGTGTCCCTCTTTTTCCCCATTGACTCCTTCTAACCCCACCCACATCCCACCTCAGGCCTTCGCCACCCTATTGTCTGTATCCAAGGGTTGTGTATATTTGCATATTAAGTTCTTTGGTTAATCTCTTTCTACTCACCTACTCAAACCTACCTTCCCTCTAAGATTTGACAGTGTGTTCTATGTTTTTATATCTCTGGATCTATTTTGTTCATTAGTTTATTTTGTTCTTCAGATTTTACTTATGAATGAGATCATGTGATACTTGCCTTTTTCTGACTGGCTTATTTCGCTTAACATAATAGTCTCCAGGTCCCACCATGCTGTCTCAAAGGGAAAGAGACCTTTCTTTTTTACTGTTGCATAGCATTCCATGGTGTAAGTATATCATAGCTTTTGATCCACATATTTGTGCATTTCTCAAATTTCCTTCTGTTATTGGTTTATAATTTCATTCCAGTTGTGTCAAAAAATGTACTTTGTGTGACTTCATCCTTTTAAACTTACTTAGAATTGTTTTACGGCCTAATATTTAGTATATCTTGGAGAATGTTCCATATGTATTTGAAAAGAATGTGTACTCTACTGTTGTTGGGTAGAGTATTCTGTAACCATGTTTTGACTACTCATTTTATGTGTTTTCAAGTCTCCAATTTCCTTCTTGAACTCTGTCTAGTTGTTCTCTCCACTACTGAAAGAGGGGTACTAAAGTTTCCAATTATTATTACTGAATTGTTATTCATCTTTAGAAACAACTTATACAAGACACAATGGTGTGTTATCTTTCAGGATGTAATTTGGGTTGCAATCTACTCTGGAATACATTTGGAGATTTTTCATTAATTGGGATAGCTGGCACTTAAGAAAGCCTCTGAGACATCTGCCTTTTCCGCCTTCCTCTGCTGCACAAGTTCTTTGGTTACTAGTACAAACCTAATTCCAAAATAAATTCATCTTGTCAGGTTTGGAATAGATTTCTCAGATGCTCCAAATTAAACAATATTTCTAATCCAGAAATAACTGTGGCTTAAAACTAAAAGGAAACCTGTGAAGATACTTAAAAGGGAGTAGAATGGAAGATTGGATTTACCTTGGGTACATAGTACATGCAGATTCCTGAGTTCTGCTCTAGAACTACTAAAACAAAATTTCTCAGGGCAGAGATAATAAACATGTATTTTAGTACTTTCTAGGCAATTCTTATACACACAAAAGTTTAAGGATCTGGATTCCGGTTGAAAAATGTACCAAGCATGTCTCCTAAAGGGACATTTATCTTTAAGAACTCATTTTAGCCCTATTCAGTGTTTCTCAGAGAGGAAGGCAGAGATAGAGAGCCAAAAACATCAATGAGAGAGAAACATTGATCAGCTGCCTCCTGCACCCCAGCACTGGGTATGTGCCCTTGACCGGAATCGAACCTGGAGCCTTTCAGTCCGTAGGCCGACACTCTATCCACTGAGCCAAACCAATCTCGGCTCAGTGTTTCTCAATCATTAGAAGGGTGGCCCAAGGACCAAAGGATCACAGGTTCAATTTCAAATCAAGGGCATGTACATGGATTGCAAGTTTAATCCCTGCCCCAGTGAGGGCATTTGTGGGAGGCAACCAATCTATGTGTTTCTCACATCAATGTTTATCTCCCTCTGCCTCCCTTGTTCCCTTCTCTCCCCCTCCCTTCTATTCTCTCTAAAAAAGAAATAAGGTAAAAAAATCCACAGGTGAGGATTAACAAATAAGCAAAAAAAGCCCGGCCAGCTGGGCTCAGTGGTTGAAGGCCGACCTATGAACCAGGAGGTCACAGTTCCATTCCTGGTCAGAGCACATGCCTAGGTTGTGGGCTTCATCTGTCAATGATTCTCAGTCACATTGATGTTTCTATCTCTCTCTTCCTCTCCCTTACTCTCTGAAATCAATAAAAAATATCCTGTATTATAAAAGCTTAATATGCAAATTAACCAAACAGCAGAACAACCTGTGGAACAATCTGTTGTTATGACTCACAATGACCACCAGGGGGCAGACGGTCAATGCAGGAGCTGCCCCCAGCCCCCAGGCTAGCCAACATAGGTGCCAGCGGCGGGGGGGGGGCAATTACCCCACTGGTTGCCCTGCAGAGAAGGTAACTGGCAGCAGTGGCAGGGAAGTCAGGGTGCCGCACTGAGGAAGACAAAAAGTGGTGGTGGGGGGCCATGTCAGCAAGTGGGCAGCATCAGGCCAGCCAAGGTGGGTGCCAGTGGGGGCCCCATTGCCCCGTCGGTCGCCCCACAGATCGTCTCTGATCACTGACCAGGCTTAGGGACCCTCCCCTCCGAGGGCATGAATTTTGTGCACTGGGCCTTTAGTATATTGACAAAAAACAAAAACACACATTTTAAAAGTGTATAAAAATGAGTAGCTATACATTTTTATAGAAATACTTAAAAAATATACCATGTTTCAGAATATGTACTACCTGGGCAGATTATTCTGGTGTTGAGCACAGGGAGGTTTTCTTTGCTGGCTGCCACAGTTGGGCCAAGGCCAGAGTCAATCTGGGAACGACATGCCTGACCATCTGGAGATCGAGATGCAGTTTTAACTGTTGGCAAAAGGTCCAGATTAAAAAGAAGAAATGATAAAAGTTATAGAAATAAGGAAGCCCTTATAAATCACAACATAAGATAATTTAATACATGTTTCAATCAATCTGGAGAACTGAGAATATTAGACTGTGCTTATCTATTTTACCACTTTATTTTCATTTTCTTGAGATTTACTATATGGAGAAACTTGATCTTGATTTTTCATTTTAAATAGATGGAGATCATTAGAAAAGAGATGCCTACCATAATTAAAGGTCAGTAATACTCACAATTTGAATGTGATCATCCCATATATAAAGATAAAAAAATTCTGAAACCTGGTAATTTTTTAAAATAAAACATATGGGTTATGAATGTTATCAATGCAACCCTTTTTTCATAAATGTTGGGTGAACGATCAAATTTAATTAGTGTAATTTCCAGAGCTAATATGTTAACCATGAGTTAACATTTTCTTCCATTTTCTTCTACAAATGAAGGATAAAATAGTTACCTTTTTTCAAATGAAAGCAATATATTTTTCCTGTACTTCTCAATTAGTTATTTATTTAAAAGAAAAATTTGCCCCAAACAGTCCCATCATGTTTTGTAAAAGCTCAATACATTTTAAAAATTGTTCCAAAAAAAAATTACTCTCAAAATTAACAACAAAAATAGAAATTTAATTAAACCTAAACTGGAAAATTTTAATGGAGAGCACATATATATTTAACTATTTTAGGAGCAATTGGCAGGTGTTTAAAAAAACAGTAATCCTCTAACTCAATTTAAAAATACTCTAAAACTTAATTACCTTTAGACTTCCTAAGACTAATTACAAACTAATTGTATTAATCTTACACTCTCTTCTCTGCTCAAAAACAGTCCAGTTGCACTAAAGAAAAGTAACAGAACAGAAACTCTTTATTTTTTAGACAGATGGAAGCTCTGGGGCTAATTTCTAATAAAAACAACCTTTTGATATTCATCTCTGATAAAAAGCAGAGAGCATCCCGGTGGCTAAGATTGATGTTCCATTGCAGATAAATAAATTAATGTTTCATGGTTCTTAAATGTCTCATTAATCATATTAATATACTGTATTTTGTACATCTCAGACATATCATTCATTACACAAAATAATGATAATATAATTAGTGTGCTTCAAAAAATAATGATTATTTAATGCAGAAACACTTTTATTGCTGACTCTGACTAAATCGGATTACTTGCCAACAAATAAGATAAAATACTGCATCATTAAAGATGCATATAATCTGTCTACTTCAGTATCAATATCTATAGCTCTATATCTGTATTTCTTAGTTTCCTTTGCCAATTACAATGAAAGTGTGAAGTTCATGTGTGCTGGAATACACATACAGGAAGTCTCAAAAGGCTAAGCTTGTAGAATATGCCAGAGATGTAAGGTCTATAAGGTCTCATTTTGAAGCCTCTTATAGAGTTTTAAATACAACTAAGGAATAGCCTTTCAAAGTGAATGTTATTAGTAGCAGTGGCAGTAGTAGCAATAATTATAATGACAATGACAACAAACACTCATATAAACAGCATTATATATGAGTCACTATTCTAGATCTTTTGTGTATTAACTTAGTTAAACTTTTGCAACAAGTAGGTTTGTTATGAAGCAGGTACATTATTATCCCCATTTACAGATGAGAAAGCCACAGAATAGTAATCTGCTCAAGTTCATATGTAATGAAAGTAAAAATGTAATGATTATAAACAGCTCTAATATAATTTTGACTTTACATTAGTACTATGGAAATATTTTCATACTATCTTCTCAACATCTTAATCTCTTTGTTTTAGTCTAGTATATTATGTTTTCCCTTATACAATATAAGTATAAATCCATTAATCCAAACTTAAAAAGTAGAGAAATTATAAAAATTCTTTAAGCAACTACATATTAATTTATTGGCAAAATTAATATCAGTAGTGAAAGGGTTGGAACTAGATATCTTATTGTTTAAGCTTAATTTAGTAACAATTATCAACCATTTATTTTCTGATCAATGAAACTCAATTGATGAATTATTTAAATGCCAAATTTTAAGAATATGGGGCCTGCAATTTTCACAAAATTCTCAAAGAAATGTGTGGGTTCCAATAGGTTAAAATTTGGTGATTTAGGTGTTTTGCTTCTCTCTTTTTTTAAAGCATGTTTGGTTCTACAATCTTTAGTTTATAATAATAATCTCTACATTATATTAAAAAGTTGAGAGAATTTAGTCTAAATAATATTACCTTTATTATTTTAGTATTCACAAATGGCTAAGCTTTAAATTTTAAAAAAGCCTTGTTGAAAACAAAATACAAATAGTTTATTTCAAACTGATAATCCTTTTGAAAATTATATTTTATTTAATTGCAAAATAATTTTATTAGTTTCCTTACCAGTTAATGACTCTTTTGTATCATCATCTTTAGATTCATCTGTTTCTGTACTATCATAATCAAATGATTGATTAACTGGCTCACAGGAGTGAACTGTCTGGTCATCCATAACTTTAAGTAATAAGAAGATAAACATGTTGAAACAAGAAAAAATAAAATCAATATATGCTTAGGGAAGGAAAATTGAAACATAGAACAGAAGAAATTCCATAGTCACAAATAAACACTGTTTGACAATAAACTTGGGGTAATGCTAGAGATTATGAAATTAAATTGTCAAAATTACATTTTTATTAAAAGAAAAAAATAAGAAATTTAGAGAATGAAATACAAGTCCAATTACAAGTTACAACCTGTTAGTCTACTATGGAAATTCTAAGATTATACATATTATATTAACACTAGAGGCCTGGTGCACAAAATTCTGGATGGGCAGGGTTCCTAGGTCTGGCCAGAGATCAAGGCCAATCAGGGCCTTCAAGATGCCGGACAGGGCCTCCCTTCCTCAGCTGCTGGCCAGAGCCTTCCTTCATTCCACGTTGCCCCCTCGTGGTTAGCGCACATCAAAGCGAGCAATATAACTCCCAGTCTCCTGGTCAAACTCTTGCAGGGAACATGTTGCATATTAGCCTTTTACATATATAGATAAAAATTAAAGTATAGGCAGAACTTTTTATAAACTCTTAAAAAGGCAACCTGAACACTTAGGAAAATATTTTTAAAGTAGTATACAGGTTTGATTTTTGTTTAGAATTCAAAGCTTCCAACTAAGTAAAAAATATTTTAAGTTTTAGAATATTAAAGTAATTTTTAATTTTATTTCTGATTCCAGTATACTTTGTTTCTGAGATTTTATTAAGTAGCATTAATATGTTGATCCCTACTACTGAAAAAATAATGAGAACTATTTACTACTATAAATTTCACTTTAATTATTTTATCTTTTAGCTTGTCTTAAAAAAACAACCCACCAAAAATATTTTTTGTGTGTGTCCAGTCTGACCAACATGAACATCTCATTGTGCTTGCAACGAGAACATTGCTAATGTCTGCAAAAGCCCATTTTGTTAATATGTGTACCTTTTCCAGCTTCTTCAATGACTTGCCTCACTGCTTTCTTTAAACTATTTGCTCGCAACATTATTTCCGTTGGTTTCACTGCTTTCTGGGAGGAAGGTTTTGTAGTGTCATCCAAGAGTCGTTCCTTGCTTTCACACAAGGAATCTTCACTCGAAGATTCCACTGTATCTTCTTCTACAAGAACAGGGCTCATGCCAGGGAGAACGGGCGCAGGCTGGGAATCTGTGCGCAAAGCCTGGAGCAGTTGTTCAAGCTTCTCATTGAGGACTGAACACTAAGAAAAGAAGAATGCTATAATGAATCTCCATTTATAAGAGATAAAAAATGATAATTTAAATGAATGGTTTCTGATTTTAAAGGAAATATGCGGGATATTGATGTTTACCATTAGTTGCTATTATACATTATACTTCAGACAGCCAATGTATTAAATAATTTATAATTTTAAAAAACAGCACACTTTTTAAAAAAATATATTTTATTGATTTTTTTACAGAGAGGAAGGGAGAGGGATAGAGAGTTAGAAACATCGATGAGAGAGAAACATCGATCAGCTGCCTCCTGCACACTCCCTAATGGGTATGTGCTCACAATCAAGGTATATGCCCTTGGCCGAAATCGAACCTGGGACCCTTGAGTCCGCAGGCTGACACTCTATCCACTGAGCCAAACCACTTAGGGCAGCACACTTCTTACTTAAATTTATTTATTTATACTTTCAGAACGATTTAGACTCCACTTCATGGGTGAAAATCTTTACAATCTTTGTATAGCTATTTTCCCTAAAACAAAACAAAACAAAACAAACAAACAAACAAACAAACAAACAAAAAAACAAAAAACAAAAAACTACTTCACTATGACACATTATACAAAAATTTAAACATTATACCAAATTTGCCATACAGTACACAAACTGTCCTATTAATACTTTAACTTCTCCTGAATCTTGATAAGCTCACCTTCAAAGCTTTGGTTTGCAAAAGAGTGAACCGTGCCTGAGAAATTATTCGCCCAAAGAAAAAGCATCAAGGAAAATGCATAGGCACTGGCCCCTGTTTCTTTCTACTTTGCTTGAATTACTAAGAATAATTGAGGACTGAATTTCCAGTGATTTCCTTCTCCATTTATTTGTCCTTGATAACAGGCAAGACAAAGTTACAGCAGAAAGAGTTAAAAGAAAAGTGTCAGTCAGGAGGGTTTCTTTTTCTGAAGCTCTCCACAGGGTGGAAGCACAAGAGAAAGATTGGAAACTTCAACTGTATGTTTATTTCTACTTTCTTTTCCTTCCTCTCAAATAAACCCCCACCTACAACATGAATCTGGGGGAGATCATTTCTTTGCAAGCCCAAGAGCACTAAGCCTCTTTTAAAAATGCCCTGTCATGAATGCATGAAAGCAGACAGTAGCTTTTAAGGTTCAGTAAACAACTCTTAGTTTAGCCTCAGAAAGCTTTCAAAGCGGGGGGTGGGGGGTGGGGAGAGAACGTCTATAAAGATAAAGGCAAAGAAACGGAAGCCCGGAAGGTATAGAGGTCTGTAAAGTCTAAGGAATCTGAGGAACTGCGCTGAGAGGCACCGACTGGTCAGATTCTGCCTGGAAATGGCAAGCCATTCCTCTCTGCGCGGAATCTCAGCCTCCTAGCATGCGCCTGTGACCTGACTGCTGTGCTTTCTCCTTCTCCACGCCATTCGGCGGGAACAGGGAGGTGCGCTATAAAATTCAGTTTGTCGGATGGTCTTCAGCAATGCAGTTTTTCTACATCTTAAGAGGTAACCATAAAATTAGAATGTTTTAAACAGTTATTATCTGATTCAAAAGGAACTTTTCTCATGATTTATGTTTCAGCAAGAAAACCACTTAATCAATTTAGCTGTAAAACAAGTTTAATGTTAACACTGTCAGTAAAAACCTTTCATGCCTGATTATGTCCTTACTTTGTGGGCCATGGCATCAGCTACAACAGTATTTTCCAAAGTTTTGTCATATGTCTTCTCTACTTTGGCAACGAAGTCCTTTACAGTTTCACATAGTATCCTTTGAAGAAAAGAAATTGTGCAATTCTGTAAACTCAGTAGGCTGATTTTTCCCCATTTATAAATATATTAAAAAGAAGCACAATTAAGCAAACTTCAAAATACTGGAATCATTTGTATTAAACTCATAATTCTACCTACTGTTTTACATGTCCTAGATAAGTATAAGACATTCTAAGTGAGAAATGGACACATTAATAAACCTTGTTCTACATACTTTAAATAAAAGCAATTTTAAGGTAATAACAAACCTTTGTCAAATATTCAAATTATATCTTGATAAGAGTATTTTCCAATCCCATTTTAAAAAGCATTATCTCCTAACATTATATAATTTCATAACAGGACTTGCAGCCTTGATTGAACAAGAATAAATTTGTCACTTATGTTGTCACTGTCACTATACTAGTCATCCTAGTGGTATCTTGATAATACATTGTTCCTAAAGAGAAAAGTGGTATGTGTTATGCTAGAGATTAAGCATTAGGACACTGTTATAGATTTTACAAATCTTAAGAAGCCATATCACCCAAATGCAATACCTGAACCATGTTTAAGATTTTGACTTAAACAAATCAAATGTTTTAAAACAAACAAACAAACAAAACCTTTTGAGATAACTAGATAAAATGGACTAAGTAATATAATTATTTTTTAAAAGATTATTAAATACATATTCTGCAAGTGAAATACTACATTAATTTCTGGGATTTCCTTAGAGAGACTGTAGCAAAAAGAAAGTGGGGCTCTAGCTGGTGTTCACAATAGTTAGATCATCAGCCCACATACCAAAGGGTCTTGGTTCCCAGTCAAGGGCATGTAACTGGGTTGCAGGTTCTGTCCTGGCTCTGGTTAAGGAGGGTGTGGGAGGCAACCAATCAATGTGTCTCTCCTTCACTGATATTTATCTGTTTCTCTCTCTATCTAAAAATCAATGAAAAATGGGGAATATCTGACAAAACATTGATAAATACTAAGGCAGAATGACAAGGACAGTGGGAAATCATTGCACCAGTCTTTCTACTTTTATGTATGTTTGAAAATGTCCATAACAAAAAGTAAATAAAAAATGCTTTATTATGGGTATAATGTTATTACATTTTGTCTTCTCTTTTCTGTCTTGAATCTCTTTAAAATTTTAAACAGGATTGTAAAGACACGGTAGCCAGGTAAGCCTAGAAGTATAGGTGAGTGACGAGAGGGGACCAGGGCTGGAATAGAATCTGCGTAAAGGCAAATGAACTAGTCAGGTAGAAAGCTAACGCTAATGCTGAGAGCACAGCCTAGACAAGGAGTTAGGTCAAGGTAAAAAGAATCTAAATGAAATTGGGGAAAACATGAGGTGATGATTTAATTATTTAACACAGCACTCTGGGTTACAAACTCTATTTACTTTATTGCTCAACTTAGTTCTTCTAATAGTTCCATGAGGAAGGGAGAATAGGCATTCTTTCCATTCTTGAACTTGATAAGCAGACATAGGTCACAAAGCTGGCAAAGGGCCTCGGATTTACTCCTGTAGTACTTAGTGCAACACTGTGACTTACTCCTGTGGTTTTCAAGCTGTTTTACAAAAATATTTCAAAGATTCCACAAATACTTGTTTCAAATTTATTTGGAAATAAGGAATATAATATTAATGCTCAAATAATCATTACAGATATTAGATACAAGTATGTTAACTTTTATTTCAAAATTCACTAGTTTTGTGCAAGTCTTGGAATAAAGCATCTATATTTATTTAACTGAAGGAAATTTCTTTATACTTAAAAATACAGAAATGACTTAAACTGCATTAAATACAAATTCCTGTCACTATAACAATATTAGTTAATTTTTCTCATAAATGACTAATATATTAATCTTATCCAATTTATTAATGCCAACAAAAATATAATTTTTTTAAATATTGTAATTCTTCATAAGTTTTCATTTGAAAAAAATCCCTCTGCTAAAAATGTTATACTTCACAGGTATTAAATTCAAGAAAAACAGGGAATAAAAGGGGTCATTGTTGTAATGATCCTATTTGCATCTGTCCACATTTTATAACATTAATTTCATGTAATTAAAAATATAAGTAGAACTCAAAAGTTCTCAGCACAAAAAAAAATGTACTGTTACTGAATATTAAAAAATATAGAGAATGTGTAGGAGTCAGTAATCAAACACATGAAGGCTATAGTAAGACTTTGCTAACCTCCAAACTATGAAATGTGACCAGATACAATAGTTAACTGTAATAAAGAATAATTCTTTTGTAACTTGATATACATTTAAAAAAACTTTTTATTTAATAAATCTTTATTGTTCAGATTATTACAATTGTTCCTGTTTTTTCCTCCTATAGCTCCCGGCTCCAGCCCACACTCTGCCCTTAAATCCCTCACTGTCCTCAAGCATAAGTGTACGATTTTTGTTCAGTCTCTTCCCACACCCCCCACAGTCCTTTTCCCCTGAGAATTGTCAGTCCACTCCCTTTCTATGCCTCTGATTCTATTATATTCACCAGTTTATTCTGTTCATCAGATTTTTTATTCATTTGATAGATTCACTTGATGATAGATATGTATTTGTTGTTCATAATTTTTATTGTTACCTTTTTTCTTCTTTCTCTTCCTAAAGAATACCTTTCAGCATTTCATAAAATACAGGTTTGGTGGTGATGAACTCCTTTAGCTTTTTTTTTCTTATCTGTGAAGCTCTTTATCTGACCTTCAATTCTGAATGATAGCTTTGTTGGGTAAAGTAATCTTGGTTGTAGGTTCTTGCTATTCACCACTTGGAATATTTCTTGCCACTCCCCTCTGGCCTGCATAGTTTTTGTTGAGAAATCAGCTGACAATCATATGGGTGCTACCTTGTAGGTAACTAACTGTTTTTATCTTGCTGCTTTTAATATTCTCTCTTTGTCTTTTGTTCTTGGCATTTTAATTATGATGTGTCTTGGTGTGGTCCTCTTTGGATTCCTTTTGTTTGGGGTTCTGTGTGCTTCCTGGACTTGTAAGTCTATTTCTTTTGCCAGGTGGGGGAAGTTTTCAGTCATTATTTCTTCAAATAGATTTTCAGTATTTTGCACTCTCTCTTCTTCTGGCACCCCATAATTCAGATGTTGGTACACTTAAAGTTGTCCCAGAGGCTCCTTACATTATCTTTACATTTTTGGATTCTTTTTTCTTTTTGCTTTTCCAGCTGGGTGTTTTATGCTTCTTTGTATTTCAATTCTATACTTGATTCTTGCAATCCTCTTGTCTGCTTTTGAATCTCTGTATATTATTTTTTATTTCAGTCAGTATGTTTAATTTCTAGTTGGTGCTTTTTCATATCCTCGAGGGTCTTGCTAAACTTACCGGCGGTTTCTAGAAAATTCTTGAAAAATCTTATAACTGTGGTTTTGAAGTCTATATCCAGTCGTTTGCTCTTTTCCATTTCTTTCATTTGTGACCTGTTTCTTTGTCTCCACATTTTGGCTGCTCCCCTGAGTTCATAGAGTGGTTCTGTGTGTTAAGTGTCCTATAGGGCTCAGTGGCTCAGCCTCCCCAGTTATCTGAGGTGGACTCTCTTGGTGCACCCCTTTGTGGGCTGTGTGAACAGTCTTGTTGTAGTTAAGCCTTGATTGTTGTTAGTATCACTTGGAGGAATTGACCTCCAGGCCAATTGGCTGTGAGGATCAGCTGTGTCTATGCTGGTAGAACTTCTGTGCTGGAGACACCCTTATGAGACCAGACTTGCAAAAGCCTCTGTGCTGAGCTTCGATGGGGAGTCTCAAGGCCAAGCAGACAACATTGTCTTCCCATTAGCCTGCCCTACACGTCTCTGGGTCTCAGTGTCCCGCAGGAATCACTGCAAGCACCTCTGAGAGAAAGCCTCCCTTGAGTTCCGCCTGCTGCCAGACAGTCCAGTTTCTCTCCGAATGAGTCTGGGTCCCCAGAGTTTTGCCCAGAACTAGAGTTCAGCACAGTCAGGAGCTTTTGTCTCCCTCCTGCTTGAGAAAAGCAGCTGCATACTCAGTTGCCTGTCCTCTCAGGCGCGCACCTCCGTACCATTACCTTCCATAGTTCCTCTGAGTCTCAATGTGCTTACTCTTTCTTGACAGTCCAGTTTCTCCTCATATGAGCCTGGGTTCCCAGAATCTCACCCGAGGCTGGAGTTCAGCATAGTTGGGAGCTGTTGTCTTCCTCCCGCTTGAGAAAGCCAGCTGCATACTCAGTTGCCAGTCCTCTTCATGCGCATGTCTCCATATCACTGCCTTCTGCAGCTCCTCGGAGTCTCAGTGTACTTTTCTCTTTCCTTCTAGTTGTAGAATTTCCACTCAGCCAGCCTTCCTGTGGTTCAGGGTGATGTCGTTTTGTCTTCAAGTTGTAGTTTTGAAATTGTTGTGCCAGGCAGCAGTTTAGGTGTTTACCAATGCCACCATCTTCATTTCTTCCAACTTGATATACTTTAAGAAAGGTTCCAACTTTCCTTTTTATCTATCCATTTCCTCTAAAATGTCCTATAAAGAAGTATTTGATTTATACAGCAAGGGTGGCAGACATTGCATGTCTTCCTTGAGAAAATACATTTAGAAAGTACCTAAGGAAGTAACTTAGGTATATGAATTTGGTCCAAGATGACAAAGACAACAGGGAGTGCTGGGGTCTGGGACAAAGTGGAGATCTGTATATTCACCATTAAGCAATACAATTCACTAAAAAACACCGAACCAAACAAAAACATAGAAACTACTAGCAGCACTACCCACCAAATAAAGACCTCTGTAGCCCACCTATTTGGACAACCAGTGTGCTTCCCTTGAGAATCATTCAATTCCTTTCTATTGCTCAGTCTTGTTTCCAATTCCTGGGGGCTATAGCATCAAAACCAACTGTTACTACATTTGTAGTTTTGTCACAAGCAAATTTATTTATTCTGCTTTGTCTTTCCTTGATTTTTGCAAATTAAATATATACTATACTAAAGTATAGTATATACTTTATATATACTATATAGTGTGTATATATATATATATATATATATATACTTTATATATACTATGTAGTATATAGTTTGTGTATTTTTTCTTTATTATTCCTCCACTTCTTTTCTTTCCTTCTTCCCCTTTTCTCCTCTTTCTGCATGACAGTTATATACCCTGGCTAAGCCAGAGTTCTAAAGCATTCTTTTACTTTTTCTTATCAGTTGACAATTTCGTTTGGTTTCATCCTTTCTTCCTGTTGAGGTTCCAATCTTCATAACTTCAAGTTCAGGATGCCTGAAAACTAAATTCTACATTCCAGCCAGGCAAAATGTGAAATGATGAAATCAAGTAACTTTGGCTCCATGTACAGAATCAGCTTAACTAAAATCTGGTAACTTTAAATTAAAATATAATTATGTACTTTAAACATGCTGAGAAAAGTCATTTAAAAAAATCTCATCAGTTTTCCTTTTCCTGATATAAACAGTTCCTAAGTAGTAGTGTTTATGGAAGTAATAAATTATAATGAAATGTGTTTTCTATATTATAATAATTTTAAATACTCCTTTAAATAGGAACTTAGCATAATTAAACTCTAAACACTTACTGTACCTTTTCACAAAAGAAATCTTTCAAATTAAGCCTTAAAAAATACCCTTTAAAAATTCTCCACCATAAATGTTAAAGGATTTTTTAAATGGAAATTTGGTTTATCTAATTCTATAAGCTACTACAAAGATATCTTTTGGAAAACAAGTCACAAAGAAATAATGTCAGTGGTAAGAACTAGCTTTCCTTTCATTTTCACCATATAACTATTTCATGATCTCACTCTGTAACTCACTTAGCAGATGATATGACTACTGCATGTTCATCTGAATTAAGGATTTTTGTAAGATGATCTGCAACTGAATCTTCATAAATTGTCATCTGAAAAAAATAGAAAAAACTATATTGTGTTATTGTTGCTGGTAATTATATTACTCGGTTATCACTGCTTTAAAAATGGGACCATTTGTGCCCAGGGCAATGGCCACATGAATATATAGTAAATAGTCACTCTACAGCAATATTCACTCATTGGGTAACAAATTGTAGTATATTCGTACAATGAAAAACTATAGGGCAAAGAGGATGAATGATTTATAAACTAAGCCATAATATAGGTGACTTTCACAGACAAAATGTTGACTGAAGAAATTCAGAAAGGAGCAGATACAAATGATTCTACTTTATAAAGTACAAAAACATACAAAACTAATCTATGCCTTTAGAAGTCAGGATAGTTGTTATTGGGGTGGGAGGTGGGAATGGTGAATAAAAGAGGCCTGAGGGGACTCATGTGCTGCTGTTAATGCTGCCCTGTGATTTGGGTGCTAATTACATGGGTTCATTTAATTTGTGGAAACTTGCCAAAGTCTGCATTTATGATATGTACATCTTTTGTATGTACAACTCAATAAACCTATTTTTTTAAATGCTGCAAACACTGTCATACAAGCATGTAAATAAATATTTCTCTCAAACTGTGAAATAACCAAATGCCAATGGAGTCCTATGTCCTCTTTTCTATTTGACTCAAATTATAATATTCTGTTGAAAGAACACATCTTCTTAATATATGAAAATGTTCCCAACATTTATAGTTTCATATTAAGAATCTTCAAGTTTTTTCCTCAAATATATTCCATATCACATGGCTCAAAAATTTCCCTTATAAGCCATCTGTTCTCTTCAGCCTGGCCTCTCTGCTCTCGGGCCTGACTCGGATGTCCTTTCATTGCTCCCCACCAATTAGCCTCAGTTCATTCAGGCTCAAATGAAAATTCAATCACCCACTCCCCCCATAAAGCCTTCCTGAGTAGCCTCTTCCCAAAGGGATCTCATTCACGATTAACATTCAATTCCACTAGTGGCTAATTAGTATGTTGTCACTCTTAAATTTCTACATTACTTTTTTCAAAGGCAGAATATGTATGGAAAAAAATTTACATGAAAGAAAGTTGGGGAAAAATTTCATACAATATTATATTGACTCACAAATCCACTTTATTGCTTTCCAGGTCTAGACATTAAAAAAACTGCATCTTTACAGTTAAGATCAGAAAAATGAAAATACATTTATCCAAAAGGAAAGAAAGAAAATATTTTGTCAAGAAGATTAGTTTTATTTCATTTCCCTACAGGATAGTGTCATAAAGCTTAAGAAGGTAGAAAAAAGTATTATAAACTATCATTAATTCTATTTGAATTTATAATAAAAAAATCCAAGTTTTTGCCTATAAACAAAGGAAAAGAATATAATCTCCTCCAGAGAAAATGAAATAAAACCTCTATGTCCGAGGATAAAATGATTGATATCACTTGCTAACCTATTATGCAGTCATTTAGCAGTCACAAAGGTAAAGTGATAATAATAGTTAACATTCTTACTGTGTAGCAGGCACTGTGATTAAGCATTTTGTATTTATTTATCCCAATAGGTGTTGTGTTTCACAGCCAAGGACTGTGAGGCTCAGGTGAATTGAGTCCGCCCCTTGAGTGTGTCACTCATGGATGTAGTAGAGTTGTAATCTGGTGTGGTCTGAAGCTGTATGCCAGTTGCATTGGTTCTGGGGTTTCCCAGAAGGTGCAAAGTCAGCTACTGCCTGTGCCCTGGCTGGGGCCATCCAACACGAGCTACAGAATGATCTGCAGATGGCTGCTATTTTTGTTGGGCTTACAAGTGCCCAGGCGAGGCCAAGCTGTTAATCTTGGCAAGCTGCTGCTAGTATGGGAACAGTGAGTCCAGCTCCTGTTTGTTTTAGATAACTTAGTAAAGTCTGAAGCCTGAGGACAGGCCATTCATATAAAAACTAAACTGCAAAGAATTTGGATAGGGCAACAAATTGGGTGGGGCATGATCTCAGGGAATCTTCAGGCTGGGGCAGACAACATGGCCTGGGTTGATGGGAGACTCAGATATGTCTCCTGCCAGTCAGCTCTGTGGGGGAGAGGTCCCAGCACTTTCATCTGGTGGAAAGCTGCTCCTGAGTTCTTGCACTCTTGCAAGGCAATTTAGTTCCTCGCCATATGTCCCTGAATCCTGTAAACCTTCTACCTCAGGGCTATAGCTGAGAGGGAGTAAGTCAGAGTAAGTCCATGGGCGGGCCCTTTAAAAGGAACTGCCTGGGACTCTAGCAGCCTTAGGGTCCTGGTATAGGGCTGATACTCCTTGCTCTGCACTGGATATTCCTCCCAATTAAAAACATACCACACATGGGTGTCAGACTAGCCTATTCCATGCCTCTGTACCTCCTACCAGTCTCAATGTGGATTCTTTTTGAATCTCTAGTTGTAGGACTTCCATTCAGCTAGATTTCAGGCGGGTCTATATTTTAGTTGTAATTCTGATGTGGTTGTGGGAGGATGCAAGTACCAGCATTTACCTACACTGCCATCTTGGTTCCTCCTCTAAATTTTCAACATTTTTATAAGCTATTTTTGCTTATAAAGTTTTTAAAAATTCAATTAGCTTCCTTAAGGAAGAGCTCCATGTTTCTAATTTTCATTCCTTTCCTTAGTTTTGACAAGATCATAATTTTCTTAATGATAAAACAAAGATTTCAACTGTAAAATAAACAGATGAATTTTCCTTGAGGGGAAAATAAGCTATCATAGATCAAAAATGGTCTTAGTGAGTCAGAGAATAATCCTTTAAAAATTTGGTATTGTTTTAAGTCTCCAGGGCTTTGAGGTTTAATCAGAATGCTGAATTTTTAAAAATGTCTAAAAACTGTATTATTAATGGTCCATAGCAGGGATGGAATAAAGTGCACTGTTTTTCCTTCCTTTGTTTTATCTTCATCATAAGGCTTAACCTGTAGACCTGTTCTGATGCACCCTCAACAAAGGTATATATAGTACTGTAGCCATGAGTATTGGTGTGTTTGGAAATTGTTAGGGGAGCTGGGCTAACTCTATTGATCACACAGGTTTTCATGGCTGAAGCAGAAGATGAGTAAAAGCCCATAGGAACCTGTTATCATCTGGCCTTCCCTGGGACCCTGTTGGTTAGAGGAAGCAGGCAGGTGGAATGTTCGAGGAGAACTATTAGGGGTGTTTTCACACACTCATTATCTCATTTAATCTTCACAACATGGTAGTCTCACTCTACAGATGAAGTCACAGAGGCCCATGGAGGTGAGTGATATGGCTAAATTCACACTCCTGGTGTGGGTGTTCATGGAAGTTCTCTAACCTAAATCATAAGGATCCCATCCTCATGGGAGAGGACCATAAGACGACAATGAGACCAGACCAAACAATTAAACATAAATTTAAGTAAACATGCTACTGTATCTTATAAGCTTTCTTATTTGTTCAAGATATTCACCCCATTTTCATATAATAAATATGTAAAGGGTTAAAGTCTTACATAAAATTCTTCAGGTGCTTCTGGAGGTCCTGGAAGTAGGGAAGCCTTTGGTGGCAATTTGAGTTCATAGGTCATTATACTCCACCTGAAGGGAGAAAAATCTTTGGTCTAAAATTCCTTTAAAATTTAATAAACTGGCTATGTCTCACTTCATATACAAAAATATGCACATATATGAACTATGATTTACTGTATTTTAAAAACTGCTCTTGAAAAATAAAACAACCAAATATGGAAAAAGAGATGAAATTTTGGTAATTTCACAAAAGTTGAACTCAAGTTATGATTTCCATATCCTATCATTTCTTGCATATTCATGACTTCCAAACGTTTTAAGGCCATGGCCCAAAATAAGAAATGCACATGTCTAATAATCCCCCTTCTTTACTAGATGCAATGCATTGTGACTTTTCTATTCTTGTCTGTTTCACTTTTAAAATATTACGGTAATTTAATACCTAGATTATACAAATTACTAATGGATCACAATCTGAAGTTCTAAAACATGATCTTAGATTAAATAAATACACACTACCTATAAAAAAATAAATCATGCTTCAGGTCACAACTAGTCATGCCAAATCAGCTTATACATACATGAAATGAAAGCCAACTAATTATCCCTTCTTGAAAATATTAATAAAAATAATTGAAGCAAGTTTATTTCAATTAGTTGTAAATACTAATTTAAAACCAAAAACTGAATCATTGGTATTAAAGAAAAGCAATAAATTTCAGTCATGTATCTAAAATAATAATTTCAAAATTTGGGAAAAATGATTGTGTATGTTGTCAATAACAGGATGTGAAATAAAGATTTTACAAAGACACACAGCATACATAATAAAAGCAGTACCATAATATATAAATTTTAAGAAAAACATTTTACAGCTGAAACCAATGATAGAACCTACAGGAAAATTCCAAGATTGGCATCAGTATTTACTGGTAAACAGAGCCTAGTGCATCATTCAGACTAATAAGAATAAGTCTGCATAAAAATCCAAATTCCCAGAAAATCCCTTAAAAGACATTTGTTATATGTTAGGATTTACAAACTGAATAGTTACTTATGGTACTATTCAACTTGATATGAGCATACTATAAAGAAATATATATTTGAGCACAAAAAGCCATTCCATCTATCCATCGATTCAAGAGATAGTCAACATTTCAAAGTGACAGACAGTAGTATTCCAGGGTCTAGAAATACAATAGTGAGTAAGACTTCCCTAAAGTGTATATTCTAATGCAGAAAAGATATACTACAAGCAACCCATAAAACAATCAAACCTTATAGATATCCACCAAATAGGGAGAACCACAATTAGAAACATGAGAGTCAAGTTCCCTATAGCTGGAAATACTTCTCTGGTCAAAGGACAGTTAAAGAAATTGGAAAGACATTCACCCAAATATCTAAAATTCCTTGTACCTTCCATGCTGCACCTCCTTACTTGGTAATAAATCAAGAAACAGTGGCTGAAGAGATAGGAGAAAGTGGCAGTACAAATCAGGATAGGACGCATGTTGGTACTAGCTAAGCAGAGTTAGAGGCCAGAAATTAAGGACCCATCTGGTGCAAATGTGCATTAAAGAGGAAAGAGCGCACTACTGAGGAAAGACCTGGGGAACTAAAGTCTAGAGACGATTCTACCACTTATTAGCTATGTGACACTGATAAGATAATTACCTCCTGAGTCTTTTATAGTTGTAAGATAGAGATTATAATACAGCTATCTTTTACGTGTGCAGCGATGATTAAATGAGATGACACTCTATTTAGTAAAGCGACCAGAAGTACCAGGTAGATAGCCTGGTTTGTGTGGCTCAGTGGTTGAACATCAAGCCAAGAATCCAGAGGCCATAGTTCTATTCCCAGTCAAGTCAGGACACATGCCCTGGTTGCAGGCTTGATCCCCTGTGAAGAGTGTGCAGGAGGCAGCTTATTGAAGATGTTTCTTTCTCACTGATGTTTCTCTCTCTATCCCTCTCACTTCCTGTCTTAAAAAAAAAAAATCAATAATATATATATATTTTTTAAAAAAAGAAGTACCAGGCAGACAAAAATATGTCATTCTAATTTTCACTGTCTCCACAAACCTGTTTTCATCTTTGTAAGAAAGTCACAATAATGCTTATTAGCTATCCCACATGTTATTTTGAGGATTAAGTTAATTAATATATATGAAAAAGTTTAGATAATTTGGAATATTATTAAACAGCAATATTTTCACCTGGTCCTTATAAACAATATTCTTAAGGTAGTAATGAAAAGTCAGGAACATCTTCTTCACCATATATTTGGCCCCTTTACCCATATGGTGACAGAAGATGATTTGACTTTGGGTGGTGGGCTCACAATGCAATATATAGATCATGTATCACAGAAATGTACACTTGAAACCTATACGATCTTAACAACCAATGTCATCCCAATAAACTTAAAAAAATTAAATCAATTAGAAAATATATTTTTTTAAAAGCCAGGAACAAAATGTTCTTATGTTTCTAATAATGGTCTTTTTTTAGGTTCAAAAATCTAATATGGCCCTGGTCAGTGTTGCTCAGTGGTTAGTGTATCAGCCCAAGCACCAAAGGGACATGGGTTTGATTCTCAAGTCAAGGACACATACTTGGGTTGCAGGTTTGTGCTGGTCAGGGTGTGTGTGGGAAGCAACTAATTGATTGCCTCTCACATCCATAGCTCTGTCTCTTTCTCCCTCTCACCCCCTCCATCCCTTCCATTCTCAGGTGAGAATTAATAGCAACAACAAAAATCTAAAAGGTTTTTTTAAACCCCTTTTATTTTTATTTATTTATTTCTTTTTATGTTTTTGCAGGTCAGTATCAAGGAATTTCACCATGAGGGTACTATTTCTCTGCTGACCACGTGAAGAAGTTAATTTTTATAACGAAGGAAAAGCACACAGAGTAGGATGAAACAAGAGTATGGTATTTCAATTTGCAACAATAAGCTCTTTAAAGTACTGTGTGTTTTGGTGAGCGCAGAATTGGGTAGCTGTCTGAGAAATCACCTCCAGGCTCCTATAAAGATGAGTTTAACTCCACTTTCTGCATCTACACTCCTGGGGGTATCCTCTCACCTTGTAAGTTATATAAATGTCTAGTCACTATGTCGTACACTTTAACTAATATAAAATTGAATGTCAACTGTAAATTTAATGAAAAATATTTTCTAAATAAGTGTTTGGGATAAATAGAAATAAATGCTCTACGGCCCAGCTCTCTTTTTAAACATTAACCATTTCAACATTACCTTATGACAGGCAAGGTTACAATTAATTAATTATAGCTCATTTGAGAGCAATTACATTTTAGATGGGTGGCTTGCTGATGACTTTGTTACTTTCCAGAAGAGTTCCACAGATGGCTAATCCTATCAAAACTGTTTTGATTCATTATAACCTCAATTTTATAATGATATTTTGACACTTGTATTCTTTTTTTAAAATTTAAATTCCTTATTGTTTAAAGTACTACATATGTCTCCTTTTTCCCCCATTGGCCTCTCCTCGGCCGTTCCCATCCCCAGCACATGCCCTCACTCCCTACTAGCTGTGTCCATGGGTTATGCTTATACGCATGCATACAAGTTCTTTGGTTGATCTCTTACTGCCCTCCTCCTCCTTGCCTGCCTTCATATTTTGACATTTGTCTTCTTATGGGAGTGGAGAGGTTATAGCTCACTACGTCCTGTTGTTCCCTATAACTAAATTCTAAAACCTCCTCCCTAGGGCTCAGGGTATACACACTGTGATTTCTTCTTTACACGCGGAGCATTTCGAGAGAAAGCAGTGAGGAAATGTGACCCAGGGGCCCATAAAAGATGATAGTTCTTCCAGATGCAACTCTCTTAATACTTCCCTGTCTTTGGGAAAGGATTTTCTCTTTTGTTGGTTTAATTCATTCTTCATAAGTATCGTTAAGAAAAGATATTCTAACAAATCCCAAGTTTATAGATCCTTTTCAGCTTTCAAAACCACAAGATGATACTCCTCGAAAGTTCCCCTCCCCAAATTAACCATTTAAAGCTTTCTTCTGACCTGGACAGCAATTAAAAGTAGTTAGTATCAACAGAGCCTTCTATTTCTAAAGTAACAGGTTCATTACACTAGTTTTCTCAGTTTTTGCTACAATTCACTCACTCAAAAAATACATTGATTGTCTACTCTCCGCTGGGCTCTGTTCTAGACCTCAGGGGTGAGAGTGTGGACAGGACCAGGAAGTCTCTGCCCTCAAGGGGCCTACAGTCAGTAAAATTTAAGTTCTCAAAAAAAAAAAAAAAAAAAAAGAAATGATTTCAGTATGCCATTTGCAAGCTAGATGTTGGAGAGAATTCACTTTTACCTGTCCAGCATTTTGGTACTGGCTCGTTCCAGCTTCTCTAGTATCTGGGGAAGTTGAGTGTCGTCATCATATGAACCACCCCAGCCGAGAACTCGGGCCAGGTCATTTCCGGTACCCAAAGGCAGCACACCAAGCTGACACTAGAAGAAAGCACAACAGGGAGACCTCAGACAAGGGGAGAGATGGGTCTATGACAGTTCTACACTTCTCTGGTCAGCCGGGGTTAGTATACATTCATGTTAGCTAGCAATGAAAAGAATTAGTACTTGCCTGTTTATTCAAGTTGAGCTTATCAATTTCTGACAAAACCCAACCTACACTTCCATCTCCTCCACAAACAAGAATCCGGAAATTGTCAAACTTCTGGAATAATCTTAAACTGAAAATAAAAAGTATTTTATTTTAATATAAATTTTATAAAATCACTTTCCTTAATTCTGTGTTATTCTGAATTTATAGGTGTTCATGCTCAGATTAAATATAAGAACTCTTACATATTAATTATACTATAAAGTTAATTTAAATACAATCCTAACTCAATAAAACTTCTTAGTCATAAAGAGGAAAGGGGATTATAAGTAGAAATGGAAGTAAAATTAGAAGGAAAGGGAAGGAATAAGAAAACAAAAAAAGAAGCAGAACCCAGGAAAGAAAATGAAAGATAAGTGATATAAGATAGTAAAAGTAGTGATTTTTCTCTTCCATTATAAGGCTAAGTTACTTCCCGAAGCATAGCAGGTTCCAAACCAGGGGTGGGGCATCTAAGGCACTGTTGCTATTGAGTGGCAGTTCCTAAAGAAATCCCAAACCTTGACAATGCCTCAGTTTTTGTACTCCTATCTGTTTGTTCTCTACCTCTTCTCCTAGTCTCAGGTCAATCTTTTTACTCCTATCTCCCCTTCATTTCGACATGCCCCATCTCCTGAGTGCACCTTTGCATATCTCAAGTATTGTGAGAAATCTAAAAAATCTGTTACAGAGATTACCTCAAGAAGTTTAACAAAGGGAGTTCCTTGGGTGGGAATAATGAATGTCAAGAAGATAAGATATAAGAACAATAAAGGATTATAAAACAAAGGTACTAGAAAGGAGACAGAGCTAACCAGCAATGGGAGAGACAAAGGTGAGAAGAGAGGCCTGATGAGGAAATGCCAGGACCCAAACAAAGAGAAGGGAGGGATGTCCACATAGATAAGGAAGGAGGTGGGTAGTACACATGAAAAAGACCAACACCAGTGACCAGAAGGCCTGAACTTAGCAAGAAAAAGGCAATGGAAATAAAAAGGAACAAAAGTGAAAAGAAGCACAAGAAAAGACTAAGGAGAAAAATATGGAAGACAGAAAAATCTGAAAATCTCCATTTCTACTTCTATGTTCATGCGTCAGGGTGACGGTGGAACCCTGGAGAAAAGCAGAGTTGGCATAAGTAAATCATGGAGATTGCTGGGCTCTGGTTCAATTGACACAATATCAGCTCTCCATCAAAAATCATACATATACTAAAAATGTACTGAAAGTGCCTCAAGGCATATTTTCCTTCACTGAAAACACTGTTTAATATTTTTTTCAGATTTTATGTTAATTGACATTCCAGATAGCAGAAATAATGAAGAAAAGCATTTCTTTGCCATTTGTAATGAAGTGAGTCTGAAATCCTGGAGGAACTACCTAGAGACCCATTATAGTAACCATGCTTTAGTTAAACAACTGATCATATTACATACAAATCAATACAAGTATTCCATGCAAATCATTTTCTAAAGTTAGTCTGTATTTCTAGATATTTATGTTAGTCTGTATTTCTATATATTTATGTTTATCTTTCTTAGAGCTCAGCACACTCTTGAATGCTTGATTGACGTAGATATGGTCTAAAACACTTTCTAAATAAATTTTGGAGTTTGTATCACACAGGGAAGTTATACCAATATCAAAGAAGTTGTGTTAAATTTATAATTAGAATTTTTAAAAAGAGAGGAGTGAGATCAACACAGAGATATCTAGATAAGTCTACAATTTTCATGAACTGAAAAGCCAGACACATTTCACACTTAGTGCTATATTTCATTTAAAAGAGACTTATCAATAATCAATTACCCCAAAAAAGGACCTCCATTCATTAAATCAAACACCTGAGCTGGATTTAGTAACTGTTTAAAACGTCGAAGGAACTTGACTCCCTGATTATCTCCACTCTTGGAGTTGACAAAAACCAGTAAAGGACTAACACAGAATGAAAATGTTGCTCTACAGAAACCTGTAAAAAAACACAGGACAAGATCAATATGCACAGCTTCCTCTCTTAAACTAATAAAAATCCAGAGAAAAAAAGAGAAGTCAGAAAAATAAAGAACTAGCTTCATTACTGAAAGAATAAGTTATAAATTAGCCCCCCAAGTGGAGATTGGTTTATTATTTACATATTAAAAATATATTGAGGAGTTATCTTTATAATATCTCTATAATAAAAAATCATAAAAATGGTAAAAGTTTTAATCAGAGATCATTTGAGACATAGTACCTGCTGCCTTAAGAACAATTATAAGGAAAATCAATCATTCTATGTACTTGTATTTAGTATTATAAAGTATTAGAGGCTTGGTGCATAAAATTCATGCACTCATGTGTGTGGAGGTCCCTCAGCCTAGCCTGCACCCTTTTGCAGTCTGGGAGCACTCAGGGGATGTCCAACTGCCACGGAGGCAGGATAGGCTCCTGCCACCACCGCTGTGCTCATAGCCATGAGCCTGGCTTCTGGCTGAGCGGTGCTCCCCTTGTGGGATTGCAATAACCATCAGGGGGCAGCTCCTGCATTGAGCGTCTGTCCCCTGGTGGTCAGTGCACATCATAGCAACTGGTCGACCAGTTGACTTTCTGCCCCTGGTGGTCACTGCATGTTATAGCAAGTAGTTAAGTGGCTTTAGTATATCATTAGCATATTACTCTTTGATTGGTTGAATGGACAACCAGATGACTGGACACTTAGCATATTAGGCTTTTATTATATAAGATTTTAAATGCTCATTGATGAGGCCTAAAGTTTATAATAATCAACAGAACATTGATATACAGGGCTTGTGTAGGGAGGGCTTTAAAACCATAGGTTTTAAAAAAGTCATATCTTTTGAGGCCTGTATCTCCTGTATCTATAAGTTCTATTGGCATAATTTATATGTAAGTTTGAACATCATAATGCACTTTATCAATGCAAAACATTAAGAGTGTATGATAAAAGCCTTTTATACTATGGTTTGCTGGAAAGTTACTAATATGCTATTCCAAAACCAGTGTTGCAAACACATTCCTCAGCACTTACAACTAAGTTGTAAGATTTTGGAAAAAGTGAATAAATTTATATTAGTGTAAATTCCTGCAATGAAATTATAAGAAAACAGATTTCTAAATAAGAGATATGCTAATGGCAGTTTCAAAATATTAAAATATTGAATTACATTTCAGAACAGAATAATGATCTTATTTGCTGAAATATAAAATCTATAAATCTTATACACAGAAATTTTACCAATGTGTTAATAGCTATGGAAAATTTTAATTTTAAAATGTTCTTTTAAAAATTAAATGTACTGTTCAACAATTTAAATAGGATTAGTATATAAAAACTGATAAGGATAACAGTTATAATTCTATTTTTTCTAGGAAAATAAATGTACATATCAGCTTTCAATATAACAGAAATATACATACTCACACCACTGCTACATACCATCAGAATCAGTGCTGTTTAGTGCAATTGGCGGAATGATAGACACTTTACATTGGCCAAGTGGACATATAGGATGGTATAAGTCTTTGCAGGCAGTGTGTACCTAATAACAAACAAATACATTTTTAAGAATGACAAAAACAAATCAATATTTAGTTATAAATTATAGCTAAGAAACTGATACTTTGAGGATCAACTACAGCACAAAATGTTCAGTAATTCATAAATTTAATGGCATGATATTTATGCTTCTAAGGAATGGGCTAATCGTTTTAGAGATGGGAATTTGATTTTGTCTGGGTAGCACATTTTCATGATTGTCTCAGGCAAGTAGTGTACACTGACTGGCCAGATTATTATGATCTCTGAATGCATAATAATCTGGCCACTCAGTGTATATTCTATATAATATAAGATTAATAAGCAAATTGTCCCCTCAACCAGGAATTCAACCAGCAGGCAGGCCAGCCAACCACTCAGGTCCCCTCCCCCTGGCCAGGCTGGCCAGACCCCACCTACGCACGAATTCATGCACTGGGCCTCTAATACACACACACACACACACACACACACACACACGCACACACACACTGAGTGGCCAGTTTATTATGTGTTCGAGATCATAATAATCTGGCCATTCACTGTATAGTCCTTGTGAAGGCAAGGAGAAGGCCAGAGAAGGCAAGAAATGCAGAGGAAGGGAAGACAAGAGAGAGGGAAAGAAGTGAATCAGTATACATCAATATCATTGTCCATTAAAAAACTGATGACATCTACCTTATAAAATTCTTATAAGAAACCCACTAAATTTTGATTGACATACAAATTCTAATTTTGCAGCCTAGCTGGTTTGGTCAATGATAGAGCATTGACCTGCAGACTGAAGGGTCCTAGGTTCAATTCTGGTCAAGGGCACATGCCCAGGTTGTGGGCTCAATCCCCAGTAGAGAATGTGCACTGATGATCCTTTCCCATCATTGATGTTTTTCTCTTTCCCTCTCTCTTCCTCTCTGAAATTAATTAAAATATATTTTAAAAAACAAACATAATTTTGCTACACTCCTATGTATGTTCTCTGATATATGCTGAGTTCAGTAGGTCATGTGTTGAATTCAGTATTTAGTTAAATATTTTAAAACTTTCTTCCATGTCAAGAAAGAGGAAAGAAACATGCCCAATATAACACGGAATCAGTGGGAAGTGCATCTGTGCTGGACTGCGTGAGGAGTAGGCCTCAGCAGTCAGGGCAGGAACTCAGCGAAGGGGCTAAACATAAGAGGATGAGGAGGTAATAACAGCTGTGAGTGCTTATCTTAGCACTGGGTGACACTGTCCAACTATGACAGTGATTGCTTTCATTCAGGCTAATTTGTTTGTTGTTCTGAGTCTTGGAAGTCCACTCTCCCACTACACCTAAGAGGATGGGAAAAAACATTATGTGTCATAAGTATGGTGTAGCTTTGGACTCTACATTAAGAAGAAAAGAGGAGAATGAACCAAGATGGCGGCATAAGCAAACACCTCACACAACAATCTTAAAACTACAACTAAAAGATAGAACGGACATTATCCAGAACCACATGAAAGTTGGCTGAGTGGAAATTCTACAACTAGAAGGAAAGAGAGGGGCTCACAAAGACTCAGAGGAGCTGCAAAAAGCTGAGGTACAGAGACGCGTGCATGGAGAGAGCAGGCAGCAGAGTACCGGGCTGGCTTTCTCTGGCGGGAGGGAGACGAAGACTCCCAACTGCACTGAACCCCTTATCCTACGGCACTGAACCCCAGGTCCGGCTAGACTCATAAGGGGGGAGTCTAGACAGTGAAAAGGGAGGAGTGCCAGTAATTTAGGGGAGCTGCGAAAGGGCAGAGGTCTGGGGGTGCACATGCCACTGTGCCCAGAAGACAGACTGCTGGCTTGCTCAAGTGGGCGGGAGACAGAGCCTCCCAACTGTGCCACTTCTAACTCTACTGAACCCCAGTTTCTGGCAAGATCCTGGGGACCCAGACTCATACAGATCCTAGAGCACAGGGGAGCCAGAAAGGCAGCAGGCTAGAAACGAGTGCATGCGCACAAGAAGGCTCTAGCGATTACGGAGAAACACCTGAGACTCAGGGGCGGCGTAGGGCGGGGCTGACTGGAAGCCAGGGCTCTCTTGAGACTCGACCCATCCAAACTCAATAGAGAGGCTTTTGCAGTTTTGCAAGTTTTGTATCATAAGGCTGATCCCAACACATAAGTTCTCCTGGCATAGTGAAAATGCGGAGACATAGGAACAGATCACAAACTAAATAAATAGAGGAAAACAAATGACTGGATATAGAGTTCAAAACCAGGGTTATAAGATTTTTCAAGAATTTCCTAGAAAAGCCCGACAAATTTAGCAAGACCCAAGAGAAGATGAAAAAGGACCAACTAGAAATTAAACATACATTGACTGAAATAAAAAAATATTATACAGAGACCTAACAGCAAATTAGAGAAAAGCAAGAATCAAGTAAAAAATTTGAAATATAGCCGAGACTAGTTTGGCTCAATGGATAGAGCATCAGCCTGCGGACTGAAGGGTCCCAAGTTCAATTCCGGTCAAGGGCATGTATCTTGGTTGCGGGCACATCCCCAGTAGGGGGCATGCAGGAGGCGGCTGATTGATGTCTCTCTCTCATCGATGTTTCTAGCACTCTATCCCTCTCCCTTCCTCTCTGTAAAAAATCAATAAAATATAAAAAAAATTGAAATATAAAGAAGTAGAAAACACTCAACTGGAAAAGCAAAAAGAAAAAAGAATCCAAAAATGTGAAGATAGTGTAAGAAGCCTCTGGGACAACTTCAAGCATACCAACATCAGAATTATGGGGGTACCAGAAGAAGAGAGAGAGCAAGATACTGAAAACCTATTTAGAAGAAATAATGACAGAAAACTTCCCACATCTGGTGAAAGAAATAGACTTATAAGTCCAGGAAGCACACAGAATCCCAAATAAAAGGAATCCAAAGAGGACCACACCATGCCACATCATAATTAAAATACCAAAAGCAAAAGACAAAAAGAATATTAAAAGCAGCAAGAGAAAAACAATTAATTACCTACAAGGGAGCACCCATACAATTGTCAGCTGATTTCTCAACAGAAACTATGCAGGCCAGATGGGAGTGGCAAGAAATATTCCAAGTGATGAATAGCAAGAACCTACAACTAAGAATACTTTACCCAGAAAAGCTATCATTCAGAATTGAAGGTCAGATAAAGAGCTTCACAGATAAGAAAAAGCTAAAGGAGTTCATCACCACCAAACCAGGATTATATGAAATGCTGAAGGGTATTCTTTAAGAAAAGAAAGAAGAAGAAAAAGGTAAAGATAAAAATTACGAATAACAAAGTGACAACAAATACATACCTATCAGCAAGTGAATATAAAAATCGAGTGAAAAAAAAATCTGATGAACAGAATAAACTGGTGAATATAATAGAATCAGGAGCATAGAAAGGGAGTGGACTGACAATTTTCAGAGGAAAATTGGTGAGGGGGGGTGCAGGGAGAGACAAAAATCATACACCTATGGATGAGGACAATGCAGGGGGAGGTAAGAGCAGAGGAAGGGGTGGGACCCGGGTGGAGGGGAAAAAAGAGAAACAAATGTAATAATCTAAACAATAAAGATTTAGTAAATAAATAAAAATCCAAGAGCAAGCGAGAGAGCGAGAGCGAGAGCGAGAGAGAGAGAGAGAGAGAGAGAGAGAGAGAGAATTACACGATGGGAACATATGAGGTAAAACTAAGGTGAATCCATGAGTTAGAGATATGAGTGTGAAGAGGTTGACCAGACAAAATTGTAAGGAAGCAGACATCATGAGTAAGTAGAGTTTGAAATATGGAAAAGATATACAGAGTAACGGTGGGGGGGGGGGCCGGAGAACATAGTAGTTAAGAGAAAATGGAGACTCACTGAATCACATTAATAAGAGCACCCTGAAGTAAGGATCTACAAATTCCTGCAATTAGGTCCCATTTTGAACTGTTTTTAATTCTGTTCTCTCTCTCTCTCTCTCTCTCTTTCTCTCTCTCTCTCTCTTTAAATATATTTTATTGATTTTTCAGAGAGGAAGGAAGAGGGATAGAGAGTTAGAAACATCGATGAGAAAGAGACATCGATCAGCCGCCTCCTGCACGCCCCCTACTGGGGATGTGCCCAAAACCAAGGTACATGCCCTTGACCGGAATCGAACCTGGGACCTTTCACTCCACAGGCTGACGCTCTATCCACTGAGCTAAACTGCTTTTGGCTGTTCTCTCTTTTTTAAAAAAATATATATTTTATTGATTTTTTTACAGAGAGGAAGGGAGAAGGATAGAGAGTTGGAAGTATCGATGAGAGGGAGACATAAATCAGCCGCCTCCTGCACATCCCCGGCCGGGGATGTGCCCGCAACCAATATTCATGCCCTTGAGTAGAATCGAGCCTAGAACTTTTCAGTTCACAGGCTGACACTATCCACTGAGCCAAACCAGTTTCGGCTAATTCTGTTCTCTTGAAGCTCTGAGTCCCATTCTTGCTCTCTGTATCAATTTGCAATAATGCCCAATTGCTTAAGTGTCTTAGAAGAGGTTGTGTCAGTTCTTTATAACCCTTAATCCTAACTAAAACACCATTCTTGGTTCATAAGTTGCTATCATATGTAGAAGTGTGAGGTTATTGCGAAAAAAAAAAAAGTATGGTGTAGATCAGCAAATGTAAGAGAAGTGAGCGTGAAATGTTGATTTCATAATGAGATTGATTTCATAGGCCACAGAGGAAACTAAGTCCTATAATATTTTAGTCAGGCCTAATAGGTAATCTGTGTTTCCTTTTCCTTTATTTACTAGAAACCAGGTGCACGACATTCATGCACTGGGAGAGGGAGGGACACCCTTCAGCCCAGTCTGCACCCTCTTGCAGTCCAAGACCCCTCAGGTGATGCCCGTTCCCCAGGGGGCCTAAGCCGGCAGGGGGACATCTCCTTAACGCTGCTGTGGAGGCAAGAGAGGCTCCAACTACTGCTGCTGAGCTCTCCAACCATGACCTCAGCTTCTGGCTGAGCGTTGCTTCCCCAGTGGGAACACGGCTCAGCTAGAAGATCGGCTCATTGCTCCTTAGTGTTGCCTCGGAGGCAGGAGAGGTTCCTGTCATCACTGCTGCACTCGCCAGTGGGAGTGCACTGACCACCAGGAGGCAGCTCCTGCATTGAGCATCTGCCCCTGGTGGCCAGAGTGTGTCATAGCGACTGGTCATTCTGTCATTCAGTCAATTGCATATTAACCTTTTATTATGTAGGATTATAATCCTCCTGAGGAATGAGGATATTTTTTCCATTAATTTTAGAGAATAAAAAGAAAGAGAAGGAGAAGGAGAAGAAGGGGATGGGAGAAAGAGGGAAAGAGAGACATCGATGTGGATGTGGCACACACATCGACTGATTGCCTCCCAACAGCCCTGGTCACAGGGATGGAACTTGCAACACAGATATGTGCCCTTGAGCTGGACTCGAATCCAAGAACCTCGGCTGTGCAGGCCTTAACCACTAGGCAATATCAGTCGGGACTCCTTATCATTTTTAATTTGAACATGATTCTCTTTGTCATCCTGCTTTAGTTATTCTTCATCAGTTGCCCTTTTTTAATTTTATTTCTCACCCAAGGATATGTTTGTTGATTTTAGAGAGAGGAGGAGAGAGATAGGGCCTGGGGGAAGAGACATACATTGATGTGAGAAACATCCTGTATGTGCCCCCAAAAGGAATAGAACCTGCATCCTTTTGGTGTATGGGACGATATTCCAACCAAATAAACCACCTGGCTGAAGTTCAATTGCCCCTTTTGTCAGCCATAGGCATTACTTTTTATTTCCCATTTAATATAATATACACTATTTAATATAAACTAGCTCTCCTTGAAATCTTAGTGCAACCTCACCCCTAAAACCCTCTTTTGCCACTCCTTATTTTAAGGGAGTGCTCCCTAGCTAAGAGTTTAAATTTTCATTCCACCTAAGATGTCTTTTGGGGGGAAAAACTAGTGATATATGCACCGACTGCTATTTTTACTACTTCACATTTACTAAAGTCTAATTCTCTACTTTAAGAACTTCAGCTGTTTTTGTTTTTCTAACTTTTTAAGAAGAAAGATCACATATGATGAAGTATTTTCTAAAAGTAATATACAAATTGTTTTTACCTGCAATATATAGGTTTCTACTTGTATTTATCAGTAGTTTTTAAACTTCAGGTAGGAGTAAATTAGGTTTTTTATTTGCTCATTCTACTCGTCCCCACCTTTAATGTCTTTTAAAGGGAGAGCATTCTTAAATGATTTTTCCTCTTTTTTTCCTGACAAATATAAATGCCACCTTATTGTGAAATCACTCCTCCCCACTCTGTCAGTTATATGTGCTGGCTGCTAGGCCACCTTTGTTACACTCATCTTAGTCTATACTTCCTATAAACTCTCATTTTTCTGTCAACATATTTTGCCTTTAAAATATGATTTTTAATAGCAGGATGGATATTTGGTATCTAAACATAGTCTTCTAGTTAAAAACCAAACCATAGTTCTACAATCCTAATGAGTAAACTCCTAATTTTCTACCTGTTATCCAGTTTCTGGACATAGTTTTACATTTTCTGTAAAAAAAATAAAGGCACAATTTTTATCTTCCACTTCTCTCACTTAACATTATTATATTTTTCAGTTTTGCCCTATATTTACATATTTTTTCTTTTAAAACTATCTGTGCATGCTCGTTGTTAATTATTATAAATCATATTAGAAAACTGTCTAAAATTAGGTCATCATCAGAACAAGAATTAAATTTCAGTTATTTTCCCAAAAGTTTAGAAATACATGTTTAATTAATACACAAGTTTTTAAAAAAGACTAATGAAATGATATATTAAGTAAGTGCTTCATAAAGTTTCTGCTTTTATGGTTAAAGCTTTTTTTTTTTCAATCCTCACCTGAAGACATGTTTAGAGAAAGAGAGAGAGAGAAACATTGATCGGTTGCCTTCAGTACACTCCCCAACTGAGGATCAAACCCACACTCAGGCATGTGCCCTGACTGGGAATTGAACCAGTAACATTTTGGTGGACAGGACGATGCTCAATGAACTCAGTGACTCTGGCCAGGCTGGCTAGAACATTTAAAGGCTCTGGAACTGAGCACATAAAGTATCCTAAGTTGCCTGGGTCCTACTTAATAAATACGTTAGCCCTGTGTTTTTTGTTCTCTAGTTATTTTGAGTGACCTGGAAACTTTGTTTCTACATTTATTGCGTGCCTCTGAAGTACATCACTTTTTAAGCTGAGTATATAATGATAGGACCTTTTCCTTTTCCTTGCAAGGCCAGAGTCCAGCTGAGAAAATAGGCATGGATATACTTGTAACTATAATAACATGAAAATGTTATAAAAGAGATGTGAATGCAAAGTTGTAGGATCATTACAAAGAAAAGTGGACATATAACAGATTTTACTTATTTTCATTAAGTTCTATAAGAATTTTATAAGGTAGATGTCAAGTCTGAAAAACAGCAAACTACCTGGTATGACTAAAGCATAATGAAAAACATTAAAACTGTAGGGAAGAGGTCTTTAGGCAAAGGAAACATATGGTAAGTATTAAAAAAAAAAAAGATTATTTGAAAACATAACCAGAATGAAAGGAATACACTTTGAAAAAGATGAATATTACAATGGGTATGTGTGCTCTGCTACACTATAAATTCTTTGCCTCTAAATCACATACACGTAAAAGTGACAAAAAGAAGCTAATTAAAAAGGACTCTCACCATTGTTTTACACCAAAGGCATTTCCAATCTTGTAGACGAAGAACGCTGCCACACGTTTTGTCACACACAACACACTTGGCACTCACGGGCAAGTTACCCTCTAGCCACTGGTGAGGCATAGCCACCTGTGCAGCAGGAGTAAAGCACAGTCAAATTAAAGACTGTGGAGGACACCATTCTTACCCTAGGAAGATATACAATTAAATCTTATTCTAAGAAATCAGTAGTATGTATCATTCATAGCATACATTCATTTACCCCAGATTTACTGAGCATGTACTATGTCCCAAGCATTTTAGACATAATGATAAATAAGACGAAATCCCTGGCCTTCAGGATTTGTAGTCTAGTTGAGGAGAAAGGCATGTAAAAGGCATTATCACAGTGGTCACAAAGTGCTACCAGATATTTGTATACAAGGTGCATTGGAGGTAAGATTTTGAAGGAGGGGCACCGTTGAGAGGAGGCCTTGAAGACTGAGGAGTAAACATCTGAGTAAACAACTGAGTTAAGCCTTAAAAAATATCTTAGTTTGTCAGGTAAGGCTCCACAACACCAGCCCAGCATCACCCTCTTTAAGTCCTACTCACATTTTCCTTAAAATTTAAGAGCTGAAGGAACCTATTAAAGACCTAATTGAAAATAAAAACACATAATTAACCAAATTCTTCATTTTTAAGACTAATAGTAAACCCTCCCACCTAGCTCTGTCACTATTTTCCCCGAGGCAGAAAGTAAAAGAGAAGAGGTACTGACTGGGAAGGGGACAGAGAGAATAGGGCTTACCCCATCCTCATCCTCTATGATGTCCTTCCCTATGGAGGCCAGAGTCGTCCATTTGCAGTTATTTGTGGCCCTCACGGCACACCTTTTGTGGGCCTTGAATTTACATACTAAAAAAAAACAAAGGAAACCATGTCTAAATGAGTGTATACTTTTAGACCAACGATTAAAGAAAATCACGGCATAAAATTTTAAAGGGGTGGAGGATAAAAGGAAAAAAATATTTAAAAAAATTTAAATTACTCTTCAACAAATAGTAATGGTACTCTATAAAGCAAATGTGGCTATGTATGTATGAAGCACAAAGGAGCCTATTAAAAAAAATGAATACTATCCAACACCAATGAAAGAAACAAATAAATTAAAAAATAGTCTGTGTTCATGGACTGGGAGAATTAATATTGTTAAAACGTCCATATTACCCAAAGCAATCTACAGATTCAATGCAATCCCCATCAAAATTCCAATGACATTTTTCATAGAACTAGAATAAATAATTCTAACATTTATATGGAACCACCACGATCCCAAACAGCCAAAGTAATCTTGAGAAAGAAGAAATCTAAAGGCATCGTGTTCCCTGATTTCAAACTACAAGGAGCAACAAAGGTTTATAGTTGTTCGATTAGAACTTAATGCAGTAATTAATACATAATAAAACAAGAATAAATACTGTGTTTCATGTACTCAAATCTGTAGGCCTACTTTTGTCCCACCTTAGATAATAAAGAGTAGTAGTAATCAAAAAAAGTATTGTATTGGTGTAAAAACAGACACAGAGATCAGACAGAATAGAGCCCAGAAATAAACCCATGCCTATATGACCAATTAATTTACAACAAAGGATCCAAGAATATACAATGAAGAATGGAGAGTTTCTTGGATAAATTGGGAAAATTAAACAGCCACATGCAAAAAATAATAAAACTGGACCACTATTTATATCATGTACAAAAATTACCTCAAACTGGATTAGACTTAAATGTAAGACCATAAAACTACCAGAAGAAAGGATAGATTGTAAGCTCCAAGAGAGACTACATCAAACTATAAAGCTTCTGCACAGAAAAGGAAACCACCAACAAAATGAAAATGGCAATCTAGTGAATGGGAGAAAGTAAATGCAATATAGCTGGTTAAAAGTTAATATCCCAAATATATAAACAACTCATATAACACAATAGCAAAAAAACAACCAATTGGATTTTAAAAACAAGTAGAGGTTCCTTCAAGTGACATCTTTCCAAGTATGACATACAATGGCCAAAAGTACATGAAGAGTTTCTCAACATCACTAACCATCAGGAATATGTAAAATAAAAACACAATGAAATATCACCTCACACCTGCTAGAATGGCTATTAGCAAGAGATAAAAAAGTTACAAGTGTTAGCAACAATGTGCAGAAAAGGGATCTCTTGTGCACTGTTGGCAGGAATGCAAATTAGCATAGCCACTATGAAAAGTAGTATGGAAGTTCCTCAAAATTTTAAAAACAGAACTACTATATGATACACATCAATCCCACTTCTTGTTATGTATCTGAAAAAAAAAAAGAAAATACTAACTCAAAAAGATGTCTGCACTTCCATGTTCTCAGCAGCATTATTTACAATAGCCAAGATAGGAAAACTATCATTGATAGCTAAGAGTCTATCAATGGGTGAATGGATAAAAGATGTAATATGTTATTCAGTCATAAAAAAGAACGAAATTTTGCCATTCAAGACAATATGCTAAATGAAATAAGTCAGATAGAGAATGACAAATATAGCATCTCACTTATATATGGAATACAAAAAACAACAACCAAGCTCATAGATACAGAGAATAGATCGATGGTTGCTAGAGGTTGGGGATGGGGTGGTGGCCAATATGGGTGAAGGGGGTCAAAAGGTACAAATTTCCAGTTACAAAATAAATAAATCCTGAGGATATAATGTACAGCATGGTGACTATCCTATATAATAACGAGGTAATATGCAAACTGACCATCACACGCTGGGATTAATGAAGGGCACCAAACGACTGAACAGCTGGCTGCGTGGGGTGACCAGACTGGAGGGGGGGACTATGAGGGGTGACCAGAACAGCAGAGGGAGCAGTTGGGGACAACTATGCCAGCAGAGGGGGGCAATTGGGGGCAACCAGGCCAGCAGGGTGGGGGCAGTTAGAGTGACTAGGCCAGCAGAGAGGGGGCAGTTGGAGGTGACCAGGCTAGCAAGGTGGGGGGAGTCAGGGGTGACCAGACTGGCAGAGGGGGACAGTTGAGGCCAGCTGGGGTGGCAGTTGGGGGTGACCAGGCCGGCAGGGGGGAAGTTAGGGGCAACTAGGCCGGCAGGGGGAGCAATGTGGGATGACCAACCAACCAAACATCAGGTAGCAGGTGAATGATTAGAAGCCAGTGAGCGGTCCAGGATTGTGAGAGGGATGTCCGACTACCAGTTTATCCCTGGGATTGGGCATAAACCAGCAGTCAGACATCCCCCGAGGAGTTTTGGATTGGGGAGGGTGCAGGTTGGGCTGAGGGGACCCCTCCCCTGTGTATGAATTTCATGCACCAGGTCTCTAATAGTAATATTGTATTGTATGTTTGCAAGTCGCTAAGAGAATAAATCTTAAAAGTTCTCATCTCAGCCCTAACCAGTTTGGCTCAGTGGCTAGAGCATTGGCCTGTGGACTGAAAGGTCCCAGGTTCGATTCTGGTCAAGGACATCTACCTTGGTTGTGGGCACATTCCCAGTAGGAGGTGTGCAGGAGGCAGCTGATTAATGTTTTTCGCTCATCAATGTTTCTAATTCCCTATCCCTCACCCTTTCTCTCTATAAAAAAAAATCAATAAAATATATTAAAAAAATAAGTTCTCATCACAAGCAAAAAAATTTACTAGTATGTAATTATGTTGGTGATGGCAACTAGACTTATTCTGGTAATCATTTTGCAATATATACAAATACTAAATATAAAGAGAGAAATAAAAGAAAACAACCAGAAAGAAGCAACATAAATATGAAAACAAGCCACAGATTATTTGAATAATTAATGCTTGCTTATGAAAATCAGAACTTGACTACTACTAAACTTACTCTTCAAATGACACAAACTATCCGAGTGTTAATAGATACTGATGTTACACAAGTTTCTGAGTTTTCAGGTAAATATTTAAAAGCAGAGCTTACTTTGGTGGGAATACAAGGCAACTGTTGCTAAATTCTAAATGTAAGGTGATTTTTACTAAAAACCACATGATTTTTAGTATCTAACAGTAAGCTATTCATAAACAAGAAATGATGGGTTACACATCATTTTTTAAAGCAATTTTTTTTTATAATACTAGAGGCCCAGTGCATGAAATAGGTGTAAGGGAGGAGGTGTGTCCCTCAGCCAAGCCTACATCCTTTCCAATTGGGGGTCCCTCTCACAATCCAGGACCGCTGGCTTTCAAATGCTCATCTGCCTGCCTGCCCCTAACTGCTTCTGCCTGTCAGCCTAATCACCCCATAACCACTACCCTGCCAGCCTGATTGATGCCTAACTGCTCCCCTGCTGACCCGATTGCCCCTAACTGCCCTCCCCTGCCAGCCTGGGCACTCCCAACTGCCCTCTCCTGCTGGCCTGGTCACCCCTAACTGCCCTCCCTTGTAAGCCTGGTTGCCCCCAACTGCCCTGCCAGTCTGATTATTCCCAACTGCCCTCCCTTGCAGGCCTGGTCCCCCCAACATACCCTCCCCTGCAGGACTGGTTGCTCCCAACTCCCCTCCCCTGCAGGCCTGGTCCTCCCCAACTGTCCTCCCCTGCTAGTCCAGTCACCTCTAACTGCCCTCCCCTGAAGGCCTGGTCCCCCTGAACTGCCTCCCTTACTGGCCCGGTCACCCCTAACTTCCCTCTCCTGCCAGTCTGGCCACCCCCAACTGCCCTCCCCTGCAGGCCCAATTACCCTAACTGCCCTTCCCTGCAGGCCTGGTCCCTCCCAAATGCCCTCACCTGCCAGCCTGGTCATTCTTAACTGCCCTCCCCTGCCTTCCTGATCGCCCCCAACTTCCATCCCTTGCAGGCCTGGGCCCTCCCAACTGCCCTCCCCTGCTGGCCTGATCACCACAACTGCCCTCCAGGACTACTGGCTCCCACATGCTCACCTGCCTGCCTGCCCCTAACCACTTCTACCTGCCAGCCTAATCACCTCATAACTACTCCTTTCCAGCCTGATCAATGCCCAACTGCTCCCCTGCCAGCCCGATTGCTCCTAACTTGTGTCCACATGGGGGCAGCCATCTTTAACCACATGGGGTGGCCATCTTGTGTTGGAGTGATGGTCAATGTGCATATTTCTCTTTTATTAGATAGGATGAAAACAAAAGGATCAGGTAAAATAACTAAGATTTATATAATCAAATGTTCAAATATTTTAGGTATCATGAATATCCAAAACATATATGGTCACTTAAACTAAGCTGGTTTTTTCTAGACTGCACATATTGGACATGTTTCATTTATAAGCTCTTTTGTGTACATTGACAAATTCTTCCCCAGAAATCATACTGTTTTTGTGATAAATGACTTTGTGACAACAGCACAGACTTCATGTAGAATACAACCATTATTCAATTAAATTTTATTACTGACAAACATTAGTGTAAAAAAGAGTACTACAGAAAGTAAGCTTAGTTTGAAAAACAATGTCAGCATTTTGCTCCAATACAAGTGACTCTTTAAAACTACAGTTAGTGTCTCTAGACCTTTTCATCTGTTATGGTATTGCTCAAAAATGTGGTCCTAGTTTTAGTTTTATCTGTAGTATAATCCCCAGGGTGCTTTTTAAGTACAAGTAAGTACTTGACATTAATGATCAATAACTGTATTCTAACAGGCAAAGAAGAAAGTAAAAGAGGGCAGTAGGGTGTAATTTCATTTTTTGTTTTTGGTGTTGTTAAAACTCACTAAGCATTTTCCTATTGATTTTTAGAGAGAGTAGGAAAAAGAAAAGAGGAGAGAGAGAAACATTGATGTGAGAGAGATACATCCTCCCTGATTGGGGTGAGGATGGAACCCACAATCCTGGTATGTGCCCTTGACTGGGATTCAAACCCAAGATGCCGATGCTCTATCCACTAAGTAAAACCAGCCAGGGCATCATGGCTTTTGAAAATTTTGCTACTAAAATTCAAACAGAATATTAAAAGTAAAAATCACAAATTTTGTAATAATAAAATGTATCATGAAATGATTCTTGAGAATTGCAAAGTTGCTTAATATCCTATCTAATAAAAAAGTAATATGCAAATTATTTGTACCTCCACTATACCCACCAGCCAATCAGAGTGAGTATGCAAATTAACCCAACCAAGATGGCTACAGCCACAGAGAGCAGGAGGGAGACTTGGGTTGCCCCTGGCAATGGAGGAAGCCAGGCTTTCTGCAAATCCTGGCCAGCCCAGGCCTCCACTTACAGGCAACTGAGTTTCAATGGCTGCCGCCACAAAGCAAGGCTTGAGTTAACCCTGGAGATAGAGGAAGCCAAGCTTTACGCAAACCCTGGCCAGTCCAGGCCTCTGCTTAAGGCAACAAAGTTTCAATGGCTGTGTAAGCAGAAGGCTTGGCTCCGTACCAGGCTACAAAGTTTCAATTGTAGAAGATAAATAAAGCCCAGATACCAGTGCCTCCGCTTGGGTCGATGGGGGTGTGTGGCTGGCTGCAAACCACCACAGGCCTCTTGCCCAGGCTGCCCATGCCCCAAGGCAACCCCCATCCTGATCTGGGACACCCTTCAGGGAAAACTAGCTGGCCACCACCTGTGCACCAGGCCTCTATCCTATCTAATAAAAGAGTAATATGCAGATTGACCATCACTCCAACACACAAGATGACTGCCCCCATGTGGACACAAGATGGCCAGCAGGGGAGGGCAGTTGGCAGAGAACAGGCCTGCAGGGAGGGCAGTTGGGGGGTGACCAAGCCTGCAGGGGAGGGCAGTTAGGAGTGACCAGGCTGGAAGAGGAGGGAAGTTTGGGGCAACCGGACCTGCAGAGAAGGGCAGTTGGGGGGACCCAGGTCTGTAAGGAGGGCAGTCAGGGACAAACAGGCTGGCAGGGGAGCAGATAGGCATCAATCAGGCTGATAGGGGAGTGGTTAGGGGGTGATCAGACTGGCAGGCAGAAGTGGTTAGGGGCAATCAGGAAGGCAGGCAGGTGAGCAGTTGGGAGCCAGCAGTCCTGGATTGTGAGAGGGCAGTCAGACATCTCTCAAGGGGTCCCATATTGGAGAGAGAGCAGGCTGGGCTGAAGGACATTCCCTCCCTCACCCCCCCCGCATGAATTTTGTGCACCGGGCCTCTAGTAAGATAATAATAATAATATAAACCAGACTGTAATTATGGTGACTAAGAAATAATAATGATTAATAGGCACCTTAATTTTGTTAATTAACAATTAAATTTCTCCAGACAAGTTATTTTGAAATAAAGCACTTTTCTGTGATCTGTAAAGCCATTATTTTAAAACTCTTAAGACTTATAAAACATACTAACATGTAACAAAATTATGATTTTTATTGAAATATCTATTCAGTCTTACTACACTTTGTGTTCAATAGTGGTTAAAATAAAAATTCCTAAGCTGATATATTTGATACCGTTGATTAAAAAATCACCATTTAACATATTTTATTGAATTGATGTTTAAAAACTATAAAGAATAATTATGCTCTTAAATTATAATTAACATTCTCAATTGATTTGGGGCTTACAAAAAGTCCTTTGTCTTCTATTTTTAATATATTTTATATATACAAGACTTTAAAGTAATACTTTTAATTATTTTTCAATACAAACCTAGAAGACAAATCAGGACAGCCTAGTCTTATTTGAAAAACAACAACAGAAGATTAGGAAAATGTAGGATAGCCTCATACAGGGAAACTGGACTGCATTCTAACACTGCATATTAACATCGTCAATAGTGAGCAAACTTTTTTTGTATTTGCATCTTTGTTATAACATTTAAAGCTTCTTGTATCTTATGGCTTTAGCTTTACTAAGCAGCTAGTTTAATCAGATTTGGGAAGGGATGGGTCTAAAGTTTAAGTATAACTTTGATTACAATAAAAATATCCTAAATAGTCACATTCTCATAAAATAAAAAGGCAACTTTTTTGTATAAAACCCTTGGGATTTGTAAAACCCTTGGGATTTATAAAACCTCGGATACAGTTCTATAAATACTAATGGGCAAAATATTGTAGATTTAACATTTTTATCAGCAGAGAAAATAAATACTACCATATGTGCCTCTAAAAATATAATCATTGAGAATTTTTTAAAAGCCAGGAAGACTTCATTATTAACAGAATAATATAACAACACATTTATTTAAACACTTTAAAGTTTCTTATTCTCACCAGCTGATGTAATTTTCCTTTTTCTGTAAAAATGCTTACAAAAATATTCAGTCATCCCACTATCAATCTCAGTTTCTAAACAAACACATTTAATAATGTCTAACTCTTAATGCAGAAGGGTACCAACAGAATACCTCAGATCTGATATCACTTTTAGCATTTTTTAGATGAGAGACTAGAAGATAATAGTAAAAGGACATTCAAAATAATGTCATGCAATATCACAGACTGGAGTCACTCTGAGCTGCTGAAACCCTTTGAGGTTATTAAAGCCATAAAGGCCAGTTATATATTTGTTTGAAATCATTCCTTAAATCTAAAAGTGTTTAATGCCTCCTCCAAATACTCATTTTTATAAATTTTCATGCATCAGGCCATGACACAATCTGTAATATTTTACCTGAAAAATTTCTTTTGGAGTACAATTAAAATTTTTATAATTTACTTACCTGGAAAAGTAGTTTTATTACATGTATTCTCTCATTGAGCTTCCATAATGTGCTAAGCGATATAAATGTCTACTATCCCACTTTTACAGATTAGGAAATAAAAGTCTGAAAGAGTTAAATTTTTCCCTGTTCATAATAAAATGCTGGAAAGTGAAACAGGAACCCAAGGATCTAAGTGCAGTGCTCTGTTCTCAACTGCTATGTAGAATATTAAATATGAACTAATGACATATCTCAAGCTTATGTAAAATGAATTAAAACTGGGACTCTATTTGTATTAAACTCTTTAATTATAATAAAGTTATATTCAAAACTACTTAAGATTTTTTGTATTAGAGAAAAAAGCTAGAACAGTATAATAGTTCAAAAAGTAGTACACAATGATTTGATCACTGAAGCACGAAATTAAATAAATCTAAAGAAGTTATAAACTTTCTCCTGATAATCATTAATGCACTTTCTTTAAGTGTTCACTGTTCTCAAATTTCAAAATAACCCACAAGTCCTTTTATGAAAAAAACAACATTTTTAGGAAACTTTTAAGGAAATTAAAGGTATGGCATCAATTTAAATGAAACATAAATGAAATAAAACAGCGTTTAAAACAATATATATAAAAGCCTAGCCCAAACCAGCTTGGCTCAGTGGACAGAGCCTCAGCCTACGGACTGAAAGGTCGCAGGTTCGATTCTGGGCAAAGGCAAGTACCTTGGTTGCGGGCACATCCCCAGTAGGGGGCGTGAAGAAGGCAGCTGATTGATGTCTCTCTCTCATGGATGTTTCTAACTCTCTATCCCTCTCCCTTCCTCTTTATAAAAAAATCAATAAAATATATTATTAAAAAAAAGCCTAGGGAGAATCCAAGATGGTGGCATAGGTAAACACCTACACTGCTGCCTCGCACAACAATTTCAAAACTACAACTAAAAGACAGAATGGACATCATCCAGAACCACAGGAAAGCTGGCTGAGTGGAAGTTCTACAGCTAGAAGGAAAGAGAGGGGCTCACGGAGACCCAGAGGAGCTGCAAAAAGCTGAGGCACGGAGACGCACGCGCTGAGAGAGCGGGTGCCGGAGTACCTGCCTGGCTTTCTCTGGCAGGAGGGAAACAGAGACTCTCAAAGGCATTGAACCCCTTATCTTACAACACTAAACCCCAGATCCAGCCAAAACTCATAGGGGGGAGTTTGGACTGTGAAAAGGGAGAGGTGCATGGAAATGTAGGGGAGTCGCAAAAGATCAGAGGTCTGATGGCGCGCACGGCACTGCGCAGAGGACAGATTGCTGATTGTGCCGCTGGCTTTCGAGAGTGGGCGGGAGACAGACACTCCCAACTGCGCCACTTCTGACTCCACTAAGCCCATGTTTCGGGTGAAACCCTGGGGACCGAGACTTGTGTGGTCCTGAAGTGCAGGGGAAGCGGAAAGGCAGCGGTCTAGAGGCACTGCGGGCGGGCGTGCACAAGGACTGCTCCAGATATTACCCAGTCACGTGAGACTCAGGGGCCATGGAGGGTGGGGCCGACTGGAAGGCAAGGCGGTCCCTTAAGCCCTGAGACTCCACCCATCCCAAGCTCAACAGAGGCTTCTTCAGTTTTGCAAGTCTGGTATCATAAGGCTGAATCCAACACAGTTCTCCCGGCATAGTGAAAATGCTGAGATAAGGGAAGGGATCACAAACAAAAGAAATGGAGAGAAAAAAATGACTGGATGTAGAGTTCAAAACCACGCTTATAAGGTTTTTCAAGAATATGCTAGAAAAGTTGCATAGAATTAGCGAGAGCCTAGAGGAGATGAAAAAGGATCAATTAGAGACACTGACTGAAATAAAAAATATTATACAGAGTCCTAACAGCAGACTAGAGGAAGGCAAGAATCAAGTCAAAAATTTGAAATATAAAGAAGCAGAAAACATTCAACTGGAAAAGCAAGAAGAGAAAAGAATCCAAAAATGTGAAGATAATGTAAGGAGCCTCTGGGACAGCTTCAAGCGTACCAACATCAGAATTGTGGGGGTGCCAGAAGAAGAGAGAGAGCAAGATACTGAAAACCTATTTAAAGAAATAATGTCTGAAAACTTCCCACATCTGGTAAAAGAAATAGACTTACAAGTCCAGGAAGCACACAGAACCCCATATAAAAGAAATCCAAAGAGGACCACACCAAGACACATCATAATTAAAATACCAAGAGCAAAAGACAAAGAGAGAATATTAAAAGCAGCAAGAGAAAAACAGTTCATTACCTACAAGGGAGCACCCATACGACTGTCAGCTGATTTCTCAACAGAAACTATGCAGGCCAGATGGGAGTGGCAAGAAATATTCAACGTGATGAATAGCAAGAACCTACAACCAAGAATAATCTATGCAGCAAAACTATCATTCAGAATTGAAGGGCAGATAAAGAGCTTCACAGAGAAGGAAAAGCTAAAGGAGTTCATCAACTCCAAACCAGTATTATATGAAATGCTGAAAGGTACTCTTTTAGAAGAGGAAGAAGAAAAAGGTAAAAGATAAAAAATTATGAACAACAAATATATATCTATCAACAAGTGAATCTAAAAATTAAGTGAATTAAAAATTTGATCAATAGAATAAACTGGTGAAAATAATAGAATTAGGAGCACAGAAAGGGAGTGGACTGATAATTCTCAGGGGAAAGGAGTGAGGGGTGTACAGGGAGAGACTGGACAAAAATCATACACCTATGGATGAGGTCAATGGAAGGGAGGTAAGGGCAGAGGGAAGGGTGGGAGTTGGGTGTAGGGGTGCTATGGAGGGGAAAAAAGAGAAACAAAAGTAATAATCTGAATAATAAAGATTTAATTAAAAAAAAAAAGCCTAAATGACTGTCCAACCAGTACCTATGATGCTCACTGACCACCAGGGGGCAGACGCTCAACACATAGACATGGACACCTGGAACAGACTGATGAATCTCAGAGGAAGGGGGCAGGGGGGAGGTCAGGAAGAGATTAGCCAAAGGTCTTAGATGCATACTAGATGCCCATGTGGTCCCTCTGCCTGGCCTTGCGGGTATCAGGCTGAAACTGGTCCAGTGCAGAGGGTTCCTTGGCTTGGCCTGCAGGAATCTTGCCAAAAGCAGCTCTCCAATATCCCCCAAAGGGTCCCAGATTGCGAGAGGTTGCAGGCCAGCTGAGGGACCCCACCAGCATATGAATCCCTGCACCAGGCCTCTAGTGCAGCAGTTACTAGCCTATCGGACCTCACAGACCACCAGTGGTCTGTCGACAATTGGAAATTCTGCCAAAGAGTATATAGTATCCTCACAGAAAGTTTTGTACTCCCTAATCAATCAGAACAGAAAAAGAATACTAGAAAACTGGGATGACACACTAATTCTAAAGAATCAGTAGTTATTAGTTCCTCAGAAGACAAAAGCTACATTTTGATTTATAGTTCCTTTCAGAAGATTTTATATTATGTTTTCCTGAGCCAAAACATTTCCCAAGGTAGTCCTATGTGAACAGAGTTCCACTGTAAGCCACCATAAAACATCAACACTCTGTTCCTGCTGAGGTGCTTCTGTTTCTTATTTCCCCAAAAGTAAGACATCCCCCGAAAATAAGAGCTACTTCCAGTTTTGCCTTTCACTGTAATATAAGGCATCTCCCCTGAAAATAAGACCTCCCCCATAATAAGGCCTCCCCGGAATATAAGGCCCCTGAAGCTACTGTAAAGTGTCTGACTCCTGATTTAAAGACACCTCCCACTGCCTGAACAGCTCCAGCTGCGCTGTGGCCAATCAGTGAGCTGGTTTGTGATGACACTACTACCGTATGGTATACAGGTAATAAATTTCCTTTTTTTTTTGTTCAACAATAAATGTGTACCGTATTCTTCTTCATGGAAAAATAAGACATCCCCTGAAAATAAGACCTAGCACATCTTTGGGAGCAAAAATTAATATAAGACACTGTCTTATCTTTGGGGAAACAGGGTACTGCTTCCACCCAAGGGAAATGGTGGATTTTCCCTGTTCACTTCTCAAAAGTACCAATGGCAGTATGGTCATTGTTGAGGACAACGCATGCTGGATGCTACAGTACCTTCACAGGACAGGCCATGGGAGGTGACTCCAGAAAGGCTCTCTCGGCACACGTTACAGAAAGTGGGTCGGGCATGGGAGCAGGCGTACCAGTTATGCATCCCTGAGAAATGTTCCACATTAAACTGGGCCACCTAAAAATGAGACATTAGCACAGATTTGCCAAACAAGTGAACAAAACTACAGACACTTAATATTCAGAATGTATATAGTTATTAAAATTTCAACCCCATATTTTAAAAACTTTTTGCTTTAAGTAAAAAGAATGCAATATCAGGCTTAAACAAGTTGCTGAATGCCTTTACAGACATCTATTTTTGCAAAATAAAGCATTAGCTCTTCAGTTAACATTCTCTAAGAACACGAGATGACAGAAGAGCTGCTACTTTACCTCATAAGGTTCTCTGGTCTGTACAGACTTCAGTGAGCTGATCCAATCCTCCATCTCTTTTCTGTTCTCAGCGCATAGCATTAGTCTTCTGAATGGAGTGATTATCTGAAAGGTATAATTTAATCTAAATGATTGTTAATAACCAACAAGAGAGATTATTGCAAAACCTTGTTTCCTTGCTAAAGAAAGTAAAAATTGCTATAAAGTAAATGAGTTTAGTTCTTTGAGTATAACACAATGTGGTCTAGGTAAGAAAAATTCTAAGGAACCTTTTATTGATTTTGATCTCATTGCTACATATTTATCAGGCTTTTGAGATCCTTACCAAAGGCTTGAACCCAAATAAACAATGAATTCTTATTTCATAATATATAACTTGAAAATTAATTTTAAATATACTTCAAAATAATTCATGGTAAGCTTAAATTTAATGCATAGCTATCAATGCGGAATTTTTTAAAAGTGAAAATCAAAGGAATGCACCATTAAACTGTTTTGTAATTGGCTTAGAATAGTACCAAGAACACTATTATTAAATAATGTTGGGTTTACATATTTCCATTACCTATTTTAATATAATTTATATGAAGGATTTCCCTCCCCCTCCCCCATTGTATAGAATTCCACTGAATTACATTTTAGTAAGATCAGAGGAGAAGAGTTAACATAAAAGTCACTTTGTTGATTTTTAGGAAAAAAATAATTGTGACTTTCATCTTTTTTCATGTCACTAAAGAGGGCAAATTAATTATATTAAGAATCTTAAAGCAAGTGAAATTAAAACTTCATGCTGTTATAACACCAAATGTAATTCAAAGATTCCAAAATGACTTGAAAAAGCCCTTATTTGTGTGTCAATACAATATTCTGGTTATAATCCCAAAGTTGCTAAATCCTAAGCATTCATTGCAAATAAGGGACCATTTATTTACTTGTGGAAGAAGAGCAAAATATTATAGTCTTACACTGAAACTATTTTCAAATGTAAGTGATATACTTATTTACATAGCAAATACATTTCCTCAAGTTAGAAGCCAGTGATATTCTACAAATTGCATTATAGAGCAGATTTCCCAAGTTATGAAAAAGCAATAATCATCTTTCTTTAAAAAAGGAACCCTCCCTAAAAGATTTAACTATCAAGCCTGAATCACTACTGTTCATCTTAAAGAATAAATCCAGTATTTAAAACTAGACAGATCAGCCCAATCTTAGCTACTCACCACCAGTCATTGCTTCCTCTCACCTACCATTAGTTTAGGCTACACAATCCTTCCTTAAACCACCAAGCCCTGAATCTATCTAACAGGCACTTCCACTTATATAGCAGGCCAGAGTTGCATGGAAGAGGAGCTCTGGGTATTGGGTAACTGCTTATGAAATTGAACAGAACCTCCCCTTTGCACTTTCTTCTGTTTTCCACTACCCCCCCTTTGGATAAAGCTTATTAGCAGTTGGTCACTTTTCTTCTTGAATAGTTAATGCAAAGAGCAATGCCTCCCTCATTACTTAGGAGCCAAATGGATGCTTTATTGCTTCAAATGTTTATCTGGGCCAGCTCATCAAAAGCAGCAGAGGGATGCTATTAAATCATAATACACTCCTGGCTCTGATGCCTGGCACAGCACTCTCAAAATCTCAGTTTCACTGGACTGAATATATCTGATATTTACCTGAATACATATTACCTCTGGTATTTTATTTCTTTATTTAGTTAGCTATAATATATAATGTAAATATAAAGATTCCCTGTCTTTCATTATGGTGGTTATAGTGAGATAAGCATTATTCAGATAAATAAACCAGGTTTGCTATTTTATTCTTCATTTTTGTTTTTAATTCTAAGTAAAGCAGGATGTCTGAGGTTTTAACTATCTGTAATGCCTTTATATTCTTTAAAAGTTATCGTGAATTCAATAAAAACAGAGAAAGAAGAATAGAGAAATAGCTTCACATTTTTCTCGACACTTTTGTAACTACATAATGTTTCAATGTTAAAGAACTTCAGCAATATAAATCATGCATATATCTTATACACGAATGACATAAAACATCAGCAATTTTTCTTTTTTAATAAAAATTTGTTTAAAATGGACAATCACATTTAAAAACTAATAAAGTGTTTAGGAGCAAAAAGAAACTATAAATAATGTTGATTTAAGAAAGCTAATGATTATAAAGTCACACTAAAAGAAGTGGATATGAAACAAACTCATTCATAAATCATGCGATGCAGAGGTGCCTGGCTTTTGTGGCTGCACCACCAAAAGTACCTCAGCGAGCGTAACTGAAGTCAAGGCTGCCTACCAAATCTGTAACATCTCCCAGATGGGCCCTCTCCCCTTGACGATAACCCCTCATAAGTCTGCAATGCTCTGAGTCCCCTCCCTCTCTTTTACTTAAATTCTTCCCCATCCCCAACCTTGGTAGGAAAGGGAATGATGGTTGTTAACTGACAGGCTCTGGTTGTATCCTAACTGAACCCCATTTTACTACAATGGTTTCTCCTCCAAACCCTTATCAGGAAACTATTTGGGGAGCATCAAACCCAGAAAATTTTTTTGTTCTTCCTCTGAAAGTATATCTGACTCAGCCTTTTTATTCTGATAAACGAGCAAGATGACGAGATGGAAAGATAGAGATGTGGGAGGGGTCAGGGAACTCAGACTAAGCCTACTGGGGACCAAGGTAAGGATATTTCTGGAACTAGAGAGCTTTTTACATTTCTTGAAGAATCTGCATCTTACCTATCTCCTAAAATGGCCCTCGACCCTGTGCTTATCTCAACCCCACTCTTATTCTCTCTTCCTACCGTTCCACTATTCCCAAATAATTTTTATTCATTTTCTTCAGTAATGAGCTTTGGCATTGTAACAGGTACCACCACTATAACCACCACTCCCAGCTCAGATCACAGAGCACATCTGTCTGCTTGCTCAGCGTTCACTGCGAGTGTACTACAAGCCAGAGCCCAGGGGGTTCAAACCACTTGGGCTGTGCCTTAATGACATAGAAGGAAGGAAAGGAAGCAAACCAAGGTTTACTAGTACGTGTCTGAAAAGTGCTATGGAAGTCGGAGTACAAAGGAGATACATTAATCGGCTTGTCTCCTCAGTGCTACTTCAGATAACAAAGAAATTATCCATTAACAGAGATACTACTTTACTTTGAGTTACTGGCAAATAAGAGCTAATCAACGATACTACTAAACGTGCATAAGAATAAACAATTTCTCAGTCTGATAAAGCAAATGACTAAGAAAGAAAGATAAAAGGCACTAAATATATAAAATTCTATAGAAGAGTAACATTAAAGGTAAAGCATTAAATATACAAATGCACAGAAGAAAATACATAGCCAAGTCCTCTGAGGTTATTATTCAGTGAAGGAATTACAAATAATTTTAATTGTAATTTTTACTGGCTTATCCACAGTTTCTAAAGTAAATATGTAGTACTTCTATAATAAAACTTTATTATTATTATTATTTTACTAACAGAAGAATAGAAATTTAGAATTTAAAATATTGCATTGTTCCAAAGCAGGAGTTCTCAAACTCTGCTGCATTTTAGAATCATCTGGGGGATTTTCAAAAATCCCAATGTCTAATCACACTATACAAATTAACTCTGAACATATGAGGGTGGGACACAGCTACCAGTTTTTGTTTTGTTTATTTTCTAACTCCTAAGTGACTCCAGAATGTAGCCACGGTTGATAGCCTGTGCTCTAACAGTTTTTTATTGTTCCCCATAATACTGTTAGAACTTGAGAAACAAGGGAAGTTTCTGCAGAAGTGAATTACAGAGGATTGCTAATCTGCAAATTCCCAACTGGAAACCGCTAATGTAAGAGCAGTGATTCAGAGCCTAAACTCTGAAGTCTGACAGACCTAGACTAAATGCCCACTGCATCCTTTCTTATCTGTGTCTGTGGACCTGTTTCCTGGTCTCTCTTGAGCTTCTGCCTCACATCTGCTCAGTAGGGATATAGAAGTCATTCACCACTTTGCAGAGCAGTACAAATTAGTGAGACAACTCAACTAAAGAGTTCAGCAGTACCTGTTACAAAGCCAAAGCTCAGTAAATGTTAGCACCATAATTCCTCGTAGCACTGGCAGATTAAGTACAGGGGTTAGCAAACGTAGGTTTATAGTTGTATGTGAAACAGAGTTTATTCTTGTATTATTTATTGATAATTGTGTTATTTGTATTACAACTATGAACCTATTTTTGCCATCACTGTATATGTTTATAGATTTCTTCTGTAATGAACATATATTTTTGTGTGAGTGTGGTCCACAGAGAAAAGTAACATAGCTTAAGTAAGAAATGGAGGCATTTTGCCAAAAAAATAGTCACTGACTAGGAAACCACCAAGACAGGAATAATGATAATGACCTCTTTCTTAGAAGATATAGGAAAAATATCAACAAACAAATTAGGAGAAAAAATGTTTCCTGTAATTGCAGGGCGTCTAACCTTACCCAAAACAGGAATATAAGATGGTAAAAGGTTTACCAAGTTAAGAGCATCAGATTCCAGATTCCAGATAAATGGTTTCTCATTTTAACTCAGATTTTTTATTCTGCAATGAAGGAAACTGCAGCCTTGGTTGTAATTTTAAATATCCAACAACTTTTCTATTAGGCAATTCTTCATTCTAAGCTCAAGTTCTTTGCCACATCAGCCCTACCACAGTAATTGCTGTTATATCTTTAGTGATTAATCCTGAATGATATAAAAATTAATATGCAGTGAGCAGCTTTTTCTTAGAAAGCAGGACAGAGAGTTTAGTTGTGCTATAACAAATTTTCATTGTCTATATTTATGATAACTTAGGGGATATAACTTGACTTTTGTTAAAAGCTGAATCAGATATAATTATATGTCTCTTTAATACTAGGTGTGCTATGACTACAGTTGCCAACTGCTCTGTCTTAATATACCTCTTCCATTCTTCCTCATAAAACCTATATCCAATCCTTAAATTATGTATGTTGCTTTTTTTCATTCTTCCTTTATGGAATGAAATAAATCACTTTGTCAACTTATATGAGAAACTACAATGTAGCCATGCATCTTAAGTGACTATTTTGAGAGCAGAGATAAAAACATATGTCAAAGGGTAAATTGGACCTCTGCCTCCAAGAAAATAGGTTCAACTATGTGCTGTACGTGAATCAAGATAATTTTTTTTTTCTAAAACATACCCAACCATGCTCCATACCACTTTGTGAATCAAAAATCTTACTGGGAGGAAGGAGTGGATTATTATTTCAGATGCCATCTGTAGTTTGCAAACTACACAGGGGATTCTGATGCACACACACTCCCTTCCCCCATTTATCAACCATAAAGGGAAGACGCATCCAACTTTCCCAGGATCTCGTCTAACTAGTGTAAAGAAGGTGCTCTAATCTTTATGGCTCCCTATCTCCATTGTTAGCACCCTTCTGCTCTCAAATTCCCAGTGTTCTCACCTGCCTGTACCAGTATTCCTTTGTGTTGAACCAATCTGAATTCACCTACCACCTACCAGTATCCCACATGATATAATAAGGTCTCTGATTTTTTTTTTTTGGTGGGGGGAGTTGACTATTCCTTTTGAACCCTGAAGTGTGATGTTATAAAACAACAAAACTAAAATCCATCATATTAGACAAGTACTTAGCTCACAGTACACACAGTTTAAACCTATTTTCTTCATGCTCATGTATTACCCTGTAGGCCTTAGAGACATCTGAGTTCACAAGTCCTGTATAGACACTCTGACTCCTAACACCTTCTGGGGTCAATACTCCCTTATTTTATTATCCAGTTGCCTCAAGTTCCATGTGTTTGCTAAGATCACAACTACTGATCTAAAAAATAATTTTTTCCTCTGAGGTATTAACAGACAATGAAGATTTAATGCATAATTTCTCCCAAAGGTGCTTGAATTTTAACAGAAGACTAAGAAAATGCAATGCCACAAAAAGGAGAGGGAGAGGGAGAGGGGGAGGGGGAAAGAGAGAGAGAGGGAGAGGGGGAGGGGGAGAGAGAGGGAGAAGAAGAGGGGGAGGGGAGGGAGAGAAAAACATTGATAGGCTGCCTCCTGAATTTGCCCTACTGGGGATCGAGCCCACAACCCAGGCATGTACCCTGACAGGGAATTGAATGGTGACCTCTTGGTGCACCAATGATTCTCAACCAACTGAGCCACACTGGCCAGGGCTCAACATAGTATCATTTAAATCAATAATATCATAAACATACATTTTATTGCTGTGAACATTGTGTAATCATTAAGTGGTCATGAAAAAAGAGTAGTTCCATAAAATCCTGAAACACAAATTTCACAATATCTAAAATTATGTAGGAAAGCTTATAAAGATGTAATGGACTAATGATAAGACTGAGGATGGCAGGTAATTCACACACATGCAAGAACCCCATTATGAAGCTACATGTTACATTTACAAAGAATTTCTGCTATGAAGGCAGCACACTATGTAAATAGGATCTTAAATCATTTTGCTTGGTAGTATTTCCTTTCGGAATAATCTAAAAATTTCCTCAGATGTCTGTTTAGAACCATAATTAGATTTATATACAAACACAAGAGGATCTTTGAAAATCACTCCACAAGTTTGGTTTTGGCTGACTGATCATCCTTCTAACTAATGAGTCATTTTAGCTGAATAACAACTTACTGATCTTAGTGGGCATTCCCATAATGTAGACTAAGAAGTATCAAACATACCCACAGGCTCTCAAAATACAGTGGGAAGGCTCGGTCATGAGCACGAGGAAGTCTACTCTAGTGCTGCTTATTTCCCTATCTATGGAAAAGTTATATATCTTTTGCATATTATTTTATTTCCAAAATAAAAATCAAATAATCACCTATATATTGATATAAATAATTGATTTGAGAATTCTGTCACATAGATATGAAACATTACTCACTATGACAAGATTCTACAAAACAGTGTAAGTACTGACAAAATTTCTAATGGAAACTTTTTGTAAATATGTAGCAATTATTCTGAGAAATCAATGAATTATAGAAAGAAAAAAAGACCTCTGGATGACAGCAGATCTTTGCCAACAGTATGCCTATCATCTTATCTACAGGAATACTTAACTACAAACTTACAGCAAAAAAGCAATATATTCTTGACTCTATAGTCATAGCTTTAAATTAAGCATGAAGTTAATTTTATTATAACATATTGAAGAGAAAAAACAAATGTAGAACCTAAAAGAGTCATCCATAATTAGTTAATACACTTCTTATATGAGAAGTTAACAAAAAAATAACAGCATGTTATAACAAGTTAACAAAAAATACTATTTCTTCACTGTAAAATTAAATTGAGTAACTATGGTTAACTCAGTAAATGTTTTTCCTTCAAAGCTTCTGGATACCCAGGCTGTGTTTGAGAAGAAAGGTAGAAATGAAACAGAGTTAAAATTAAACAACCATATTTTTAGGGGTGCATATTGAAGTATGTGGGGTCAGGTAAAAAGATTGGAAAGATTTGTTTTAAAATACTTAAGATAAAATAGGGATAAGAGAGAATGGATGAGGCAAGTGTGGTAACATCCAGATAACAAACAGTAGGAGCAGGCAACGAAGTAAAGGTTCATGACAGTTATCCTTAGTTTGGATATATTTGAAATTTTCCATAATCAAATAAAAAAGTACTCAAGTATTGTGAACCCAAGCAAAGTTCTTCAAGGATCTAAAAAGGTGAGGAACCTGTGTCTTAGACTCATATGCATATTGATCCACAGGTTGAGAACCGCTAGCAGGGTCGCCTAAGACCATTGGAAAACACAGATATTTACATTATGATTCATAACAGTAGCAAAATTACAGTTATGAAGTAGCAACGAAAATAATTTTATGGTTGAGGTCACCACAACGTGAGGAACTGTATTAAAGGGTCGTGGCATTAGAAAGGTTGAGAACCACTGCCTTAGATTGTCAAATAAATTATGAAATCTGATACCTGCTTTCATAAAACACCCCAAGGATTTTAGAGCTATTAGTACCAATGTTTTTGTTATATACATACATAATATTTCCAAAGAATCTCACATTCCAAAAATTTTTCCTTTATTTAAATTAAAAAAATCCAAAATAATCTAAAATCACAATTTATTGAATATTATTTGATAAAATAGCATTATTAAATATTAATACTAATAAAGGAGTTTATTATTTATTAACACAAAATAAAGACATATAAGATAGCAAAAGCCAAACACTTTCAAATCAGAAATTGTATTCAACATTATGTGATTTGTAGATCCTTAGAATCCATAAAAAAATGTAAAAGAAAGCAGTTTACTTAACATCTTCCTATGACTATTTTCAGAGCAATAGTCAGAATTGTCATTTCTCAGAAGCCTTCAATTGAGCAGCGCCAAAGGTAGAAAGACAGTGAAACCTGGAGGTGGAGACAATGCCTCTCTGCATGTTGTGCCCCTTTGCCCTGTTTTCCCTGGAAATGTGGCAAAGGCCTCAGAAAACTACCAAGAAAGATTTTCAGTGTTACTTGTTGGGATATTCTATCATCTCTCTATATATAGAGAGCCAGTGTCTATAATGTGCAAAATGACTGAAGGGACAACTGAACACCAGGTTGTGTGCACAGCAGGCTGAACTCTGACTTCTTGGAGAGAGAGGTGGGACTGATCAGCAGCCGCCTCAGGCTGCTAACAAGATCTGGAGATGCTGACTGGCATAGAAACTGATCAATCTGGACCAAATCTGGGTGAACTGTGAGGAGCCAATGGCTACCTAGGAGGTGAAGCTTTTGACGCTGACTGGCATAGAAACCGTACAATCAGAAACTAATCTGAGTGAACTACGAAGGCAGAACCTAAGGTGGGGGCTGAGGAGGGATTTTAAGGGCAACAGCTGTTGGTGTAAAGTGTAAGAAAGAGGTTCAATTTTTTAATGACCGGTTTGGCAGTATAGTGCATATGGCTGGCTATCAGTCCAGATATAAGGATTATGTATTTCTGTCTGCCAAGAGCATCTCCTCCTGCTGAAAAAGGCTTTTCTCCCCATTTAACCAATCCTCTCCTATATAATCTATCTATACTAATAAAAGGATAATATGCTAATTAGACCGAGTTGACTGGCCCTCTTTCAGACGTCCGACTTCCTTCCAGACAAAGCCATGGTGGTGAGGGCCAAGGCAGAGGCAGTTAGGGCTGATCAGGTCAGCAGGGGAGGGAAGTTGTGGGGCAACAAGGATGGCAGGGAAGGTCCACTGGGGGTGAGATCAAGCCAGCAGGGGAGGGCATTTGGGGGTAACTAGGCTGGCAGGGGAGGATAGCTGAGGGTGAGATCAGGCTGAGAGGAGGGCGTGAGATCAGGCTGGCAGGGGAAGGCAGTTAGGGGCAATTAGGCAGGGAGGCAGAAGCAGTTAGGGGTGATCAGGCAGGCAGAGAGGTTTAGGGCAATCAGGCAGGCAGGCAGAGGCAGTTGTAGGCGATCAGGCAGGCAGGTGAACAATTAGGAGCCAGCAGTCCCAGCTTGAGAGAGGGATGTCTGACTGCTGGCAGTCGGAAATTTTCCAAGGGGTCCCAGATTGGAGAGGGTGACAGGCTGGGCTGAGGGACCCCCCCCTCCCATGCATGAATTTCATGCACTTGGCCACCAACTTATATATATAAATTACATATATAATAATAAACCACTGTTTCTTTGATGATGAATAAAATTTGGACACAAGTGTATTAAAAATAATAAAGTCTCTTAATACAGTATTAAACATCTTTTAGAATTCATAGTTACTATATGTTACTAATGTTTAGTTAATCTTCATTGTATTGCTTTCCTATTGCTGCTGTAACAAATTATTCTCTTACAGTTGGGATGGTGAGAAGTTAAAAATCAAGGTGTCAGGAGGGCTGTGTACCTTCTGGAGGTTTTAGGGGAGAGTTCATTTCCTTGCTTTTCCAGCTTTTAGGTGTGTCTTGTATTTCTTACCTAAAGCCCCTTCCTTGCACCACTCCAAGCTTCTACAGTCACACCTTAGCTGACTAATTCCTCTTGCCTCCTCTTATAGGGACTCCTGTGATTACACTGGGCCTACTCCAGAGATGCTAGGATAATTTTATCTTCAGATCCTTAACATAATCACAGCTACCAACTCCCTGTTGCCATATAAAGTCACATTCATGAGACAAGAAGATGGCATCTAGCAGGACAGCAGTGAGGGAGAGTATGTGAATGAGTGAGGGAACAAAAGGGGTGTGTGGGGACGTGAGTGGTGTGTATGTGTGAGTTAGGGATAGTTAGACCCTGAAGGATGTTCAGGGGCTGGCAGCCAGGCTCTCCTAGATGGAGAGCCCTGCTACCACTGAAATCACTCCCAGGGTGCCCAGCTGGACAGAAACCATGACATCTTGAAGGTGCTGTTGACTAGGAGCCTAGCCTCACCACCACCCAGACTGGCCTCAGATGCCACCCTGGACCCTACAGGCATTCCAGCCAAAGACCTGCTACTTTCAGCTGCAGACCCAGGACACCAGAACTCCAGCCTCTCTGGATACGAGCTCTCGGAATGTGCCCTGCCCCCCTCCAATGACCCACTATGTCATTCCAAGGCATCCCGCTGGTGAGTCTCAAACTGCGCCCCTGTCCACCACGCCCATGGCATCGCCCCAATCATGCACTTCCAGCAGGTGAGCCTCTGACTGTTCCCCCACTCGCCAAGCCCACAGCATGGGCCCCACATTCTCTCACCCCACCAGCAAGTCTGGGACTTTGCTTCCTGCCCACCGAGCCCGTGGCATGGGCCCGAGGCCCAGCACGTCTCACCAGCAAGCCTGGGACTGCACTCTCTGCTCACCAAGACCACGGATCTGAGCTTCCCACAGGCGAGCCTCTGACTGCACTCCCTGCCTCCAAGCCTGAGGTGTCAGCCCCGACCCTGCGCATCCAGCCTGCAAACCAAAGACCGGTGACAGCAAGAATGGGGAGACAAAGGAACAACCCCCAAAGGAAAGAAAGGACGCACCAGCAGAAAAGGAATTAAATGAAACAGGAATGCAGTATGTCAGAAAAAGAATTCAGAGGAAGGGTAAACAGTTCATAAAATGGATGGATGAGAAAAATCAACATCTTATATAAGAATCATGAGGAAATAAAAAAATGATATAGCTACAATAAAAAAACATAATGGAAGTTTTCAACAGTAAATGATAAAAAGCAGAGGACAGAATTAGTGAGTTAGAAGATAGGGCAGAAAAACACACCCAATCTAAATAGCAATGGGAAAAAAAAAAAATAGAAAGCAGGAGAAGAGCCTAAGGGAACTTTGGGACAACATGAAATGAAGTAACATACATATAACAGGAGTGCCAGAAAGATGAGAAGAGGAGCAAGGATTAGAAAATGTATTTGAAGAAATAATGACAGGAAACTTCCCTGATTTGGGGAAGAAAAAGTAACAAAAGCACAGTGAGTTCCAAGCAAGATGAGTGCTAAAAGACCCACATCAAGATATGTTGTAATTACAATGGCAAACGTTAATGAGAAAGAAAAAAATCTTAAGGGCTGGAAGAGAGAGACAGAAAGTTACCTACAAGGGAACTCTCATTAAACTATCAAATGATTTTTCAATGGAAACACATCAGGCCAGAAGGAAATGGAATGAAGTATACAAAGTATTGCAAAGCAAAGGACTGAATCCAATAATACTCTATCCAGAAAGGCTATCATTTAAAATTGAAGAGGAAATCAAGAGCTTCACAGACAGAAAAAGGCTAAGGGAGTTTATCACTATCAAGCCAGCAATGCAAGAAATGCTAAAGGGACCATTGTAAAAAGGAAAAATAGAAAGGCAAGTAGGAACACAGGCACAAAAATAAAAATGGCCACAAGCAAGTACCTATTAATAATAACCCTAAATGTAAATGGATTAAATGTTCCAATAAAAAGACATCGAGTGTCTGAATAGATAAGAAAACATGACCCATACATATGCTATTTACAAGAGAACCATCTCAGAACAAGAGACACACACAGACTGAAAGTGAAGGGATAGAAAAAATATCTTTCAGGCAACAACAAAATAATATTTTCTGTAAAAAATTTTTAAACAATTAAGCTATAACTTTAGCTATAGAATAATAGCTGAGTCTATATCTTAGTACTAAAAATAGACATGTTTCAGGAAAATCGGTAAAAAAAAATCTAAAATAACTGATCAGCACTCTATGACCAGTTAGCATTTAGATTGACAATATAAAGCAAGCATATTTCACAACTACCAAAGATAAATAAAAGAATTCAGAACTGAAAGGCAGGCTGCACAAATGAGCTGCATAACAATATTGTTTGCTTAATGTTTGCAAATGGACATCATCCTAGATGAAAAGGCGGAAAACGCTGCATGTGCTTTTTTCCTCCCCTTGAAAGTCACCTGGGCTACTGCACAGTTACAGTCTCAATCCTGTACATTCTTGTACATTCTTTAAAGATAAACGAGGAAAGGAATATAAAGGTGCTGTAAAATTAATAACATGCCCTAGCCTGTTTGGCTCAGTGGATAGCGTGTCGACTTGCGGATTGACAGGTCCCAGGTTGGATTCCTGGTCAAGGGCACACACCCGGGTTGCTGGCTCAATCCCCAATAGGGGGCCTGCAGGAGGCAGCTGATTAACAATCTCTCTGATCATTGATGCTTCTATCTCTCTCTCCCTCTCCCTTCCTCTCTGAAATCAATAAAAATATATTTTTTAAAAATTAATAATAGTGCCGAAACCGGTTTGGCTCAGTGGATAGAGCGTCGGCCTGTGGACTGAAGGGTCCCAGGTTCGATTCCAGTCAAGGGCATGTATCTTGGTTGTGGGCACATCTCCAGTGGGGAGTTTGCAGAAGGCAGCTGATTGATGTCTCTCTCTCATCGATGTTTCTAACTCTCTATCCTTCTTCCTTCTTCTCTGTAAAAAAATCAATAAAATATATTTTAAAAAATTAATAATAGTAATAATAATAATGATGATTAAATTTACTAATTTAGACAACTCTGCAAACCAGGCACCTTTAGATTACATATAGCACTGTATTTGAAGCATTACATTGTACATGGGAAACAGGTTTTTTAGTATTAATTGTAATAACAAGGATCACAGTGACTTCAGAAATTAACTATGCAGTCTGCCACATATGCTTCCACTGTAAATTAGCCGTATTAGTTAATGGACACATTTAAAAATTTACTATTTATCTAGTAGTTTCAGACTGTATCAGAGATGGGAACAATGCATTAGCCTCATTCCCCTGGCACAAGCTCTATTGTTTTCTAACAGTAAATTGCTTTGTATGTAATTTCAAAACAAAATAATTATCTTGTTTGTACCAATCACCACAAAACTAAAACATTTCTGAAACCTAATTTTTCCATTACACCATAATCATCTTAGGGAACAGAAAAGATATTTCAATATGCTGAAACTTTTAAAGAGCCATGAAAATGATAATAGAAAAGTACTTCAGGCCATTTAAGTTTTTAAAGCAGCTCTCTCAATTGCCTGCAGACAATTGAGAACGTCTTACCATCATTTCAAATTCATAGTGTCCAATTCACAATGTCTTTATTTCACTCTCCACAAACCTACTTTTTTTCTCATTTTCTTCCCTTAATTAAAGTCATCATTTATATATCAATCCTCCCAATTTCAACAACTCTCTGTTAGTTCCTCCTCTCCCTCTCCCTTCCCTTTGGCCATAGTTCTCTCTTCCCTACAATCTCTCCCATCTACCCCACCCCCCTCCACCTTGTCATGATTTCTTAGACACTGCAGCAGTGTCCAAGTTGGGGAAATCTACTGCACTTGTCAAATGCATCTGATAGGAAGCTGTCAGAGCTCCTACAAAGCATTTCAATATTTTCTGAATAGGTAATACATATTTGTGACACAAAATCCAAAATGTATTTAGAATGGAAAGTATTTCACCCTCCTAAGCCTGCCCTTAGCTACCGAGTTCCCTTCCTGAGGTAAATAAGTATTTTTTAGCTTCTTTTTATTAAAAATACTTATTGCTGGAACTATTACATATGTCCTTTTTTCCCCATTGACCCTTTTTAGCCCATACCCACCCTCCACACCCCAGGATTATTTGTTAGCATCTGTGTATTTCCCCAGATATATATCTCTCTCTGTGTATGTAAGAAATGTGTTCTTTTTAGATTTAAACAAACACATGCACACCACTCCACAGCTGGTTTTTCCCACTGAATAAAATTTGGAGTTCACTGCATGTTGCTATATATGAGCTAACTTATCCTTTTTAATGACTGTATAATATTCCACCGTGTGCCAAATTTAACAATTCATTTCAACCAGCGCCTACCTTCTATGTTTGGATTGTTTCCAACCTTTTGTTATTACAATGTGCAATAAAGATCCTTATACATGTATCTTCATACACATAAATAGTACATTTTACTAGCTCTGCAAATTCTGGATGATGTGGGCAGTGAAGTCATTTATGAATCTAACGATGTGAAAGAACTTTCTTTACAAATCTATCCTGTAAATTGTGTATCTTGATCATATTCTGTTCAACCTCAGGTTAAAATTTTTTAAAAGTTTCTCAACAATCATTTTAAGGATGGTTAAAATCAGTCCTTGGTGGTGGGCATACTCCTACATATCCTGAAAAGAAATGCAATCTAAAACATATTCCCATGAACACTTTCTTTATACACACACATACACACACCCTCTTAATTCTTACAAAGGTGCTCAAAGGGATAAGGTTTGGCTGCTCTATCCTGACAACTTTTCTCACATTATGAGCCTAACAATTAGAGAAGTTGTAGTAATATTGTTGAGCAATACTAGTATGTACAATTAATTATTGTTAGTATCCTTTATTGATGTTAATTCTGAAAATGAAAAGGGTGAAGGTTTGTGCAGAAATTAGACCACAGAGGCCAAACACATATAATACTGTCACTCTTCCCGCTTGAAGATTAGCGGCAGGCCTATGTGACCACGAGATTTCTGGTTACAATCCCAGCAGCTTTCCACTGTCTGGTGTTCATACTATATAGTGTTGCGTTAAATTATAACAAAGCACCCAGGAAGTGTGTGAAAGCAACCCATTTGCAGAGACAAGAAATCTCACCAGCTGATTCAGACAGACTGTGTCACTAGGGCATGTCTGGTATCTAAACCCACGGAAGACATCACTGACCCTCGGTGGAAGGAGTCTAAGAAAGTTCTGATGCCAAGGCCACACAGCTACATCTTCTACTCAGAGATGTCAGCTCTGATTAATGGCTTCTTACTACTAATCAGTTTTTCTCCAAGGTTTAAAGACCTTGTGTTCCATACTAATGGGTGCAGCTTACAAAAAGCCTCTGAAAGTATCCTAAGAGAGCTACTCAGCCCTTCATAAACCTGGTCAGCTGGCACAACCTGAGTGCCAGGATTGTCCAAAGCCTTCAGATCTGCTCAGCAAGTCCCATGACAATGAACAAACAAAACAAACAAAGAAAACAGAAAATACCTTTAACTGGACAGCACTCAACCTCCCTGTTATCCATAAAACAATCTTGCCTCTGATATCAACATGTCTGTTGCTAACTAGATTGCAGTATGTCTGCCACAACCACAAAACTACCTTTGCCTTTATGTACTAAGATTTGGTCTTGGTAAAGTTTAAACTGGGTCCAGAGACCATAGAAATCTTTAAGGCAGAAACCAGTGAAACTGAAAATCTCCTTTGAAACCACTTTCTTGTCAGAAATTAAATTCTCACCTGAGACTTGTCAAATGGACAAGGTAATCAGTGCTGTACCCCGACTTTTCCATTAGAGATCAGCCTCATGACCACCACAAGAACTGACACATTGCAAGCTGGTACACTGTTCTATATAAACTTGCTTCTGACTTGTGAGGTAATGAGGACTCATGAAGAATGGTCAGATTGAACTACATCATACTAAAAATGTTGGCTACTGTTGTGCTAATAATCACAGGGGCCTGAAAATTCCAAAATGCTATGTATTCTCATGGAAATAGCACAAGCTTTAAATATTAATTATGCTGCATGTTAACTATGTACATTTATAAAATTATGTTCTCTAAACCTTACTTCTTCATCTGTTGAAGAGAAGGAAGAATAATTACTTAATAGTCTTAATGAGATAATGAAGTAAAATATAAATTTATTGTGGGTGGTAGGATAGACCAAAACGGTTTTTAAAAATAATCATTTCTTTTTCTCATTTATATTACAAACAACTTAAAATTTATTGTAGAATAAATAGGTTTTCCTTTGTACTGTTTTCATATTTTATTAACATTTTCAAGGCAAACAATAATTTTGATTTTTTTTAAATAAGAGGTTAATGTTTCAGATTGTCCACAAAGCCCAAATCTGAGAGATGTAATGATGTTCTCAGCATTTCACAGCATTTTATACTGGATGGCAGGCCTGCTTCTGGAGTCGTCAGTAGTACCAGGTATGATGGGCAAGGTGCCCATTTTAGAGTGCATATCACTTGGACTTTGTCAGTGTGGCTCAAGATGCCAGCAACTTGGATTATTCATGAAGCACAGGACTACAAATATCTCTGAGACTTTCTAGACAGTGTAAGCACCATGGTTCTCCTTTATTCCAAATTACTTAATAGGGCACCAAACAGTCTGGCTTTCTGAAAAACTTAGAACATCAGACTTCTTAGAAAACAAGATTCCACCAAGTATAGGACTCGCCAGTGCAGCACTCCCAAGACACTTATTTGCTCCAGGGTTCTGGTGCTCCAATCAGATGGCCATAGCGTATCCTCTTTAGCAGATTCACAGATATTTATGGTGTGGTTTTTGTTTTTTTAAATTTTTTATGTCAGTAGCTTATTTTCTCATATAGGCCCCTATTCCAGATACCTCCAATGAGACAGAATATCATCCTTTACAGGCTTTGAGGCTTCATTCTGTACCACAAATGGGTATCAGAAGTCAGAGCTCTTCTAAAATAGTGTGGGACTACAGAACCTTCAACTAAGCATGTCAGCCATGTAAAGACCACAGAGAAATCCAAGTAAATCCAATAGCCCTTCTTCAAAAAGGGCACTGTGGAGCAGCTAGGCTGACGATGAGATAATGGGCCTTCCATGGCAGTCCATACAGCTTAGAAGCATCTAAATAGCTGAGTCTTTAGTGGTCTTGGAGATGCTTGTTCAAACTTTGAGCACTCCTTGCAAGTGTTCATGCAAAATTTCTCAGGAGAAAAGATGGGTTCTAGAAGTTCATATAGGTACAACTGCCGTCTCTGCGATCATGGTGACAGTGACTGCATCAGCTCAAGACCATCCAGTTGGAGCCAAGAAAGGCCTAGTAATACATGGAGCATATAAGTGAAATTCAGATTTATAGTTAGCCCCAGGAACAGAGGCTGTGCAGCCTGTGGCCATTCATCAGGAGCTACAGTACAGAAGGGACACTATGACGATCACTCCTCCATGACACAAGGTTAAGACGGGCCAGACTGTACATCTGGATGGTCATCCACAAGGTGCTAAGGCTAAAGTCCTCCTAGGGAATCAGTTTCAAAAAATAATGGCATCTAAAGTCAGGGAAAATTCTATACAATCATCATATTTTAGCCTTAGAAATACTGGCCTAGGGGGCAGGTTGGATGAAGCAGTCTTGGAGGACTTTGTCTATGGAATAATGAATTACTTGGGTCTCAAGCTCTATAGAGGGTATGTAATCCCCTCTCTTTCCTATAATCTGCACTGAGACAGTTTCTAATCCCCATGAGGAATCAATTCCTTATTTTTCTGTATCCCAATAATCCTATTTCAGGGCCACATACTTCAAAGACAGGGACCTATTCACAAAGGCTTTAAATTTTTTTAGAACTCAGCAGCCAGTTTGTTTTATTTGTCACTGTATATCTAGAATCTAGCCCAATGACTGCTGTATATAGCAAACTCTCAGTAAATATTTGATGAATGAATAAATGAATGAATGAATATCTAAGGGCAGTCCCAGCAGGAGGATGAGGCAGGGAGCGGGCTGTTGAGCAATAGCTTGCAGGAAACAAAAAGTACAAGAGGCAGAGGTTGAAGGCTACTGACCAGAACTACATTCTCCCTGAACCATAGATCTGACAGGCAAGGGGAGCGTGCTGATGCCAAGCACAGCAACCTAACATGGTACCCTGACTGGATCTCCTGGTTCTTGGCTACCTTAGAATGTCCATTTGAAGATGATTGGTAAAGGTAGAGACAAAAGCAGTTCCTTCACCTGTACCTTATGTCCACACCAAGACTAGCTAAAAAAAAAGCCAAAGGTTTTCTTTCTTTCTTTTTTTTTCTTTCTTCCTTCCTCCCTCCTCCCTTCTTCCCTTCCTTCCTTCCTTCCTTTCGATATTACATATGTGTTCTTAGCCTCCTATTGTCCCCCCCCACCTCACCTCCCATTCATGCCCTCACACCCCTGGTGTCTGTGTCCATTGGTTATGCTTATATGTATGCATACAAGTCCTTTGGTTTTTATCTACTAGGATTTTGGTCTGAGATATTTCATAATAGATTCAAGAGGTATTTCTCTGGGTTATACTGTTGGAAAAGGTGATCTGTCACTAAATGTACATAAAGATATATATAATACATTCATCGAAGCAATATTTTATTTCTAAAATGGATGTCTTTTTTATAGAAAAAAGAATACAAATTGCAAACAACATAAATTATTAGCTTCCTTAGTATAAAGCCATCTAAACCATATATGTCAGTTTTAAAAGGCAAAAATGCCACTTAATTTGCATTAATGTGGTATCATTTTAAAGCACTATAAAATATTTTAACCAACCTAGATGTAAAAAATATTAGTTTTTCCACTATTGGGCACCTAATAGTTATGTGGATCACTGAAATGATTACACCTGGCAAGAATCATATTTATGAGACTTACTTTTGATATAAAAACAGTCCAGATCACGATATAAAGATTGCAATGAGAAGACAAGTATTTATAGATATATTACAACCCAATATCATGGGGGAAGGGGTAGAAAACTGATCTCTAAGCTAACACTTGAAATGACATTTTTTCTAAAAAAAACAAAAAAAAACACACACACAAAACAAAAAAACAACTAGAGTTTACAAAGCATTCATTCATTTATTCATTCAATAAGACACATTATTCCTTCATTTATTCAACAACTAGTTATTGTCCTTCCCCTCAGTGACAGGCCCTGTGTTAGCCTTGAGGATTCAGTAGTGAAGAAGACAATTTTTGTTCCTGCAAGGAAATTTTGCTCTCCACCATGTCCCCTCACACCCTCCCACATATGCACACCACGCAAAGATCTCCCCAGAAGCATACTGAAAGGATGGTCACTTGGCTTTGCTGTATGCTATATTGAGACAGTGTGTTTAAAAGGTCCACTACAATGGCCAGAAATCTCTAAATCCATTCCTCCTTGCCTACTCTCAACAAAGCCCAAGAGCTGAAAGTCCCAAACTCAGGACAAGCTATGTACTGTGCACAGCTATTAGCCATCCAACCTGAAGGAATTCATTTCAGCATTCACAACCTGAATTTGCTGTGAGAACTTTCTTCCTGAAGGCCCATGTTAGTTCACAGGGAATGAGATGACTAGAGAGTTCTAGCACTGGGTGAGCCATTACCTCACAAGGGACCTGTTCCATCACATGGCTCAAGTTAGAGTTCTCTTTGGCCTAGAGGTAAAATTGAACCTCTGTGAATTCAAACACAGTCTATGTCCTACACACTGCAGTCAAACAAAACCTGTCTACTGCCCTTTTACATGATATTCCCTCAAATATTAAAAGGACATGGCATGGGCAATGGACCTAAATAGACACTTTTCAAAAGAAGATATAAAGAAGGCCAAGAGACTTATGAAAACATGCTCTAAGTCACTAATCATCCAAGAGATGCAAACCAAAATGACAATGCAGTACCATTTCACACCTGTCAGAATAGTTATCAACAATAAATCAACAAACAACAAGTGCTGGTGAGGATGCAGAAAAATAGGAACCTTCGTGCCCTGCTGGTGGGAATGCAGACTGGTGCAGCCACTGTGGAGAATAATATGGAGTTTCCTCAAAAAACTAAAAAACTAACTCCCATCTGACCCAGTGATCCCACTTCTAGGAATATATCCCAAGAAACTAGAAATACCAATCAGAAAGGATATATGTACCCCTATGTTCATAGCAGCATAACTCACCATAGTTAAGATTTGGAAACAGCCTAAGTGCTCAGCAACAGATGAGTAGATTAAAAAACTGTGGTACATCTACACAATGGGATAATATACTGCTGTGAAAAGAAAGGAACGCCTACCATTTGCAACAGCATGGATGGACATAGAAAGCATTATGCTAAGTGAAATAAGTCAGTCAGAGAAAGATAAATATCACATGTTCTCACTCATTTGTGGAATATATGAATAACATAAACTGATGAACAAAAACAGATCCAGAGACAGAGAAGCATTGATTAGATGCTCAAACCTCAGAGGGAAGGTAGGGGAAGGTGGGGGTGAAAGGGAGAGATCAACCAAAGGACTTGTATGCATGCATATAAGCATAACCAATAGGCACAAATACCAGGGGGGTGAGGGCAGGAGTGGGGGGGGTGGGGGAGCAATGGGATGATAAAGACATATATGTATTATTTTAATCAATAAAGAAAAAATTATTGATAAATTCAAAATAGAGGTAATGTATAAGCGTGTAAGAGAAAAAAACACACACACACAAATAACTTACCTTTGTATTTCTAGTAAAAAAAAAAATGCTACTTTCTTTACAAACTTCCCTAAGAAGTTTTAACAATGTTAGTATAATTTCTTTGAAATAATGACTTATTTGTTTAAGGCTTAGACTAAGTTTCAATAAATTTAAAGAAAATAGTCAAGCCATTTGAACAGCATGCCTTGGAAGATGAATATACAGCATGTGATTGTGGTGACCTTCAAGTAATTAAGAACTTCTTCTTTAGCAAGTAACTCTTACCTAAGAAGGAATGATTGTAACTTATTTATCATAGAATGGTTGCTTTTCCCAATAACACTTATTAATATGAGTTAAAGTGTAAATAAATGTTCACTACACTTCTGAAAGGTAGACAGATGAAATATTTTCTCAAGATAAAGTTCAGCGCATTCTCCTTGAAAATTCCCAAACTTTTAGTAGCTTATAACATATTATGAACAAAATACTGCATGACAGGAAAGAGCCCAGGATGGAACATCAGGAGGGCACCAGTATGGCCAAAGAGAAATCCATTCTGTTCTGCAGTCTAACACAAGAACATATTTAGATACAGCACAGAAGTGTGTTAAAGATAAAAATGTTAAGTGAAAATAAAATAGAAAACTATGCAAATATCAGTAAAATAAAATAAAAATTAAGAATGTAGTGTATTGCCAAAACCGGTTTGGCTCAGTGGATAGAGCGTCAGCCTGCAGACTGAAAGGTCCCAGGTTCGATTCCAGGTCCCAGGTTCGATTCCGGTCAAGGGCATGTACCTTGGTTTCGGGGCACATCCCCAGTAGGGGGCGTGCAGGAGGCAGCTGATCGATGCTTCTCTCTCATCGATGTTTCTAACTCTCTATCCTTCTCCCTTTCTCTCTGTAAAAAATCAATAAAATATATTTAAAAAAAAGAAAGTAGTATATATTTCACAATCATAGAAAATGCCATGGCAGAAACTAAATTACAAATAAATTAATGATGATCATTAACCTAAAAGTTTAAAAAATGCCAATAAGACTGTCCAGGATTATCCTTTTCCATTCCCCATCATATCACTGTCTTCTACTATCACAGAAAATGTTTTCAATGTTGTTGTCATGCTTGTTGCCTATTGCAGAAGACACTTACAAAATCACAAACTCAAACCTTGGTCAAAATTAGCCCTATTTAATGTAAAAAAAATTAAATATATATATATATATATAAAAATTAAATATATATATATATATATATATATATACACACACACACACACACACACACACATATATATATACATGCATACATACACATACACACACACACCCAGTGACCAGATGAATGACCAGAACAACTGGTCGACCAGTCACCAGTCACTATGATGCACACTGACAACCAGGGGCAGATGCTCAACAGAGGAGCTGACCCCCAGTGGTCAGTGTGCTCCCACAGTGGAGCACGGCTCACTGACCAGAATGAGTGGCACTCCCACAACAGGAGCAGCTGCTCAGAGCGTGGGTCCACAGCCATTCAGCTGACCAGGATGAGTGGTGCTCCCACAGCAGGCCGATCCCACAGGCTATGACCCCCACCAGCGCATGATTCTGTGCACTGGGCCTCTAGTATATATTCAACTTTGTGAGACTTGGAACAGAGGAACCCAACTATGCTGGGACCCACAAAAACTGTTACACAGCCCTGGTTGGGTGGCTCAGTTAGTTGGAGCATTGTCCTCTAAACTAAAAGGTTCAATATCTAGTCAGGGCACATACCTAGGCTGAAGGTTCAATCCCCCGCTGGGGAGGCAACTGATTGATGTTTTGCTCTTACATCAATGCTTCTCTACCCTCACACCCCACTCCCCCTTTCCTTTCTTTAAAAAAAAAAATCGGCCGAAACTTGTTTGGCTCACTGAAAGGTCCCGGGTTCGATTCCGGTCAAGGGCATGTACCTTGGTTGCAGGCACATCCCCAGTAGCAGATGTGCAAGAGGCAGCTGATCGATGTTTCTAACTCTCTATCCCTTTCCTTCCTCTCTGTAAAAATTCTACAAAATATATTAAAAAAATACTTTAACAAAAAGTCTTCTCATGTCTAAAATAAACGTTCATTTTATTAATTAAATTAACAATACTTATGGATAGTGATATGAGGTAAAAATATTTGACACAGTCCCTGGCCTCAAGGAGGTAATAATAAAAATAGTAAGTATTTAACTCAACATAAGGCAGCATATAATAAGCTCTACAAGAAAGGTACAATAGGAGAGACTACAATGCAGCTGGAGGTCCAAGAAAGAACTCAGATTTGAATAACCTCTCCCAAACCCAAGCTTCTCAGTTCCCTTAACCTTTATCTACTCCAATACCCTACACCTGAAATTATTCTATCCTTCACATCTTAAATGCTGGAACCTTCTTTCAGACTAAACTCTACCTCACTATTGGGAGGAAACCTTTATCTCTCCCCTGCCGACCCATGGGAGTCTTCAGAGAGGGGAGACTCCCCATAGAAGGCAAGTGGTTAATCTGATAGCTGATCACCCTACCCCACCTTCACTTGGGAGGAAAGAAGAATAAACAACATCTTGGCCATAGGTCTCCAAACAATTGATCAGAATCTCTGGAACCTGTTCAGCCATTAAACACTGTCCCTTAACATTTGTGTTTCATTCTCAAAATCTGAGAACTCAGAAGGGGCAGATGGATGAGTTATTAATCCCTCAAATATCCAACAATCCCTTTCTCTTTCTATTCAACATTCCCTAAAACCATCAACCATGGATCAATTTAATTGTTCTCTAGCCCCATCTTAAAAGAAAATGCCATAGGCCTAAGAATTAGGAACATTACTAAACTTGATCTCCAATCTTTGGTAGACACTATGACATCATTTACTACCTAGGAAATCTTCCACTGGAACCTATTCCGTTTCAATTCTCATTTCTATAGAAGCTACTCCAAACTCTACTAAACTCTTAATTCATGGCAGGTTACCCTGTCTTCAATTTCACTAAGAAAATAGTCGTATTGGGTTTGAAATATATGGACTTCCTACCCATAAGTACTTCCATAAAACTTTCTGTCTCCTGTCCGATGCTAACCTCTTACCCTGTGACAGTGCCTTTGCTCTCCGCATACTTAGCAATCATCTCCATCAGTTATTCACTTTCCCTCCTAAAGCTTCAACTTTTGATTCTAATAATTCTTTCCTCTCTTCATTCAGACATGCTCAAAACCCATTTTAAAAACAAAGCAAAAGAACAACAAAACCAAAACTCTCTCTTCAAACCTGACCATTCTTCTAACTCTCCTTTAAGAGCCCAGTTTTTAGGAAATGTAACCTACCCTGGCTCCCTTTGCCTTTCCATGCTGCATTCGGGGCAGCCTGATGCATGCTAGACTCAACAAAACTATTCACATCAATGTGACCAAATGACCTCCCAACTAACAAATTCAACAAGCAATTTTCATTTCTTCTTTGACTTGATCTCTCAACCATATTTGATGTTTAGTAACTTCTGTCTTGAAACTCTCTTCCACTGGCTTTTAATAACATCACTGCTTCCTGATGCTCCTTCTAGACTTCAGAATGCTTTCTCTCAGTCTTTATTGGCCAACCCTTAAATTTTAACATTTTCCCAGGATTCTATTCTTGGCTTTCCTCTTCTCAAACTAAACTCTCCCTAGGGAGGGGAGAGGGAGAAGGGGAAGGCCTATTTACACCATGCGTTATCCCACATTCCCATAAATCAGTAAGATGAAATCTGAACTCGTGTGCTTCCTTCCCCCACCCCCAGCCCTATCAGTGCTTACTTACCTCCAGATAAGTATCATGGTCCTGCTTGGTACTTATTATTTGTCTATCCTCCCGGCTCTGGCCTGCCTGGGGGATGGACACACACTGCTCTCAGCAGCGGTGGCTCCCTAGAGCGGGGATTGGGAGTCTGAGTGAGGACAATGCATAACGAGAGCAATGCATTTTAGAGGAACTAAAAGGAACCCCAGATGAACTTCACTTTGCTTTTAGGTGGCATGCATTCTCTTTCACCCCTCCCTTCCCATTGTATCTTAAAGGGGTGTGAAATGTAAGTATGTATGTGTGTATGTATGTATGTATGTATTTATTTATTTATTTATTTATTTATTTATCTATCCATCCATCCATCTCTGAGTACTCTACATAGTACTAAATGCATGGTATGCAATTCCTTTCTTTGAATCAAAAAAGCAGAAGAATGGATATAGGATTTAAAGAACTGATAGATTTTCAACAGGTGCAGATGGAGAAGGAATCATGTAAGTCAGAAGGAATAGGAAACACATAGGCACAGACTGGACTGGCAGGGTGTATGAAGTCAACCAACACGAGATACTGAGACATGATTTTATAAGATTTTAAAATGGAGCTAGAGATGAAGTTTGGCAGGCAATGGCAAGCAACTGAAGTGTTTTAAACAATGGGATTTGCAATTGGAAAGAAAAATAATTAAATGGACAGAGGACACCTCTTAAATAGCTAACAAATGAATTACCTAAGTGAGAAGAAATTAAGACTTGAACTACAGCAACTAGAGTAAAGTAGAAGAAAAGGGGAACATATTATTTTTGAGATTGAAGGTGAAAACCAAAATTTTTGAATATTTAAGATCGATTAAGTTAGTTGAAGCATTAATTTTAAAGAAGGTGGAAAATTTAAATAACTAACATTACAAGCATGAATGGTGCTGGGTGTTAGAATATTCAATGTACTTAATCAAGCTTATTGTGTTAGCAAAGAGCTCCAACAAGCATAGGTTGATATACTGTTGGTAACTGAAAAGGGCATTCTTTATATGTTAGGAAAGGTCATTTATAATTTCAGAGTAGGGAGTTAGCAAAATATAATCATACCGTGAAACTGTTGTTAGCATTTTTTGTGCTTGCTTCAGCTACACTGGCATCTGAGAGGTCAACTTCATCAAATATCAGAGACTGTTAATGAAAAAGAACACAAACATATTAAATGAAAACCGAACTCAATGCTCCTCAGTAAGTTTTTACTATCAGGTCATGACCATGAGGCTATGTCAGGAATTAGGAATAGAAAATAAAGAAAAATTTAAGTCAGTGATACTTTGTTAGTAAAGTCACAAAGTACCACTAACACATATCCCAAACTGAAAAGGACTTCAAAGAACTTCAGGACACTGTTTTGATGCAAAATGCTCTGTGCTCAATGGAAGCATAATTCATGGTGAATCTACTAAATGCAACACACACACACACACACAGACACTTTATCTTTAAACCTTGTAAGAACTTTGCCAGGAAGGCAGAGGCACGTTGTTCCCAAATTTGCTAAGTGAGAAAGAAAAAACTAGTCTTGCCTCAGATCTTGGTGAGTTACTAAACTTTCTGGATCTTACATTCCTCATTTATCAATGTGTTCAAATGAGATGCAAACATAAGATGATGTTTCTTTTATACTCTTAAAAAAAGTTTTAAGAAAAAAAGTATCAAAAAGGAAAAAAGTATCACCAAGACCAGTTTGGCTCAGTGGATAGAGTGTCGGCCTGCGGACTGAAAGGTCCCAGGTTCGATTCCGATCAAGGGCGTGTATCTTGGTTGTGGGCACATCCCCAGTAGGGGGCGTGCTGGAGTTGGCTGATCGATGTCTCTCATTGATGTTTCTAACTCTCTATCCCTCCCTCTTCTACTCTGTAAAAAATCAATGAGGTATATATATATATATTTTTTAAAAAAGTATCACTAATAAAAACGCCAGAAGCGAAATCTTTAAAAATGTACAATTTAGCCCTAGATGGATGTCTCAATTGGCTGGGGGATCATCCAGTACATCAAAAAAGGTTGGGGGTATTATCTCTAGTCAGGGAGCATATGAGAGACAACCAATCGACGTTTTTCTCTCACACCGATGTTATTCCCCCACCCCCTTCTAAAATCAACAAAAACATATTTTCAGGTGAGGATTTATAAAAATATATATACAATTTAGAAATTCAGAAATTCAATAAATGCACCCTTCCCACTTAGTCATTTGATCATGGTTCGCACTCATCATTGTTCTTCCATCAAGGGAATACAACAATGCTTCTCTACAATTGCAGAAAGGAGGGAGGGAGGGTGTTTCCTTCTCTGATAGCTCTCCTCCCTCAGCTTCCCCCCACCCCCCGCCCAAGATCTCCAGGGGGTTATGCTTCAATCCAACCAATCTGACTACAAGACTTGTTCCCTAACTGAAAAGAATTTGTAACCTAGCACAGGGGATACAAGAGACACAACTAATTATAATGTAAGATAGACTATTAAAATGGAAGAGATGAGATACTGCAAAATGCTCTGGAAGATCACAGATGACTTCTCCAACAAAGAACACTTAAACTCTTTCTCTTGTGACTAATGAAATAAAGGTTATTTGAGAGGGATCTTAAAGATAACAGGGGATTTTGTCAAGTGGAGACAGAAAGAAGTCACTGGAGATGGGCGACCAAGAGCAAGGCTGAAACTGGCTGGTCAGTGCAGCCTAGAGATATAGGTGAAGTCAGGATGGAGACAGACCAGAAACAAACCTATACATAACAACTTTTAAAACAAAACTATTTTATCTGGTTATTATTTCTACAGCTGCATAAACTAAGATTTAGGTTTTGTTTGTTGATTTGTTTTTACTTCCTGATGTATAATGTTACTAATTACATCAGGAACTTAAGTTCTTTAGTATGGAAATAATAACTCAATTGGCACAGAAATAAGAAATGTTAATGTTTATTTTTTTAAAAAATCCTAAAATATCAGATCTAAATGGAAACAATCATTACAATTTTTTTGTTGTTCAAAACTACATCACTCTTACCTTATTCAACTGTTATATAAAAATTAGAGGCCCAGTGCATGAAAATTCATGCATTGGAGTGGGGAGTGGGGGGGAGGGTTCCCCTCAGCCCGGCCTGCCTCCTCTCACAGTCCGGGAACTCTCAGGGGTGGGAGGTGACCTGGTGATCAGGTGAAGGCGATGCCCCATCACACCTCTGCTGCTGCCACTGCCACCAGCACAAGCCTCAGCCAGCCCTGGTTACATGCGCCTCAGGTATGCCTGGGTGGCTGAACAGCCAACATCCGAGGCTTGCCTGTGCCTCGGGCCAGAGCTGGGTGGCTGGAGGGGTGGAGACTGGGGGACTCTGAAGGCAGGTGCGTGGGGTGGGCCCGGCTGTGCTATGCACCTGTCACCCCAGCGGGGATAAAGTGACTGAGCACCTCCATCTTTGAGGGCATATGCCTTCCTTATTGGCTGTGGGTGCTACCATCTTTTTGAGGGCATGATAATCAATTAGCATATTCCCTTTATTAGACAGGATTATTTAAAGTCTCATTTTTATTTCACTATGATTTTTATTTTTAAAGAATTTTAAATATTATTTTTTATTGATTTCAGAAAGGAAGGGAGAAATAGAAACATCAATGATGAGAGAAAAATCACTGATTAGGTGCCTCCTGCACACCACTGGGGACTGAGCCCACAATCCTGACAAATGCCCTGACCAGGAATCAAACTGCATCTCCCTGGTTCAGAGGCTGATGCTCAAGCAGAGCCACACCAGCCAGGCCATGATTTTTATTCCTAACCTCTAGCATAATGAGAGATTCTTTTGTGTGCCAGGCGCTATGTAAACACTTCCTATCTATTATGTCATTTAGCTGCCTCTCACAATCACATGCGTCCACAGCACTGCCTGGAATATGCTAGAACTAGGATAGGAACTCTGATTCATCACAGGTATAGCAATGCTCTCACTCACGGTCAGGAAAATATTTATAATGTAAAAAAATTAGCAAGAAAGGGGAGAAAATCCAAATTTCTGAGCTTATTCTATCTAATAGTTACATTTAATATTTTATTTAATTGGAAGGAGAAAAGACTGGAAGGAAGAAAACAGAAGGAAGAAATGAAGGAGGGAGGGAGGAAGCAGGAAGGCAGAGAGGGAAGATTGGGAGGAAGCAGAAAGGTAGGAAAGAAAGGAAAGGTACACGCCATGAAACTGACTCAAATAGACTCCCTTGGGATTTGGTCCAAGATAGGTCACATTTATATTGAATTCATATAAGAGCATAAAGGCTATAGTGAGCCCCAAGACAAAAAAGGTTTAGAGAACCAAAATTTTAAATCCATCCACAACCTTAGGTGCTTGCAACTAGTATTCTCTCAAATTACCTTTGAGTCCTTTGCATAATAAAGAGTACGGCCTCGAAGCTTGAAGTATCGCTTTTTCCATCTTTGGAAAGAGCTGGTTTGCTTCAACAGTTGTCCCTCTTTAATACTGGTCTGGGAAGAAGGAAAACCACAATGACATGATTAAAATGAAATCCAAAATCAAATAAAACTCAAATTAATGACACACTATCATTAATATTTTGAACATTGCTTCCCATTCCCACAAATTTCGTGAGAGAATATTTTCTTCTCCTTTTTGTTTGACCAAGGGAGTACAAGTACAAACCCCCAAAAAGCAATGATAACTGGCCCAGTTCCTTGACCTCCAAGTAGGCACAGTCTGTAAGGCACAAGCACCCAAACTAATCCTCACAATACAGTGGGATGCACATGATGACTTGCATGTAAGTCAGTATTTAATAAATGGTGAAAAGGGTAGAAATGTGGGATAATGTAATGATTTTAAAAGGCATGGGCTTTGCATCTCTATTTTTAAAACTGAAAATATGTACTTCTTTCTTCTTTTTCACCCCTCCCTTCTGTCCCACTCCCATCTGGCAGTGATCATGAATACAGTCAATAATCTATATATATAAAAGCCTAATATGTAAAGTGTCCCCTAGGGAGTTAGACCAATTGAGAGTTTGATAGCTTGCTATAATGTGTGCTGACCAACAGGGAGCAGTGAGGAATGAAGGAAGGCCCTGGCTGGCAGCTGGCAGCCTCTAGGGACCCTACCCATGTACCAATTTCGTGTACTAGGCCTCTAGTATTATAATAACTACATATGGTGTCAGATGGATACTAGACTTATTCGGGTGATCACTTTATAAGTTATATAAATTTCTCATCACTATATTGTACACCTGAAACTAAGGTAGTATTTTATATCAACTATAATTTAAAAAAAAAAGAAAGAAATAGGTAGGGGCTCTGGAGCCAAAAATCTTGTGTTCAACTCCTGGTGCCACTTAGAAGCTGAACGATCCTAAACAAATTACTAAATCTCCTTATGTCTTCATCCATCTACAAAATGGGATAACTTCTGGGGTTGTTGTGAGGAATAAATTAAGAACATGTAAAGGACTTCTTGCACAACACACAGCAAGTGGTCATTAAATAGCATCCAACTAGTGACATGTTACTGTAACAAACACATGTTCAAAGTACTGAGCATGGCAGTCCAGAGAAGGAAGCATCAGTTCTGTTCAGAGGGATCCAAAGTCCTCTCTGGGGAGTTTATCAGAATGACAAGGGATGAAGAAGAATGTTTCAGATGTGTACAAAATTAGGAAGGTTTAAAACACCATGGATATTTGGGAGATCTTCAAAAAGCTTTCAGTTATAAAATGCAAGGAAGAGCTTACAAGGGGAAGCACCAGATGTGGCTGGAAGAGGTAGGCAGGGGCTCTGTAACCCCGGGCCAAACCGTGTGCTAAGTGCTTAATGTATCCAAGTTCATTTCATCATCACCAACAAAATGCCTGGACCCCCTCCAACCGCATATAGTATCTCCCCTACACTGGGTTTTCTCCACCCTCAGGGTGCTTTGCTTTTAGGTGGCATGCATTTTCTTCCCTTATGTCTGGATACTAACCTCCTCCCTCCGCCTAGACTGCTCTCTCCTCAGATATCCATCTGCCCAACTCCCTCACCTCTTCAGTGAAACCCACTTCATTGACCACCAGTTTAACCCAGCAACATACTCTCTGTATCTCCCTACCTTGGTCTTACTCCCCCACACAAAGCACTATCTTCTAATGTATCAAGTAATTAACATATTTATTGTGTTTATTGTGCTACCCCTATTAGAAGACCTTTGAGTTTATTATACATTATAAAATTAAATTTAATGTTTCATCTCAATTGGAAGTAAAAAAAAAAAGGAAGAAATCAGGAAACTACGCTTATAACAAATAAACTTACAGCCTCGTTATGAGATTATCCTCAGGAGACAGGTCATAGAACTAACTCTAATAGATCCCCTTGGATGGGGTCCAAGATGGATCATATTTACACCGAATTCACAGAAGAGCAATAAGGATATCATGAGCCTCTAAGACAAAAGCAGCTTATAGAAACAGAATTAAATTCACCCCACTGGATTGCACACTGACATATCTCAAGTGCCAGTTCATATACAGCAGGTACCAAGATTAAATCCATACCTATTTGAGTGAAGAGTTCACTCCCAACCTATGCACTACAGTGTCTTTTATTATCAACAAGACAGAAAACATTGAGAAAAGTTTGTTGTCACCAATAAGGTAGCTAAATTATATTAATGTTTACCTTCAATTTCAAATTTTCTCTATAGCCTGCTCTAAGACTGTCCTCTAGGAATTGCTGAGAGATCCCTAAAATTTAATGGTAACAAAATACTTTTGATATTCTGGTACCAAAGAGCTTGATTTGGACGTCAAAAGACAAACTTCCAGACTGGCTCTGCCACACACTAGCTATGACCTGGGCAAGTTACCCCAGCTCTCTGTGCCCATTTCCTCTCCTAAAATATGGAAATAATAATACCAGCCTCACAAGCTTGTTGCACCTAATTTAATTATAAGATGATGCCTGGAGACCACTTACACTGTCTGGGTTACAGAAAACATCCAATAAATGGCAGAAAGTGTTATTATGGTGATATCATTATGCTATTAACTTCAGAGAGTATCTGTCAGGCCAGAATAATAAGAGCTTCTTGGAAGAAGAGAATGTGTTTGAAGGCCATTGTGAGGGCAAATAAGAGCAGGAGCAGGAGGAGAGTGTCAAGAGATGAAGCTAAGGGAAACAAGAGCCAGGAGGTGCTGGCTTTTTATTCTAAGTGCAAAAAGCAAGCAAAATGCTTGCAACAGGAGGGTGAGAATGGGGAAATGGGTCCGAAAGGCAGTGGGGGCCAGGTGGGAGGCTGATGCCATAGTCCAAGGCAGCGATCCCAAATAAGTTCTAGCAACACTGACATGGACAGAAGTAGAGCAATTTGAGATGTTATTTTGGAGGCAAAATATACTGAAGTTACTGACAGGCATAAAGGACAGGAGAGAAAAGAACCAATGATGCTCTCGGCCTTTGGCTTGGACAAGTAGATGCAAAATACTGCGGGAGAACGGGTACTGGGAAGATTGCTGTGAGCTTCATTGCTGAACCTCTCTAGCATCCAATGTTTACACTGGGTAGAGAGTCTATAATTCTTAAACCCAAACACAAAGTATTGAAATGCTGTAAAATATAACGTATCCAAAGAACAAAATATTTGGAGATTCAAATTACAGAAGTGAGTACATTGTGATTTTTGTAAAATTCTATTTAAGGCGATGAGGAAGAAAATTTAATGTGTGTCTATTTGTGTTCAATAAGCACTGTTTTAAGAAAACATAAATAACCTACTTCGTTCTCTGCATGGTTATTAGAATAATTCTCTACAACAAAAAGCTGATTGTATTATGTATTCATCAGTTCCCTGCTGCCTACAGCATAAAGTCCAAACTTCTGTATGTACCACAGAAGGCCCCTACATAATGCTCTCCAACCTCATCACAGGCCCCTTCCCATTCTCCTCCCTCTGCCCTAAAAGTTCTCTTACTCTGGCCTATTTTGACCGCTCCCATTCACTTCAACTCTGATCCAGTGTCACTGCCCTTGTGAGGGCTTCTGACCCCCTAGGAAGAAGTGACCACTCCCACTTTTGTTTCTCTAAGACACCCTTATCCTAACCACGGAACAGCACCTCTGACACTGAATGACACAGGTTTACATGTCTGTGATCCCACCATGCTGTGACATTCTTAAGAGTAAAAACTGCATTCTATGTATTTTAATAGCATTGCCCAGCTAACACAGCTGACACCGGCCTTCATAAATATTGAAATGAACAACTTTTAGTTAAAGAGTGAAATGGTATGTAAGGTAACTTTGTATTTTAAAAGAATGAAAAAAACTAGAAAACAGGAACTAGTGGCTGGAAATTATTTTATAGTTTCTAGCATTCAGCAGGTATGAGCCTCCTTTCACATGTATAAAAACAAGCAGATACAATGCACAAAGGTGTATGTGCCTCTAGGTGCATGTAGAGGGACAGAAAAATATCTATCCTGGTTTTAAGAATATTGCTAATTTAGAGATAATTTTTACATAATGACTTTCAAAGCAAATAATTTGTGTGTTTTTTTTCTATATAATTTTATGTTCTTCAAATGTTGCATAAAGCATGGATTAACCTGCAATGTGTGAGGCTGTGGGGAATACAAAGATGTGTAACATGCAGTCCTCATCTTCATGAATTTACAAGTTTTTCTATGTTGTAACATACACAATTAATTTTAAATTCTTCAAGAGAAGAAGAAAACATTCTGAGGCTGGCCTGCCTTCCTATAGAGGTGTGATTTAAAAGATTTAAATAGGAGGCAATTATTCTCATGAGTTAATCCTCAAAATAAACTTGTTTACGTATGGCTACTTAAACAAACACTTTTTATAAAAGAAGCATAACAAAAATGATTAATTTGCAACAGCTTTATCAAATTATATATATATATATATATATATAAAAGGCTAATATGCTAAATGTTGGTCTGACAGGTAGCTATGACATGCACTGACCACCAGGGGGCAGAAACTCAATGTAGGAGCTGCTGACTTAAATGACTTGGCAGCAGTGGTTCTCAGGTGACTCACCCCAAAACCAGAGAGGAGGGAGCCTGATTCCTCACAGGACTCAGGCAGTGGGTTATGTTGTTGCTGGGGGCACTACTGGCCCTGAATCTGGTTTATTGCACACTTGTGTTTGCATTCCACACTCTGTATGACAGCAACTTTGCAAAGTGCCCTCTCACACTCTGGGACCCCTCGGGGGATGTCGAAGAGCTGGTTTCAGCCCGATCCCTGCAGGCCAGGCCAAAGGACCCCACCTGTTGGAGGGATCCTGCTCACTTTGCAGACACCCTTTGAGCCATGGTGCCACCCCAGGTGCAGGCAGGACCGAGAGAGGCTGGTTCCAGGGCATGTGCGGCCCATCTCACTCAGTCCCATCCTGCCAGCCACCTTCTAATTAATTTCCTTTCAATGTGCATGAATCCATGCAGTGGGTCACTAGTATACTCGTAAGTGTGGTTCACAGAAAAACAGAAGCGGTTCCAAAAATCTCAAAATCATGAGTATACTAAGTGATAAAACAAGGACTCATTCTTTAAAATCATAGTATTTATTACATTCATTATTAATGTTCAATTTGAATAACAAATTGAAGTTAGTAACAAGTATAAGATATTTATTAGAGTTATAACTAAAGTCTATTAAAATTAAATATTATATTTATTAATTCTATTTTGTTCACAATCTCTAGGGTAAGGGGAAAACTCTCCCCTCGAAAAAAGAGCTTAGCAACATTTACACTTAACTGCCATTTAGTCATATAATGTGGTTATTTGACTCACAAAAAATCAGTTAATTCATATAGACTTCAATGTAAACTGACAATCAAGTTTCCAAACATTAAAATGAAAAGTTAAGTGAAGATGGCTTTGAAAAATTTTTTCAATAAAATAAGCTTTAAGTTTAAAGATCACGTATGCAGCTGGCTTTCTGAGGCTGTTTTTAGTCCAATGTCTTACAGCCATGGAATTGCTCATTTCATACCCTTGCTCAGAACACACAAAGTAATTTCTCTTCTGAATTAGACACACCTGGGTGCTCTAGAATTCTACCTAAACTTTCAAAAACACTTCAATGTCACAAGTTGAAGCCACCTAGATAGAACACTACTTTCCCTTCCTGAGGAGAATGAAACTCTACAAACAGCAGAGGTTTTTGTAAAGCTAAGAATCTTTGAAAAATCAATTACTGCCTGATTTATCTGATAAATGTGCATTTCATATGTTGGCTATTTTGGGCCATCAAAGAGGTATGGTGAGAAGCTCGATATGATAAAATAGAAATGCCGGTGATGACTCATCTTTTACAGATGCCTTCAAAAATTCCATTCATCCTAGCATTATTCCAATATGACCCCTTAACTTCTCTTTCAGGGAATAGAAATGGAATCTTGTGATGAGAGATGTGAGATCCTATGCACTGAATTTTTGTGTTCACCCACAATTAAAATCCTAGCCCTAGCCAGGTGGCTCAGTTGGTTGGAGTGTCATTCTGCACACCAAAAGGTGGCGGGTTCAATTCCCAGTCACCTAGGTTTCAGATTCAATCCATGGTCTGTCTCTCTCCCTTCTTTCCCCCTCCCTTCCTTCCTCTCTTCCTCTCTCTCTCTCAAATCAAAGAACATATACTCAGGTGAGATGTTTAAAAAAGCAATACTGAAGCCTAGTTTGATGATTTGAGGAGGTAGGGCTTTTGGGAAGTGATTAGGTCATAAGCAGGAGCCCTCATGAATGAAATTACTGTCTTATAAGAAACCCAGAGAGTTCTCCCACTCTTCGTCACCTGAGAACACAGCTAGAAGATGGCTATCTGTGAACCAGGAGCAAGTCCTCACCAGGTGCCAGGGCCTTGATCATGGACTTCATTTATTTCCCAACTATGAGAAATAAATATATGCTGTCTAAGCCACCTAGTTCATGGTATTTTTGTTAGAGCAGTCTGCACAGACTAAGAAATGGATCAAGGGAGTTTTTACCACTCTATATTATATATTTCTTTCCTATCTCTTTTTTAACTATGCTCTACACCATCTTCCCAAACAGAAATTTTCTCTGCCATATACATTTCCTAATCCATTCTGTCAAGTAAGCTCCAGTAAAGATGTCTTGCTTTCCTGGGCATCTGTACAAAACTATAACATCACAAGTCTACTTCCCATTCTTCACTGGTAAGCCTCTTCAGTTTTACAGACTAAAGTGAATCTCTATATCACTGTGTTGTGATATATGGGACAATGGATATGAAAGAATAAATGGTGTGGCTTGGTATTATCATCAACATTCATCCTCATAATAAGCATTATTTATTTATGATAGATATTCCAATGTTTCTTTCCAACAAGTCGATATAATGATAGAAAGTATAAAAGAATTAGACCTGACTCCTAAAAAAAAAAAGCCCCAGGTTGGGTTCCACATCTGACTCCAAGATTTTCTAGCTTTGTGACTTCAAATAAAGAAAAACCTAAGTTTTACCATCTGAAAGGTGAGGATAAACATCTCCTGCCCTGTATTCTTCAGGGTTGTTAGTACAAAGCAAAATATGTGTAAATATCTTTCATAAACTCCCAAATTCCATATAAATATGAAGTATCATAAGGGACTCTTAGCAGGTTGTACTTTTGGGAAAAGGTGTAAATGGGATTGACACAAGTTAAAGAAAAGAAAGAACATTTCTGAACAATGGCCCAATATTTACATTTAGAGAAACTGTCAAACAAAGACCATGTACAACCATATAGAGTATACAGTTCTGAAATGTGTCAAGTTTTCTAAATATTAAATATAAGAACAGAAATCAATCATGACATTGTATATAATGTAATAATAGATCAGGGTTTGCAACTGCTCTATTATTATTTTACTTCTGAGAATATCATCTTGTTTACCAGTGAGAATTAGAAAGTAATAACGCCACTTGAAAGCCACTAGCACTTGGAAATTCAATTAGCCCCAAACTAATATATCTATTTCCCAACTAGCCTGTGAGCTCCATGGGAACAGGGCCTGCCCACCTTCGTCATCACTGCAGCCCCACCACTTGTCACAGTTCCCACCTCAGAGGACAGCTCTTAATAATTATTCACTGACAAATGAATGAGTCATGTGAAGACTGACATTCAAATAAAGCAGTTAAAATGCCATTTGGGGAATTTTGAACTATACATGATCTTAAGAGCTTGGACAGGAACTCGACAGCATTCTGAGAACTGGACTCAGACCAGCTTATTCTGTGGCCATCTCTTTCTCACTTGCAAATGTTCCTGCAGATAAATAACCATTTAATTGTTGACTATTCTGCTTTTTTTCTCTCCAAATGGAAGGCCATACTGCTTTTATTCACTATCATTTCATCATTATAAAGGGAGATCATCTATCTCATCAGCATTAATGTTGCACTCAGGTAGTATGTAAGGCAGATATACCTATGCAATGTGGAAATCAACTAGTATGTATAACAAATTTTCTATCTTTCACTAATTTCTCCAACAGTTGAATTTACATAATTTGGCTTGAAAGGTGGTCAAACACAAACAACACAGATCCCCATATAATCTTGACTTCATACAAGTTTGCTATTAAATGTATTATGTCTCCCTATTATTATAACACTAGAGGCCTGGTGCACGCATTCATGCACTGGTGGGGTCCTTTGGCCTGGTTGCATCCTCTTGCAATCCAGGACCCCTCAAGGAATGTCAGACTGCTGGTTTCAGTCCAATCCATTAGGCCAGACCAAGGGACCACACCAGTGCACGAATCCATACACTGGGCCTCTAGCACGCATATAAAATCTTTGATTAATCTCTTCCTGCCCTCCTCCCTTCTTCCCTTTGAGATTCATCAGTCTGTTCTATGTTTCCATGCCTGTGCGTTGAGTGTCTACCTCCTGTGCATCATAGCTACTGGTTGAACAGTCGATTAGGCTTTTATATATTTAGACTGCTTTTTTTAAAATTAGCTTTTCTATATATTTATGTTTGATTATAAAATAAAAACTATTTCTCTCCACAAACATACCTGAACATATATGAGCGATTATTGTCTCTCATCTTGTGGCTTTGTAAGATAGGTCATTTGATCTCATTCTGAATCAGTTTCTCAACCTCTTTTATCAGCCACTTGTTAAATTGCTTCAAATCTGGCTTTTCTTTCACCCTCCAAAATTTCCCATTAGTTTCTCTTGATTCCAAGACTTTTGGCTTTTTGCCTGTATCCTTCTTTCCCCTTCTGAATTTTGTCCCACCATGAATTTCTTAAAATAAAATTTGAGCCCAGCCAGGTGTAGCTCAGAGATTGAGCTTCAATCCAGGAATCAAGAGATTATGGGTTTGATTCACAGTCAGAATACATGCACAGGTTGTGGGTTCAATCCCCAGTGGGAGTGGGGGCATGCAGGAAGCAGCCCATCAATGATTCTCTCTCATCACTAATGTTTCTCTCTCTTCCTTTCCCTCTTCTCTGAAATCAATAAAATTATATATTTTTTTTAAAAAAATCAAAATTGAGCTCTTCATTGAAATGAATACATATTTTACATTAAGCTTTATTAAATACATTAATTGTCCTAAAATCTGGCTAGTCATCTGAACCACATGGAAAACTTGATAGACATAAAAAATCTCAGTTCACCTGGGAGGTTTTAATTCAGCACATCTAGTATATGGCATAGGAACCTATACATATTAAAATCTCTTTTAGTGATTATAATTGTCACCCAGGCTTAATAAACACTTTCATAAATAACATTAAGTACAATATTTTTTTTTAAAAAATGAACAAGTATAACAATTTGTATTAAGTGCTTTAAAAAGTAGTTCAGCACTTTTGGAATGTTATTTTTTATTCACCTTTAATTGGTACTATCTGCCTTTGAGCATTTAAAATATTTGGTATGCCAAAACCGGTTTGGCTCAGTGGATAGAGCATCGGCCTGATGGGTCCCAGGTTTGATTCCAGTCAAGGGCATGTACCGTGGTTGTGGGTATGTCCCCAATGGGGGGTGTGCAGGAGGCAGCTGATCTATGTTTCTCACTCTCCCTTCCTTCTCTGTAAAAAATCAATAAAATATATTTTTTAAAAAATTTGGTAAGAATTTTCCTAAAACATATCACTACAAACTTAAAATGTTCCTCTCTGTGGGTGGAGCCCCACTCCTAATCTGCCACTCCCAATCTCTCTCCATGCCCATTGGCTCTTCTTGGGGGTTGAGGGTGGTAATTTGGGTCTAATAACTGTGGATGCTCACTCATGCGCTTCCCTTTTTCTTCTTGAGAGCTAGGTGCCCATAAGAAACCAGGCTCTTCTCAACTATCAGTTACAGAAAGAAAAAGCAGATTTGCTTTACAGAAGATCAGAATAAACTTCTGAATGAAGAAATGAAGACATTGGAATTATATGGAACATGATCGTGTACCAGGAAATGTGGGGAGGGAGTTAGGTAAAGAACAGTAGCCCTTCCTGCTTCTTCCCCTTCCTTAATATGTCTCCAGCCCAGACCACCACCCAAAGTCTGTGCTGCCATCAGCCTAACACAGCTGAGACAGCAAATGCTGGCAGAGGAATCACAGTGGAAGCAAATGACAGGGTGTTTCAAACAGGAGCCCAAAGACAATGCAGTACTAGTAAAAGAGGTATACCACAGCTTATAGAAGAATTAGAGGCCTGGAACATGAAATTCATGTGCGGGGGGAGGGGGGGCAAGGGCAGAGGGTGTCCTTCAGCCCAGCCTGCACCCTCTCCAATATGAGATCCTTTGAGGGATATCCAACTGCCCATTTAGGCCTGATCCTACTGGAATCAGGCCTAAACGGGCAGTCAGACATCCCTCTCACAGTCTATGATAGCTGGCTCTCAACTACTCACTTGTCTGCCTTCCTGATTTCCCCTAACCACTTATGCCTACCAGCCTGATCACCCCTAACCACTCCCCTGCCAGCCTCATTGATGCCTAACTGCTCCCCTGCCAGACTGTTTGCCCCTAACTGCTCACTCCTGCAGGCCTGGTCCTCCCCAACTTCCCTACTCTGCCAGCCTGGTCAATTCTAACTGCCCTTCCCTGCAGGCTTGATTGCCCCCAACTGCCCTCCCTTGCAGGCTATCTTGCATGATCCACATGGGGGAGGGATCTTTGACCGCATGGGGGTAGCCATCTTGTGTGTTGGAGTGATGGTCAGTTTACATATTATTCTTTTATTAGATAGGATTAGATAGGATAGAGGCCTGGTGCATGGGTGGGGGCCAGCTGGTTTACCTGAAGGGTGTCCTGGATCAGGGTGGGGTATCCATGGGGCATGGGGCAGCCTGGGTGAGGGGCCTTTAGTGGTTTATAGGCCAGCCACGCCACTCACAACCCAAACTCAGGCCCTGGTATCTGGGATTTAATTATCTTCTATAATTGAAACTTTGTAGCCTGAAGTGGAGCCAAGTCTCCTGCTCGCTCTGTGCCATTTCTATTGAGATTTATTTATCTTTTGTAATTGAAACTTTGTAGCCTTAAACAGAGGCCAAGGCAGGCCGAAAGCTTGGCTTCCTCCATCATTGGGGGCACCCCTAGCCTCCTGCTCTCTCTAGCTCTGTGGCTGCTGCCATTTTTGTTGGCTGGTGGGTGGTATAGCAGAGGTATGGTGAATTTGCATATTACTTTTTTATTAGATAGGATGGAGATGAGGTGTTTCTGAAACCAGTTTTAAAAATAATGCAATAAAGCGGTTCTGGTGCTTTGTCATTTGCAACATCATAAAACATGTCCCCTTTTATAAACTGCTATTTGAAGTTTTGTGCATCTGAATAATCAGAGGATATATGTGGCAAGGCACTTTTAAAAGGTAATCCAGACCTGACCAGCTTGAGTCTCCCCCATTCTGAGTACCTCTAAGGAGTTCCACGGCTCATGAAAGATAGTCCAAAAACTACATGGCAAGATGGTTATATGGGTTTGGTTAATATTCACATAAAAATCCTGGCATTTCATATTCTAGAAGTTTATGAAATCATTTTATTTGTTTTTATTCATACACAACCACTATTGTTTTTTTTATGTCAGAATTATTTACTTTTATATGTAATATACACACACTTTTACATGTTATAGACACACACACACACACACACACTGTATTTCAGAGTTGAGAAAAAATGTAGTCTGGTCATCCGTCCTGCACCAGCAGTCTGCCCTCTACTATTGTGCAAACCAGTGCTTGTTAAGTCAAGTGAAAAATAATACTCTGAAAATGGGTCTATGGTTCTGAAGCTTTTCATCCTGCATATTTCACCACAACTCCTAGGACCTCTCCACTGTCAAAAAAGGAAAAATGCAACCTGTCCAACAGTGTCCACCTAGCTGCAGCAGCATGCACATACACCCTGAGAAGGGGGAAATGATCAGGTCCATGCCTTAAGAAATCAAGGGATATGCATAAGGAAACAATGAAGAAGCTGCAGTTTCTCCAGGCCTAGTGAAGTATTCTGACACCACTGAATGTATTCAAAATAACTTCATCATTTTGCTTGAAATACTATAAACTCTAATATTTGGAGCCCACATTTAAATATAAATTAATGCATTCTAAAGCAAATCATGGAGATTACCCAATATAATTGAATTACCCTCTATATTAATAAACCATCTAATGATGGCTAAAGTGCTTTGTACATTATACTGGTTTATAATTCTCTTGAAAAAAGCTATAGAAACTAGTCTGTGAACTTTTAATGTGTTAATTCCTAAGATTAACCTTTCTCCCCATTTTTCTTTATTTTTCCCCTCACCTGAGGAAATACGTTTTATTGATTTAAGAGAGATAAAAAGAGAGAGACACATCAATGTGAGAGAGAAATATCCATCAATTGCCTTTAGTACGTGCCCAACCAGGGATCAAACCCACAACCCGGGTATGTGCCCTGACTAGGAATTGAACCTACCACCTTTTACTGTACAGGATGAAGCTTCAACCAACTGAGCCACACTGGCCAGGGCTCTCTCCATTTTTAATAGGTTCCTTCTTTAGGAGTTTCTAAATGTATTTTTCTAATAAATTAAAGAGATAAAAAAATATAATTTTTTAACATACTCTTATTTAAAGGAGAAGATATAAAATGTGCATGCTGTATACACATCAGATATATTTTCCTCTATTCCCCTCCATAAAATACAATGAATTACAGAATATTACCACAGGGTGGTAGTAGTGTTATACCTTTTCTTTCAGAGCCTGGACCATAAATCGGCCTTTCATCAGAGTTAGATGAATCCTGGCCGATCCTCGAAAGTGGCACATAGTAACTGTGTTGCAAAGGGGCAAAAATATATTCATTTAACTGTGAATTTACTTCTTTCCTTTATTAAACGCCCTCACTCTCTTCTAAGAATAATTTATTTGCCCACACAGCCATAATGACACAATTATTTTGATGTAGGAGCATTTATGTGGCCTAAAATAAACCACTAAACATTATCTTTCTTTTCTTAAAAGTAGAAACTAATGTGCAAAACAGACAACGTCATGCCAGCTGAGTCTCACGTTACTCCTGCTGCTCCCAATTCCAGACTGCAGTTCTTGGCTTAGGGAGGATTTGGGCATGTGGAGTCTGGCTAAGGATGTGATGGGATGGGTGAGGCTCAGGCTCTGGCAGACTAACCACATATAACCAGGAGTCACATATTTATCACATATACAGGGTACCCCCAAAATGTACACACACTTTAATAGCTGACAAGCTCAAGTTTGAAAACAAAATGTATTTTAATAAATAGGGACTTTATAATTATTCCAAGTGTGTGTATATTTTGGGGGAAGACACCCTATATTTATCTCATTACGGCTCTTAACCATTCTTTGCAAAATATCTGCTTATTTTCTGAAATTTAAACTGTATCCTCAATAATCTGCCTTGCAAATTCTCTGGTTCTTCCCAAGAGTGATTATCTGCATCCCAACTGCATAGGAAACGCTTAGATTTCTACCAATTCTTAGGTAGGTAGGTAGGTAGGTAGGTAGGTAGACACAGATACTTATATTTAATATCACACACTGTACTCTAATGATGGTTTTGATGGGCAGGAATGGTACCCTAAAAGGATGATCCATTTCTAATAGATTTTTAAAAAAATATTTAATTGCTCGCAGAAATGAGTAAAATGAAATGTGATTATCCTCTGTGGTAAGAACAGGGCAGAGAAAAGGTCAGAGAGGATATCTGGCTGTGCAAGTTACTTAGTAAAATTGCAGTGCATACATGCATACCTTGTACTGACGGTTCCACACTCTGGACATGACAGAATGTTCCTTTATCTGGGTCCTTCCCCATCATCTATTTATTCCTCCTGAGATTTCCCCTGCCCTACTCTCTCCCCTACCAGAAACACTGAACTCCTCCCTCCCTTTTGCTACTTCTGTACAGAATTCATACTTCCTCTTTGCACTGCACTATAGTCATCTGTTTACATAGTGCTGAGCCCTGGGTACAACCCAGGCCTCCATGGCTGACTAGATGGTAAAGGCCTTGGGCAAATTAGTTAACCTTCCTGTGCCTGAGTTCCCTCTCCTGTACGTGGATAATAGTAATAACTAACTCACAGGGATGTTGTGAGGACTAAATGAGTCAATGCATATAAAGCACTGACAGCAGTTCCTAACATAATACTCAGCAGATATTAGCCTTTTTTAGCTTCTCTTGTTCCTGCCCTTTGTTGGTAGTCAACTTCCTACAGGCAGGACAATGTTGACTTCATCTTTGTATTCCTACCACAAAGCACCATGCCCATCATCTCAGTGGTACCTATCATGTGTTCGTTAAACTAAACTAAAACTTTCCCCTCTGTTTTCCATCTCCAATTGTTCCCTTTCCACCCATGCTTTCCTCTTGGCATATCTGATCTTAAAAAGTAGTAACTTTTTTCACCTCTCGATTGCATCCCCGGTCACAATCCATGCCTTCTTCTCTGTGACTATAAAAGTCCTTAAAAAAAAAAAAAGAAGAAGAAAGAAGAAGGAGAAGAAATAAGAAAGAAGAAGAAAGAAGAAGAAAGAAGAAGAAGAAGAAGAAGAAGAAGAAGAAGAAGAAGAAGAAGAAGAAGAAGAAGAAGAAGAAGAAGGAGAAGATTCTTGTTGATCCTTTCCTTTTGTTTAGTCTAACTGCCCGCTTTCACTCTTCCTTCAAGAAGACAGCTCCTTGGCTATTTCCAATTATAACCTCTCTGCCAAATCTCTCTGGGTGAACTTATCCTTCACACTGTTCAAATTAATCCTCTATATTTAATTCTCAATTTTTCACTCAAGCCTCATTTACAATTACTTACTTGACATCTCCACACTCATCTGAAACCCAACAGGTATATGCCATTTCAAGTATACACTGAATGGCCATATTATTATGATCTCTGAATGCATAATAATCTGACCACTCAGTACATATATTAGAGGCCCAATGCATGAATTCATGCATGGGTAGGGTCCAACAGGCGGTCGGCTGGCCTGCTTGCTGGTCGAACTCCTCGTCAAGGGGACAATTTGCATATTAGACCTTTACTATATAAGATATACACTGATTGGCCAGATTATTATGCGTTCAGAAATCATAATAATCTGGCCACTCAGTGTATGTCTTAGTATAACAGGAAACAAACGAACACACACACATTTATTGGGTTCAGGAAAGCTACATTCAAATACTGAAACTTCCATTAAAAATCACTTCCCTATCTGGAATTCAAAATGAAGTCCAGCACCATCCCATGGCTGCTCTGCTCCTCCTTCCTGGGACCATCCATCTGTTAACAGCAGCATCATTTTCCTAAGCACACAATCCCCAAACTTCCAAATTATCTTTTGTTCACCCTTGCCCCTAAATATTTTAATCTTCCATCAGAATGTTCTTAAAATCTTGTCTTCCCTTCTGCTTCTACTGCTAATGCCCCAATTTTAATTACTTCATTATTTCTCATCTAGATTTGGTAAATTACCTTCTGTGGAAAAAAAAAAATGAGGACTAGCATAGAAGGAAGAACTCTCCTGCTGAAGACCAGCGCTAGCCCAGCTAGCCCGACTGCCACCAATGTTAACCCTACATTTGAAAGTTATTGGTTCTCATTTAACTTTGGTCCAAGTGTGGAAAACTATTCTTAAAAGCCCATGACAAAGTGGAGGCAAAACAGAATGAACACTCAAAGAAGTCTTTAACAAAGGTCAGCAATAAGAAAAGGAATGAAACACGGAGAGATCCAGGCTAGACATTTGAACAAAATACCTCTTGTCCTCCTTCCTGGCCTACAGACCAAAGAAGGACCACAGAACGCTCTGTCATGGCTCCCCCAACAGATACACACCAGGTGTTCACCTACCATCAAGAAGCATAAGCTCAGAGAGACACCACACTCAAGGTCTCCAAACCAAAACCAAGAAGCCTGAGCCTCCTGTTAGCCTGTATAGGGCGTATTCTCATAGTTGTTCCTCTACACACAGGGATGCTGGCCCTGACTTGCAGGCCTTGCCTGAACACTGCTCCCTGTGCTTCATAAAAGAAAATTATAACATAAACATGAAAAAGACATATACCAAACTAGCCCCTCCCCCTCATTAATTCTCTATACTCCCTCCTCCCAGACTGGATTTCTTTATGTTGCAGAGCTCATCCTATCACTTCCCTGTTCAAAATCTTTTTTTTTTCTGTTAACCACAGAATTTAAAAAAATATCCGCATTTATGGCCCTAGACTAAGCATGTCAAACTCGCTGCCCATGGACCACATGCAGCCCACAATGAATGTTCTTGTGGCCCAACTACTATAACAGTATGTAAGAAACATTTTAATAAAAATTTCATAGCTTAATTTTTATAATGTCCTATTATCTATAACTAGAGGCCCAATGCATAAAATTTGTGCATGGAGGGTGGGTCCCCTCAGCCCAGCCCAAACCTTTTCCAATCAGGGACCCTGCACGGGATGTCTGACGGTGGGATGTCCGACTGCAGGTCTAGACCAGAAGTTGGACATCCCTCTCACAGTGCTGGAACACTGGCTCCTAATTGTTTACCAACCTGCCTGCCTGGTCGCCCCTAACTGCCCCCTCACTGCTGGCCTGATCACTCCTCACTCCCTCTGCCTGCTGGCCTGATCACCCCTAAATGCCCCCCCCACTAGCCTGGTTACCCATAACTGCCCCTTCTGCCAGCCTAATTGCCCCCAACTGCCCTCCCTGCTGGCCTGGTTGCTCCCAACTGCCCACCCTGCTAGCCTGGTCACCCCCAACAGCCCACCATGCTGATCTGGTTACCCCCAACGGCCTCCCCTACCAGGCCAGTTATCCCTCATGGCCTCCCCGCCAGCCTGGTCACCCCATGCAGCCTGCTGTTCAATCGTTTGATCGTCCCTCACTAACCCCCCTGCTAGCCTGCAAACCACACAGTCTGCTCCTTTAGTCGTGTGGTCATCCTTTGGACCAGCCCTGGGTGGCTGGGCAGCCACCATCCAAGGCTTGCCTGCACCTCAGCTGGCCCTGGGAGGCTGGGGGACTGAGTGCCACCATCTTGTGGCTGTGAGTGCCCCCAATTTTGAGGGTGGGGCAGTCAATTAGCATATTCCCTCCTTATTGGCTGTGGGTGGTGCCATCTTTGAAGGCAGGGCAGTCAATGAGCATATTCTCTCCTTATTGGCTGTGGACACCACCATCTTTGCGATGGCAAGAGGGTCAATTAGCATATTCCCTGTTTATTAGATAGGATTATTAATAATGAAACTACAACATTCACTAATGACTGATTACTATAATCATGTTGTATTCATTTCTCTTACAGACCTTATGAGCAAATGCACCATTTCTCTCCACTAATACTAGCAGCAAATATTTTAGCAGCCGAATGCCACATCATTAGTCTTGGACTGACTTGTTTGGTATATGCAACAGGAACTATTTCACTTTCAGAGAATGAGAAAAATAGTTTTATTTGTGTTATGCTTATTAATTTGTGCAGTTATTCAGTGTCTGGTAAATTAATGTTCAAGAAAAAAAATCTTAATTTTTATTAAAATGTTCTATTATATTGTTAACAATTTCTCGTTTATTTCAGCCCTTTGTATTCAGCATGTCTCTATTAAAACAAGCCTGTTTTTGTTTTGTTTTTTAATTTTATGTTTTTCATTATTGATTAAGGTATTAATATGTGTCCTTATCACCCTATTGCCCTTCCACCCCCTACTCCACTCATGCCCTTACCCCTCTGTTGTCTGTGTCCATTGGTTAGGCTTATAATATGCATGCATATAAGTCCTTTGGTTGATCTCTCGCTCTTCCCCCTTCTGTCCCCTATCTTCCTTCTGGGGTTTGATGATCTGATCAATGCTTCTCTATCTCTTGTCCTGTTTTTGGTCATCAGTTTATATTGTTCACTATATTCCATAAATGAGTGAGATCATGTGATATTTATCTTTCTCTGACTGGCTTATTTCACTTAACATAATGCTCTCCAGTTGCATTCATGCTGTTGCAAAGGGTAAGAATTACTTCTTTTTTACCACAGCATAGTATTCCATTGTGTAGATGTATCATAGTTTTCTGATCCACTCATCTGCTGATGGGCATTTAGGCTGTTTCCAAATCTTAGCTATGGTGAATTGCGCTACTATGAACAAGGGTGCATATATCCTTCCTGATTGGTGTTTCTAATTTCTTGGGATATAGTTCTAGGAGGGGGATCACTGGGACAGATGGGAGTTCTATTTTTAGTTTTTTGAGGAAACTCCATACTGTTCTTCACAGTGGCTGCACTAGTATGCATGAGGGTTCCTTTTTCTCTGCACCATCACCAGCACTTGTTGTTTGTTGATTTGTTGATGATAGCCATTCTGACAGGTATGAGATGGTATCGCATTGTCGTTTTGATATGCATCTCTCAGATGATTAGTGACTTATTTTTTTTCTAATTTTTATTGATTTTTTACAGAGAGGAAAGGAGAGAGATAGAGAGTTAGAAACATCGATGAGAGAGAGACATCAATTAGCTGCCTTTTGCACACCCCCTACTGGGAATGTGCCCGCAACCAAGGTACATGCCCTTGACCAGAATCAAACCTGGGACCTTTCAGTCCGCAGACCGATGCTCTATCCACTGAGCAAAACCGGTTTCGGCAATGTGACTTAGAGCATGTTTTCAAATGCCTCTTGGCCTTTCTTCTGTCTCCTTTCAAAAAGTATCTATTTAGGTCTGTTACCCATTTTTTGATTGGGCTGTTTATTTTCCTTTTGTTAGGTTGCATGAGTTCCCTGTAAAGATTTGAGATTAAACCATTATCAGTGATAACACTGGCAAATATTTTCTCCCATGCAGTGGGCTTTCTTGTTGTTTTGTTGATGGTTTCTTTTGCTGTGCAAAAGCCTTTTATTTTGATGGAGTCCCATTTGTTTGTTTTCTCTTTTGTTTCCATTGCCCTTAAAGCTATATTGGTGAAGAAGTTGTCTTGGCATATGTCTGAGATTTTGCTGCCTGGGTATTTCTCTAGTATTTTTATGGTTTCCCGTCTTATGTTTAAGTCTTTTATCCATTTTGAGTTTATTTTTCTGTATGGTGTAAGTTGGTGGTATAGTTTCATTTTTCTTTTTTTCTTTTTCTTTTTGCATGGATCTGTCCAATTTTCTCAAAGTCATTTATTAAGAGACTGTCTTGACTCCATTGTAAGTTCTTGCCTCCTTTGTCAAATATTAATTGAGCACAGTGGTTTGGGTCGATTTCTGGGTTCTCTATTCTGTTCCATTGGTCTATATGTCTGTTCTTGTGCCAAACCAGGCAGTTTTGAGAACAGTGTCTTTATAATACAGCTTGATATCTAGTACTGAGATCTCATCTACTTTGTTCTTTCTCAGGATTGCTGCAGCTACTCAGGGTCTTTTTTTATTCCAGATGACTGTTTGGAGAGTTCATTCTAGGTCTATGAAATATGCCATTGGTATTTTAATGGGGAGTGTCTTGAATGTATAGTTTGCTTTGGGTAGTATGGACATTTTAATGATTTTGATTCTACCAATCCATGAACATGGTATGTTCTTCCATCTGTTTATGTTTTCTTTTCTCTTTTTTCAGTGTCTTGCAGTTTTTTGAGTACAGGTCTTTTACCTCCTTTGTTATGTTTATTCCTAGGTATCTTAATTTTTTTTTGGTATGATGGTAAATGGAATTGTTTTTTTTTTAATCTCTCTTTCTGTAAGTTCACTATTGGTGTATAGAAATGCCACAGATTTCTTAGTGTTAATTTTGTATCCTGCTACATTGTCAAATTCATTTATTAAGTCTGACATTTTTTCATGGAGTCTTTAGGGTTTTCTATGTACAATATCATGTCATTTGAGAATAAGGACAATTTTACTTCTTTTTTTCCAATTTGGATACCTTTTATTTCTTCTTCTTGCGTAATTGCTATGGCTAGCATTTCCAGAACTATATCAAACAAGGGTGGTGAAAGTGGGCATCCCTGTCTTGTTCCTGTTCTTAGGTGAAATGGTTTTAGTTTTTGCCCAATATGATGTTGGCTGTAGGTTTGTCATATAAGGTTTTTATTACTAGTGTATATGAGCTATGATCCCTCTATTCCCATTTTGCTGAGAGTTATTATCGAGAAGGGGTGTTGGATTTTGTCAAATGCTTTTTCTGCATCAATTGATATGACTATATGATTTTTATCTCTCAATTTGTTTATGTGATGTATCACGTTTATTGATTTGGGGTCGTTGTACCATCCTTGCGTCCCCGCGATAAATGCTACTTGGTCATGGTTTATGATCTTTCTAATGTAATGCTGGATCTGATTTGCTAGAATTTTGTTGAGGACTTTGGCATCTATGTTCATGAGTGATATTGGCTTGTAATTCTCTTTCACTGTGTTGTCTTTATATGGTTTTGGTATTAGGTTAATGCTGGTTTCATAGAATGAGCTTGGAAGGGTTCTTTCCTCTTGAATTTTTTGAAATAGTCTGAGTAGAATAGGTTCTAGTTCTTCTTTGAATATTTGGTAAAACTATCCCTGTGAAGTTGTCTGGCCCCAGGCTAAACCTATGTTTGTATGAAAATTAAAGCTTTTGTTTCTTGTGGCCCACATAATCTTAGTTGGCCCATGTTAGCCTTTGAGTTTGACATGCCTGCCCTAGAACACCTTTATTGTTTTTGTAGTCTCCTCAGATTCAAGCCCCGTCCCACCGTCACATTATGCTAGAGGCATACTGGTCTATTGTCTGTCACTGGCTGAACAAAACACACACCTTCCTATCTTGCAGTCTTTATTTCAGTATCTTTCCACAGGCCCAGAATGCTCTTCCCAGGATTAAATACCCTCCCTTCAAATGTGTCACCCAACCAAGGAGAGAGCTCACTCATTTACAATTCCATGTTCTCAGTTCTCCCAGAGCCCTATTAATAAAAGGTAATGGACTTGCAGAAGAGAGCGATGTGCTAAGAAATGTTTACTCTAAAGAGCTTATCCCTCTCAGTTTCAATATTGCCAGTGGTATAAGAATTCTGAAAACTATATAACAGTATGAGAATAAAATAAATCATAAAATTGGTTAAGTTAGGCACTAAGTCTTCAGAATATTGTGTAACCTTTTCTTCCTAATCCCAAAAGTCAAATTATTTTATTTCTTCCTCATCCTACTCAAAGTCCAATCCACTTGAAAAAAAGTTGTTGGGATGAAATGGAACATTTCCTTTCCCTCTCTCCAATTCACATATCCTTACATCTTGAATGCCTATATTAGACCATATTACATGTGCCATTATTATACATGACTCTCTGCACACACATACAGGTTCGCCTGCTGAAGCTACATAGAGCCAGGGAAGATTCCCACGCTTGCTGCAGTTTTCCCTAGGAAGTGAGCCGAATAAAGACTACTTCATTCAGATGCCTAAGAAATAAAATTTCCTTAAGTGAAGAGGTAAAAATGAGGTTTGATGATTCATACGAGAAACATATTGTATTTTATACCGTTTTATTCATTTAACGTATATTTATTGAGTGTCTACATATCATAAACTATTCTAAGCAATGGAGGAAAATCAGTAAATAAAATGGATAAAAATACATACCTTCATGGAGCTAATAAGATCAGGCTCAAGATTCTAGAAAGGATTTTTAACAATATTGAATTTCATCTTAAGTTAGCTAAATATAAAAGGTGTATATACACTATTCAGCTAGTTATAAACCCTACTAAACTAGTTTATATGACCAAAAAAAGTCTGAAAGTAGCATTAAAATAAGTTTGAAACAATATCCTATGATCACTAAAAGTAGAGAGGAAGGAAGTGGCCACTTTAGAGTAGTAGAATCAAAATCCAAATGTGCTCTAAGAATAGAGTTTACCACTCACTTTCCAAAAAGATGTCCACTGTTTTCTTTTATAAAATGTATAACCTTGGGTTATAAAACTTTAAAATTACACAATGGACACACAACTACACTGAGTGTGCCAGATTATTATGATCTCTGAACGCATAATAAATAATAATCTGGCCACTCAGTGTGTGTGTGTGTGTGTGTGTGTGTGTGTGTGTGTGTGTGATATATATATATGAGGAGGCCTGGTGCATGAATTCGTGCATGGGTAGGGTCCAGCCAGCCTGGCCAGGGGTAGGGGACATGGGTGGTTGGCTGGCCTGCCTGCTAGTCGAACTCCTGGTGGAGGGGACAATCTGCATATTAGCCTTTTATTCTATAGGATATACACTGAGTGGCCAGATTATTATGCATTCAGAGATCATAAAAATCTGGCCACTCAGTGTATATTAATTGTTTTAGAAGGCCAAGATTATGTATATTTTTATACATATTAGTTTATAAACTTTTATATTTTCATCACTTTAATATTGCTTTACTACTAATGCCAAAAGTAACCAAACTCAGAAATTTTATGGGTGACCATTGGCTATAAGCATTAAATAGAACTTTGTTTAATAAATAAGTAGTCTCCAGATAGAGATCCTATACAGAGCAGAAAAAAACACTTTGTATGAAAAAAAGAACAATGCAACAGCTAATAGTCTACCATAACCCATTCTTCTCTTCTCCCACACTTGGCCTTCCAGCTACAAACTCCATTTCCTGGCCTCCCTTCCATGTGGCAATGTGATTAAGTCCAGGCTAAGGGGACGTGAGTAGAAGTAACAGGTGCAACTTAAGCATCATCCTCTTATAGTTGCCTGACCTAGGTTTATACTCTTTCTTTCCCACTTTCTGCTGGCTGATGATGGTGATGACTTGAGAAAGTTTAGAAGCTGAGACCGGTTTGGTTCAGTGGATGGAGCGTCAGCCTGTGGACTGAAAGGTCCCAGGTTCGATTCTGGTCAAGGGCATGTATCCTGGTTGCAGGCACGTCCCAAGTGGGGGGCGTGCAGGAGGCGGCTGAACGATGTCTCTCTCTCATCGATGTTTCTGGCTCTCTATCCCTCTCCCTTCCTCTCTGTAAAAAATCAATAAAATATATTTTAAAAAAAGAAAAGAAAGCTTAGAAGCTGCCCAGTGACACTACATTGTCCAGGTATTATCATACCTGTCCAGGTATTATCATACCCCAAAAATTCTTCTGTTGAAACCTAATCTCCAATGTGATGATTTGGGAGATGATTAAGTCAAAAGGCAAAACCTTCAGGAATGGAATTAGCACCCTTACAAAAGATATACCATAAAGCTCCCTCACCCACTTTACCATTTGAGAACACAGCCAGAAGATCTGTGAACCAGTGAGGGTGTCCTCACCAGACAGTAAACTCACCCATGCCTTGACCTTGGACTTCCCAGCCTCCAGAACTGTGAGAAATAAACGTTTGTTGCTTATAAGCCACCCACTCTACATTCTGTTATAGCAGCCCAAATAGACAAGACACCAGGCTTTTTGAAGTTGGATATTCCCCTGTGGCAATTCCTTGCCAAGAGAACATGAGCAGAAGTTACAGATTCCACCTTGGTCTAGGCCTTTACATATGGACCTACCTCCTCTGTTCCTGTATCATTTTCTGCCTGGAAACTAGAAGTGATGACATAGCTTTGACCACACAGGCAAGGACAATTCACCAGGGAGACAGAAAAGAAACACTACGGAAGGAACCAGGGTACCTGAATGGCCCCACGCAGCAGACACATCCAATGACCTCAGAATCTTTCTCCTTAGACTCATGTAAGAGAGACTTTTTTGCTCCTGAGTCTCTGAATTTGGGAGATTTCTTAGTTATTTCAACATGGCAACTCTAATATTCAAACTATACTGAAACCATCCCACCAGCTCTGGACCACGTCTCTGAATTGTTATTGGTGAGAAAGAAATAAACTTTTAGATTACTTAAACCACTGAATTTTTGGTTTTTGTCACAACAGGTTAGTCAACATATATTATGTTCCTACCATCTAGTCTGTAATTAATTCGTATAAATAATTTAGGAATAGGTAAAAGAATCTACCCACAATCCACTGCCCTTTTCCTTTTCCCAAGAGAACCCTGATCTGGTTTAGATATCCACTCCTCCTCTGCAAGTCATGTGCTTAGGGGATGCTGGCTGACTCTATTCCTAGTTCTAGCAAGTACACAATAATTGCTTTAATCAATTGCTATGAGGATTTCTTTCCCCTTGCCATCAGTAATTAGTTCAGAAGTTAGATGTGACCCATTTCCGGCCAATGAGATGTGAAGGAGGTTTCCTTAAGGAGAGGTGGGGGAACTGCTTTTAGTATACTAGGAGAAAGAACACATTTTCTGTCTGCTCTCTGAATGTGACACTTGGAATTGATTCAGACACTTTGCTAGGGACACAGCTAACACAAAGTCATAGAGAAGTGAGTCAGAGCCTGCCTGTCTCCTCAAGTTGCTTAAACCAATATGATTTACAGCTTTTTGTTACCTGCAGTTGATGGCATCCTGATAAAGTATGAGTCCCCATAGAATGAATATACATAATAGATGGGCCAATGCTAGAAATGAAATAGAACTAATATTCTACCCCATCCCAATCATGAACAGAAAGAAACATATTCACTGCTATCACCTTAGTAGCATCAAAGGACACCTGAAACCATCACAAACAGGGGGAAACTATTAAACATTCTTCATTGATTCCAAAAAACTATAAGGCTTAAAATTATCAAAACTATAAACCCTAAATAAAATATAATATTCGTCTCATTATGCAGACTATGCAGTACTCCCAGAAAGAGAAGCAAAATCTCATTTGTGTGAGCTACTTAATTTCTGTTGTTTCTCTTCAACCAGGCAGATTGGGGTCATCTTCTCACTTCTTACTAATTCTCAACACAATCTTTTAAAAGCTTTTCTAAACATTCTGTCCTCTTATCAAACTACAAATCAGTATTGCCCAAATAAATAAAGCTCCTAAGGATTCAAACAGCAAAAACTGTATTCTTTCTCCCCTGTGCCTTTAATCCCTTCAGAAGTCTATTCAGTCCCTATCATGGATAAAATCTGTTCCTAAGCTTTTCCAATCATTCATAAAAAGTAGAAGTCCTTTGGTCACAAAAACAAATATATTTCTGGATGTTAAATGTCCAGCCCAAACTCCAAACTTTATTCAAAATTAAAATTATCTCCATGGAAGCATGGAACAATGTGCAGAATCTCAGATGAAAGGCAGGAGAGGGTGGGTGAGTGAAAGGTAATCAACCAAAGACCTTGTATGCATATATGCATAACCCACTAACGCAGACAATAGGGTGCTGAACCTGGCATGGGGGCAGGGGGTGTGAGTGCACAGGGCTGGAGGAGGAAAAACGGGGACAAATGTAATACTTTCAACAATAAAGAATCATAAAAAGGAAAAAAATTAAAATGTCTTCCCTCCTCCAGCCCAGGCTGTTCTATGCATAGTAGGCGTCTTGAATCTGTAAACTCCTTCCTTCAACTCACTACCCACCATGTCTGACTCCTCAAATGGGGCCTCTTTGTGGGTTCTGCACAGGTTTTCCCTCAGGAAATATCCGGCTGCGGCTCTCAGGGCTCAAGCAAAGCCTCTCTCTCCTCCAGATGACCACTTAGAATGCCCACACACCTTCCAGCCTCTGTATCTAATGGGCATACTTCCAGCCTCCCATGCAAGCTCACATAGTCTCTGCCAGCAAAAGCTCTTGGGTGGGGCCACTCATTGAAAAACCACCAGGTCCTCCTGGTCGACAGAAAATAGGCCCCATTGCTTTGTTATTAATGAAAACACAGCTGGCTCCCGGGGTGGCCACCTCTTCCTGTTCTGCAGCCAGGCAAGCAGGTATAGCTCTAACATTTGACCTATAAACTGTTCTAGTCCAGGTTTGATGTCCCCACAGCCTCCAGAGGACACAGATCATGTCCAGCAGTCTCTTTCCAATCCCCTTACCCAGCTTGAGGTGAGATGCTCTTTCCTTCCTGCTCTCCCAGCCCCTGTCTTGGCTTCTTCAACCTAAACCACACCTTCAAGGTGGTGGGTTAAGGGGTATAAACTTACTTAGGAATGTAGATGTCATTGCCACCTATTGTTTTGTTTGCAACTTTTGAGCCTCGGCCAAAACTGAAACAGAACAAAACCCATGTCAACATCCTGTTTTGCTTGTTTTCCCTAGTATCCAATATGTCTGCCTCTTCCTACTTCTCCTACAATGTCTAGAACAGACTCAGTCCTTCCGTTTTCACAAACATTTTTCCACACACACCTTGTTTTTTACTTAGCCATTGCATTTTCCCCTGTGTCTCTCCCTCTTGCCACTGCCAAACCACTAAAATCACCTGTCTAAATGCAGCACCTTTGTTTCTTCACCAAAGTCTCCTCTAATCGTTTGCAAATATATTTCTCCTCCAGAAATTCCTGAATCAGAACTCTCAAGTCACCAGTGCCCTCTTAGATCAGTGTTGTCCAATAGAATTTTCTGCAATGATGAAAATGTTCTGTATCTGCACTAATAGAGTAGGAACTAGCCACATGTGGCTGTTGAGCACTTGAAATATTGAGAATGAAAAACTAAATTTTTCATTAAATTTCATTTTAATTGATTTTATTTTAAATAGTCACACATGGCAAGTGGCTACCATAATGGACAGCGCAGCACAGTACTAGATATATCAAATGGCTTGTTTCTAATTCCTTAATAGTCTGTCATATGGTACTGCCAGCCATCTTCCATTAGTTCTAGGAGATGACTTTTAAATAATGTGCAGAATTTAAATCAATGGGCTAAAGAGAGTGGCCAGCCTGAGCTAAAGAAAAAACAAGACTAGATGCAGAAATTAATCAGCAAATGATGTGTCTATTGTGGAAGGGAGGAGACAGGAGTGAAGAAAATGAACAGACCAGAGCAGTGGATAAGGGTAGGAGTTACTGGGAGGGAAAGAACTAGGAGTAAGCTAGAGATGGATCATAGGGACAGCTGACAGCTGAGGAATAAATTTTGAGCAGAGAAGATACAGATGAGAAAACAAAAGATTTTGCATAAGGTCGCAGAGCATTTTGTGGCAGAACTATAGCCAATATCTAGGTTTACTTCCCCCTACAATAAAGTTTGCGTTTCAAGCATTTAATTAAAGTTTTTCATAGAACATTAACTCTGGCAATGGCATGCAAGATCAATCAGAAAGTGAGAAAGTCTGAAGGTGCAGAAGGCAACTAAAACACAAGAGTAAACGAACTGAATTCTATAAGGTGGTTTTCAAATAATTTTAGCAGTGAATTCTCAACATAATATATAAGTGAGATGTTTTATTAAAGTAAATTCAACTTTAGGTTTAATTGGCTAAACAGTTCAGATATATTACGCATTCAATTCCAGAACACTGCAATAAAGTGCATATCTCAATAAAGTGAGTCACACAATTTTTTTGCCTTCTCATTGCATAGGAAAGTTGTGTTTACACTATGTTTCTCTCTCATTTCAATGTTTCTCTCTCCCTTTCCCTTCCTCTCTCTCTAAAATCAATGAAAATAACATATCCTCAGTTGAGAATTTTTAAAAAAGTACTTTATTGCTCAAAAATTATAACTATCATCTGACCCTTCAGCAAGTTGTAATCTTTTTGCTGATGGTGCTGAATGTTATGGTGGCTAATAGACAACAATGAAATTTGCCAAATCAATTGACCCTTCTCTTCATGAAAAATTTAATTTCTCTGTAGCATGTGATGCTGTTTGATTACATTTTACCCACAGAATTTCTTTCAAAATTATGGTCAATCCTCTCAAACCTTGCTGCTGCCTTACCAACTAAGTTTGTATAATATTCTAAATCTTCTGTTGTCCTTTCAACACTCTTCACAGCATCTTCACAACTATTTTCCACTGCAAAAATCCATACGAAGCAACTTGTTATCTGTAAAGTTTTATCATACGATGGCAGCAATCAATCACATCTGCAGGCACCACTTGTAATTCTGTTTTGTTTTGTTTTTTTTTTTTTGCTTTTTCTACCACATCTACAGTTACTTCCTGAACTGAAATCTTGAACCCCTTTCAAAGTCATCCAGGAGGGCTGGAATCAACTTCTTCTAAACTTCTTTTAATGTTGATATTTTGACCTCTTCCCATGAATTATAAGTATTTTTAATGGCATCTCGGATGGTGAATCCTTTCCAGAAGGTTTTTAATGGACTCTGCCGCTATCAATCAGAGGAGTCACTCTCTATGGCAGCTATAGTCTTACAAAATATATTTCTTAACTATTAAGACTTGAAAGTCAAAATTATTCCTTGATACATGGGGTTGCAGAATGGATGCTGTGTTAGCAGGCATGAAAACAACATTAAACTTGTACATCTCTACCCATCTGAGTTCTTAGGTTAACAGATGCATTGACAATGAGCAGTAACATATTAAAAAAAAAATTTTTTTTCCTGAATGGTAGGTCTCAACAGTGGGCTTAAAACATTCAGTAAACCATGTTGTAAGCAGATGTGCTGTCATCCAGACTTAGCTATTCTATTTATAGAGCACAGGCAGAGTAGAATTAGTATATTTCTCAAGGTCCTAAGATTTTCAGAATGGTAAATAAGCATTGGCTTCAACTTAAAGTCACCAGTTGCTTTAGTTCCTAACATGAGAGTCAGCCTATCCTTTGAAGATTTGAAGACAGGTATTGACTTCTCCTTCCTAGATGGCATCTTCTTCCAATAGAAAGCTGTTTCATCCACATAGAAAATCTGTTGTTTAGAGTAGCCAACTTTCATTAATTACCTCCTGGAAATTTTGCTGCAGCTTCTGTATCAGCACTTGCTGCTTCATCTTGAACTTCTTTCTAGGTTATGGAGATGCCTTCTTTCCATGAAGTTCACGAACCAATCTCCACTAGCTTTAAGCTTTCTTCTGTAGCCTCCTCCCTCTCTCAGCCTTCATAGAATTGAAGAGAGTTAGAGCCTTGTTCTGGATTAGGCTTTGGCATAAGGGAATGTTGTGGCTGGTTCCATCTTTTATCCAAACCACTAAAACTTCCTCCAGATCAGCAATAATTGGCTGTTTCCCTTTCTTCACTGGAGTAATACTTTTTAAAAAAATATATATATTTTATTGATTTTCCACAGAGGGGAAGGGAGAGGGATAGAGAGCTAGAAACATAAATGAGAGAGAAACATCGATCAGCTGCCTGCTGCATGCCCCCCACTGGGTATGCAACCAAGGTACATGCCCTTGACTGGAAGGGACCTGGGACCTTTCAGTCCGCAGACTGATGCTCTTATCCACTGAGCCAAACCGGTGTCGGCTGGAGTAATACTTTCAATTTCCTTCAAGAACTTTTCCTCTGCATTCTCAACTTGGTTAATTCTTTAGTGCAAGAGGCCTACCTTGCAACCTATTTTGCCTTGACTTTCTCATTAAGTTTAATTATTTCTACCTTTTGGTTGAAGTGATATTCATATGATCCTTCCTTTCACTTGAACACTTACAAACCATTGTACGGTTACTAACTGTCCCTATTTTAATACTGTTGTGTCTCAGAGAGAGAAGAGAGGCCCAACCAGAAGCAGAGAGATGGAAGGAAAGGGTGGTCAGAAAAGCAGTCAGATCACACACACTAATCAATTAACTTTGCCTTCCTAAATGGACACAGTTTATAACATCAAAGATCACTGACCAGAGATCACCATAACAAATAATAATAATGAAAACATTTGAAATGTTGTGAGGATTACTGACAAGTGATACAAAGATACAAAGTAAGCAAATGCTGTTGGAAAAATCATGCCAACTGACTTGCTGAAAACAGGGCTGCCATAAACCTCAATTTGTAAAAAAAAAAAAAAAAGCAGTATCTATGAAGCACAATAAAGCAAAGTCCAATAAACGATGTAAGCCAATGTTATGAAGTCAATTCATATAACAAAACTGTTTTTTGCAATCCAGGCCTTTTCCAAACGTGAGTACAAGTTCATGCTTTGGTGGAATCTACTGCGTAAAACATCATACATAATGTATTTGTTTGCCTGTGCTGTTTCACATTATTATTTTTTTAAATATATTTTTATTGATTTCAGAGAGAAAGGGAGGCGAAAGAGACAGAAATATCAATGAAAGAGAGAGAGAAATATCAATGATGAGAAAGAATCATTGATTGCCTGCCTTCTGCACGCCCCTTACTGGGGGATCGAGCTCGCAACTTGGGCATGTGCCAGACCAAGAATTGAACTCTGATCTCCTGGTTCATAGGTCTATGCTCAACCACTAAGCCAGGCTGACTGGGCTCACATTTGTTTTTGAAGAGTTTTAAAACATATTAAAAGTAAAATCAGTCCTGGCCGGTGTCCTCAGTGGTTAGTGTCAGCCAGATTCCCAGTCAAGAGCACATACCTGGGTTAAGGTTCAATCCCCAGCCCCAGTCAGGAGCAATCAATGTGTATCTCTCACATAAATGTTTCTATTCTCTCTCTCTTTTCTCTCTCCTCAATGGAAAAATATACTTCAGTGAGGATTAACAAAAAAGTAAATAAAAAGTAAAAAAATAAAATATAAATAAATGCAAAACAAATGCTTTCTGAGCCTCTAAAGCACCTCTGCAGCCCCTGGGCTTCAGTGGAACAGTGTGAAATTCATTCAGCCACAGGTCCATCATCCCTTCAGTTATCATCCTAAAAACATCCTACACAATCTACTTACTTGCTACACTTATGCTTTTCATATGATTCCATGTGATTTATTTTTATATCTGATATTGCATGTTCTGTTCACTGCTGCATTCAATTGCAAAACAGTTGCCTGGCACATAGATGACACAATAAATATGTATTAAATGATGAATAAAGTATCTTTCAGGCCTTCACCCTTGCTTACAGTGCTGTCACACCTGCATAAGACCAGCCTCAGCACCTTCTGCTCTGCAGCACTCCGCTATGCCCTAGCACCTGGCACTGTGTCAGGTCTTCTCCCCAGTGGGTTTAGCATCAACCCTCATGCGGTCAGTAGGATCCTATGCAATATACCTTCCTAACTCGTCCGTGTTTTTAACAAAATTTTCAATGTCCATGTTTACTTCATTCACGAAGGGGTCCAGGCTCCTTTAGGGCCCTTATTCAGCCTCAACACTGCACACTTCCTGGTACGTATTAGGTACTTAAATAAACATATTGAGATGCTCTAATCGAATTATAAACTGGAGACATATTGCAAAGGAACAATCAACAAGACTTGATAATGTGGTATAGACAGGGTAAAGAAGAGACAGGAGAATAGAAAAATTGATACTGCCACTACCAAAAGGGAGACCTGAGTGGGTGGCCCGAGCACTGCAATGGTCAAGGGGAGGCAGGACAAGCACTTAGAGAGGCTGTGCATTGTAAGCCCGCAGGCCCAGGAAAGGGCCAGTGAGCGGGGTGCCTTTAGGGTTACTCACAAACCTCTGTAACTCTATGAGTCAATGTGGATGAGGAGCTGGCTTTTAAACATGCACATGTGACAAAAGGGTATCCAAGCAGAGATGAAGCATCCTTTTTTACTCTGGCCCATCCTGATTTCTCTCCATTGCGACACTCTCTAACACCTAAGTCTAATATAAAATTCGGCATTTAATCATGTTTCCTATGAATCAGTAACTTCCAACAAGAACACTTTTTGCTGACTCCTTATGTACTTTGATATACTCCTGGAAAGTGTCCTTTCATAACAAAAAGTATTTTTCTCAAATAACAGTAACTCTGAAGCACTGATTTTAGCTTAAGAATATATCTCATGTAGCACTAACACATGTATACACTCAAATATTTGTTGAATTATTGGATTTTTAAAATATAATTCACTGGACAAATACTAACAAATTTAAGGGTAAATTATGTATGCTTCTGAAGTATTCATTGTATCATTAAATCACAAAGAGAATAACATTATATTAAAAATGTAAAGAAAATGAAGACTTGAAGAATCATATACTGGAGAGTTTTCTGATTTCTTTGGATTATCAAAAGGGGTGGTTCTTAAAATATAGTTCAACTGCCACTACACACCATCAAGTAACATTTCAAATTATGATATTAATTCATTTACCACCTGTATAAAGTTTTAATTTCCAAAATTCCCAATTAAAAACTGATCATGTGCTTTTTAAAAGTATGTTTTTATTATTGACTTTATAAAAATACATTTTTATTGATTTTATGGAGAGAGGGACAGGGAGAATGAGATAGAAAGAATGATGAGAAACAATCATTGATCAGCTGCCTCCTATATGCCCCTCACCAGAAACCAAGCCTGTAAACCGTGCATGTGCCCAGACCAGAAATAGAAGAATCTGGGACTTCTTGGTGCATAGGATGATGCTCAACCAACTGAACCACACCAGCCAGATGATCATGTGCTTTTAGCTCTAATCGTTCCCAATACGTACTTCAAAATTCCAGTAAAGGGATTTTTTTTTTAAAAAGGCAGAAAATTGCATAAACAAAATAGGAGAGTAGACAAGAGCTTAAAATGTGATGTTATAAGGTAGACTGATGAGTGTGAATGGACTTAGCACAATCATAAGACAGCAACGGGGAAAAGTTAGGAACCAACACACTTGAACAAACAACCCCCAAGTGGCCTAAGAAGTGGCAGCATCAAGGACTACTGGATGTCAGGATAAAGGTAAAGCCAAAAGGAAGTTGTTAAAACATATTTTTGAATAACTAAGTATCCTTTCTCTTCAATTCCCCTACCACCTCCACTCTCAATTTCTTCAACTTCGTATAGCCTAGCAACTGCCCTCCCACTCCCTGGAATAAGATGGGCAGTTTCTTCTGGAGGGAGTCACAGAGGATGTCTGGAACATAAGATCCAGGCATAATTAAAAATAGGAGATATTACAAAACTTTACACACTGAACCTTGAGAGTTTCCCAGACTCTTCCCAACTGGGCCCCCACATGCTGCAGCCAGGACTACCACTGTCATTGGCAGAGTCTTCTCTGGGGCATCTGACAAAGTGCAGGGGGAAACAGAGACAGTGATATCAAGGGCTACCAACAAAATGGCCAGCCTGTTATATAGTGAAGTCCACAGCTAACAAGCCCCTTCTGCACACAGTCCAGTCACCTTCATGGGTTCCCTCCCTCCCTCCCTCCTCCCCTCCTTCCTTCTGAAATGAAAATAAAACAGAAGAGTTGGAAAATAAAGTCGAGAAAATCTCCCAGAAAGCAGATTGAAAAGACAAAAAGATGTAAAATGCTCTGAGTGAAGGGAATAGGAAAATGAAATGATTTACATAATAACGATTCCCAAAAGAACAGAAAAGAAACAGAAGGGAAGAGATAATTCAAACCAATTACCCAGAATTGAAGACTAAAAATCATACAAAAAGCCCACACATGGAAGAAAATAAACCTATGTGTATATCACTGTGAAGTTTCAAACTACCAAAGAAAACAGAACATCCTGCAAGCTTCCAAAGAAAAGGGGGAAAGGTATGAAAAGGTCCAGATATAAATGATTTCTCGTTTCTGGGAATTTACAGAAAGTAAAGCAATGCCTCCAATATTCTGAAGGAAAAATGGTTTCCAAACTATAAATTTAAACTCAGCCAAACCATAAATCTTGTGTGGTAGATAAACAGAATCATCTTCAAACATAAAACCCACCTGTGCTCAAACTTATCATCAGACCCTGAATGACCTTGGCCTATTCTCCTTTTTCATGTGACTTCCTCCATAACACCTCAAGTGGCACCTGCCCCTTGAAACAATCCTTGGTCAGGAACATTCTCTCCCAATAGGCAGCAATTTTATTCATCCTTGCAAATCCCACTAAGCATAGCAGAATGTGCAATGGATTACATTATTGAGCAGACATTATTGAAATTCATTGATGGGATAGAATAAGCAAGACTAGTAATGACTGCGAAGCACTTTACCACATAAATGGGATTCGAACTGAATTTGAAAACTCAAAAACTACTTGTCATGATCTAAAACTAATGAATTTACACAAGTCAAAACAGAATTATTCATAAATTTTTTAAAATGTTAAACTGTATAAAAAAGTAACAACATAGAAATAAACAAAACATTTACAAGTACACTGCTCTTTAAACTTAGATATTTGGGCAAATCAATGTTTTCAAACCAGAATGCCAACAATGTATAATTACTTGGCAATTAGTGAAAGAATTCAGGTCATAACCTTCCTTAAACACTGTTAATTATGACAAAATTAAGCTGATTGTTATCCATAGGTATCAAAGAAAATGCTGTTTTAAAGAAGTTGGATATGTAATAAATATATGTTCATATATAGATACTCAGAGACATAGTAAAATTTTAAATTAGTCTAAGAAAAATATAAAGAATAGCTTTTTCAGTTTTTCTCTGAAGATGAAAGAAGACAGAAGAAAACTAGAGAGTACAAAAAATTACTAATCATCAATGTCTAACAATTCAAGTTGAACAGATGATGAACACTGCTAAAAACACAATTCCTAACTCCAACATTTAATTCATTCTTCCTACAGATATTACACACTAATTAAAAGTAGTTGACATTTATTGAGCAACTGCTACACGTAAGAGAGTACTGTAGCAATATTTTCTTCCATCAAACTAGAACAAAATTGTGAAGTAGGTAAAATGTCGTAGGACAACACACTTTGCTCTTCCATGTTCCTTCTTACCTTTCAATGATCTTTTACTTTCCAGCCTCTCTTCCTCTCCCTACTTTATCAATTTTATTGCCAATTTCAAGGGCTTTTCTAGTTTGCACACCAGCTGACACACTTCACACTACCAACTTGTTTTCTGCTACCTTCCTATGGCTTCTCTTTTAAATCATGATTACTAAAAACCTGGAAGGAAAAATATGAGATATATACAGCTGTACCTGTATAAAAATGTATATATTTAAATAAAATTTATAAATGGTACACTGTTGTACATTTGCCTCTTAACTCTATCCAACTGGTAGCACTCAGTTCATTACACAGATCTCAGTCTGTGAAAAACAGGAAGGAAAAATAGAAACTATTTATGAAGCAAGAAAATTTGAACACAGCATTATTACAATAATACTAGGACAAATCTCTGTGAACTTTGTGGCATTTTCATACCCATACTAAATTTTATTTCCCCAAACTCAACTCAATTTATAACTGGGGAAAAATACATATTTAAAGATAAATATTGTACTACAAGTTTTGAGTCAAAGTCTGCTTCTTAAAGCTGCTTATGTATAACTAAATCAGATAAATTTTTTCTGAGCACTATTTTATAGTCACTTCTATATAGTTTCTGTAAGCTTTTTTAAGAAGGGCTGATAAAATACATATAACACAAAATTTACCATCTTAATCGTTTTTAAGTGTATAGTTCAGTAATATTAATTACATTCACATTGTTGTACAACTAATCTCCAGAACTTTTTTCTTGCAAAACAAACTATATCCATTGATCCAAAGTCCTCATTCTCTTCTACCACCAAATTTCAGTAACCATCACTCCACTTTCTGTCTCTATGATTTTACTTTAGATACCTCACATGAGTAGAATCATACAATTTTTGCTTTTGTGACTGGCTTATTTCAATTAATATAATGTTGTCAAGGTTTATCCATGTTGTAACATGTGTCAGAATTTCCTTCCTTATTATGGCTAAATAATATTCACATATGTGTATATACCACATTTTTTTATCCATTCATCCACTGACTGACATTTAAAATGGTCCCACCATTTGGCTATTTTGAATAATACTGCTATAAACATCGGTATATACATATCTGTTTTAGACCCTGCTTTCAATTCTTTTGAGTATATACCAAAATATGGAATTATTAGGTCATATGGCAATTTTAATTTTAATTTTTGGAGAAACAGCTATATTGTTTTTCATGGTGGCTACCATCCATTCATTCTTACCATCAGTGAACAAGGATTCTAATTTCTCTACATTGTCATAAGACTTATCTCTTGCCTGGTTGATAACAGCCATTCTAACAGGTGTGAGGTGATATTTCATTATGACATTTACCTGATGACTACTAATGTTTAGCACCCATTCATGTACCTGTTGGCCATCTTTAGGTATTATTTGGAAAAATATCTATTTGGTTCCTCTGCCCATTCTTTAATCAAATTTTTAAGGGATTTCTATTGAGTTCTTTATATGGGTTTTTTATTGATTTCTCATGTCTATGAGTTCTTCATATATTTTAGATATTAACCCTTTACAGATATATAACTTGCAATTATTTTCTCACATTTAGTAGATTGCCTTTTCATTTTGTTGGTTTCCTTTGCTGAGCAGAAGCTGATTAGTTTGATATTGTCCTACTTGTTTATTTTTGCTTTCATTGGCTTTGCTTTTGGTTTCAAATCCAAAAAATTATAGCCAAAGCCAATGTCAAGGAGCTATTGCATATGTTTTCTTCTAGGAGTTTTATGGCTTCAGGTTTCATATTCATGTTTTAAATCCATTTTGAGTTGATTTTTGTATATAAAACTACTTTTAAATAATCCTAGCTAATAAAAGAGTAATATGCAAATTAACTATCACTTTGATAGACCCACAAGCCACATCCACCAGCCAATCGGGACTGAGTATGCAAATCAACCCAACCAAGATGGCTGTGGCCATGGAGAGAGCAGGATGGAGGCTTGGGTTTCCACGGTGATGGAGGAAGACAAGCTTTCCGCACATTTCCATTCCAGGCTACAAAGTTTCAATTATAGAAGATAAATAAATTCCAACAAAAATGGCGGCAGCTATGGAGCTGGAGAGAGCAAGAGGCTAGGGTTGCTCCTGGTGATGGAAGAAGCCAAGCTTTCCACTGCTTTTAAGATTCTCTCTTTGTCTTTAACTCTTGGCATTTTAAGTATGATGTCTCTTGCTACAGACTTCTTTGGATTCAACTTGTTTGAGATTCTCTGCACTTCCTGAACTTGTATATTTCTTTCAGCAGGTAAAGGAAGTTTTCTGTCATTTTTTCAAATAGGTTTTCAATTTATTGTTTCCTCTTTTCTCCTCTGGCACCCCATGATGCAAACGTTGGTATACTTGAAGTTGTCCCAAAGACTATACTATCTTCACATTTTTGGATCTTTTTTTCTTTTTGCTATTCTGATTGGGTGTTTTTTGCTTCCTCATATCCAAATCACTGATTTGATTCTCGGCATCCTCTACTATACTGTTGATTCCCTGTAAATTATTCTTCATTTCTGTTCATGTATCCTTTATTTCTGACTGGTCCTTTTTATGTTGTTGACATTCTCACTAAGATCCTTGTAGTTTTCAATAAGTTCCTTGAAGTTCTCATTAATTTTTTTTTAATTCTTTATCGTTTAAAGCAGTGGTTTGCCAACCATGATTTAAAGTATTACATATACTATTACTTATGTCTCCTTTTCCACCATTGAATTTTCCCCAGCAACCCTCACCCCTCAGCACATGCTCTTGCCCCCCTAGTAACTGTGTCCATTGGTTATGCTCATTAAGTTTCTTAAGCATCCTTATAACCATTGTTTTAAACTCTGTATCTGATAGTTTGCTTGCTTCTATTTCATTTAGGTTTGTGTGTTTTTTCTGGAGATTTCTCCTGTTCTTTCATTTGTGACATGTTTCTTTGTCTCCACATTTGGGCTGCTTTCCTGTGTTTATTTCTATGTATTGGGTAGAGCTGTTATGTTTCCTGGAATTAACAGAGTGGTCTTGTGTAGTAGGTGTCCTGTAGGGTCCAATGGCTCAGCCTCCTCAGTAACCTGAGCTGGGCACTCCAGATGTGTTGCTATGTAAGCCGTATACATTGTCATACTGTAGTTGTTGTAAATGACCCTTATGGCTAATTTTATTATTTCTTCCATTTGTAATTCAGTTTTTATTCTACTTTTTCTCCTATTTATAGGTGGAATTTTCTTGCTTTTACATATGTACATGGTAATTTTTTATTAGATGTTGGAGATTATGAATTTTATGTTGCTGGGGTCTGGAATTTTTGTATTTATTTAAATATTATTCAGTTTTGTAATGACATAGTTAAATTACTTTGACACTTACCTATAATCTTCATTATGGCATATACAGAGCAGCCTTTAGTCTAGGGCTAATTAGTCCTCACTACTGAGGTAATTCCCTGCAGGAAATGTTACCTGATGAACTGTGTATTTTAAGGTCTTTCCACTCTCTACAGTGATAAATTGGCCACTTCCAGCTATGTATGAACTATGAGAATTGTTCTGCCTACTCTTTTCTATTGTTTTCTTCTTCAGTTAATTTTATCTTGTGCATGCACAAATTAGTTCTTGGCTAAAGACTCAAGGAGACCCAGCATATCTCTACAGCTTTCTATCTATACAGCTCCCACCTCTCTAATATTCACCCCCCACAAATTCTAATCCTCCCTCAAACTCTGAACCTTAGGCAGTAAGTTGGTGCATAGTGCTCACATTACTGTTTCCACACATCCCCTCCCTTTCTCTAAGAGATCCTGTATGTGCTGTCTATAGTCTGAAAACCATTGCTTAGTATAGTTGTTTTAAGTCAGGAAGACTCAGTTACTTCATCATGGCCAAAGGTGAGCTGTTTTCTTGCTATTGATTTTTTTTTCATTTCTTTAAACATCTATTTGCATCAAATCAATTTTAAAGGAACATACTATAATTAAGGTTCCCTTGAAAAATATATAGTTGGAAGAATACATGTTAGAGTAACTTTTTCCTCAGTGGCTAAAAATATAAAAAAGTAAAACAACAATTTTCTGATTGACTATGTAACAACAAAATTATTATAGTTGTCAGGCCTATCCCTATATTTAAATATTGTGTAAACTACAAAGAAAGAGAAATGGCAAGGGAGATTTGCACACTGAATATCTGATTATATTTAAGACAATGTTTTAGGCGCAAATGTTGATAAAAAGGTATATGAAAGGTGCCTGTCCTTACCATTATGCAGGAAATACATTTGGAAAGATACTTCTTAAGTGTTATAATTCACAGAAGAAAGACCCAAATCAGACCATAAACTTTAAAAAACCTGAAATTATGAAATAATTGAAAAGAACTAAAATAATTTTTAAAAAGCCATTATTTTTTGTTAATCCTCACCTGAGAGAGAAATATTGATGTTAGAGAGACATCAATGTGAGAGAAACACATCAATTGGTTGCCTCCGCATGAGCCCTGATCAGGGCTAGGGATCCAACATGCAACCCAAGTACATACTCTTGATCAGGAAGCTAACCTGTGACCCTTCAATTTAAAAAGCCAGTTTCAATTTTAAAACTCTGTTGCCTACACCAGTCTAAAATATGAAAAAAACAAACAAACAAAACAACAACAACAACACCATAGGACTATATTTCAGAGTCTTAAATCCTGGCATTGTTTTGTTTTCTTTGAAAATCTTGATTCTACTTTACACTTTCCCCCAAAACAATCCATTCCATCCTCATGAAGGACTGCCTCTGCTACCAAACTTCCATCTTCAACTATTTCTTTTAACATATAAAGATGTATGTCTGCTGCATCATAGTAGCTCGTTACTTCTATTTTGAGAACTATTAGAGCTTTCAAACTACTGACTGCAACAAACTCCAAGTCACAATTTCCATATTTTCCCCCATTAATCAATGTATCTCAAAGTGTATTCCATGGAGCCATGGCTATCCTAGGCAATTTATGGAAGCAGAACAGCTGTTATTTACAGATGGAGTGATGGAAAGGGGATCTTGAAACTATTTTGTTCAAATACATTTTACAAATATAAAATGCCAGTAGCCCTGTTCACAAATCCATGCACCAGTAACTCACCGCCACCCTCCAGTAGCTCTCTGCTTACGGCCCTGCCCTTCTGTAGCTTCCTCCACTCCCTTTATCCCCCCTCATAGCTTGCTGCCCTGCCCCCTCATGTACCTCTCTGCCACCCACTTGTAGCCAGTAGCTGGCTATCGCTTTCCTGTAGCTCCCTCCCCACTCTGCCAACCCCTCTCATACCTTGCTGCCCTGCTCCCACCTGTAACTCTCTGTTACCTGCTTGTAGCTCACTGCTCCACCCTCCTGCTGATCCATGCATGATCCCATCATCACTCTTCACGGCATAACGACCATTTGTTTATTACATCTTTATTATATAAGATAATATTATGATTTTTAAATAGTTAATATATTCTCAGAAGTTCCATATGCCCTATAAATGTAGTGTTGGTCAATATTCCTCAGTTTTTATTCAGTTAATAATCCAGCATGACTTATGTAAAATTTTGATCATATCATTTTATATTAATACTAGAGGCCTGGATCAAATTCATGCATGGAGAGGCGGGTGGGAGGGGAGGGGAGGGTCCCCTCTCACAATCCTGGACCACTGGCTCCTAGCTGCTCACCTGCCTGCCAGCCTGGTCGCCCCTAACTGCCACCCCCCACCCCTGCCAGCCTGATCTCTGCCTGTTGGCCTGGTCGCATCTTACTGCACACCTTTCATATACCTTTTTATCATTTCTTTAAACATCTATTTGCACCAAATCAATTTTAAAGGAACAACAAAATTGTTCAGCCTAGTTACCCCACACAGCCTGCTGTTCAGTCATTTGGTCATCCCTCACTGCCTCCCCTGCCAGTCTGGTTGGCCCTAACTGCTCCCCCTGCTGGCCTGCTCCCTCACCATCCTGGTTGACCTCAGCTGCCCCCCACCAGCCTGGTCATCCCTCACTACCCCCTCTCACCAGCCAGGTCACCCCTCACTTCCCCCCCTGCTGGCCTGGTCACCCAACGCAGCTTGATGTTTGGCCATTTGGTCGCCCCTCACTGCCCCCCTGATAGCCTGGTTGCCCCTTGCAACCTGCTGTTCAGTCATTTGGTCACACCTCACTGCCTGCCCCCACCCCCACACTGCTGACCTGGTCATCCCATGCAGCTGCTGTTTGGTCTTTTGGTCGTCTCTCACTAACCCTTCTGCTGGCCTGGTCGCCACATGTAGCCTGTTCAGTTGTTTAGTCATCCCTCACTAAGCCCCCTGCCAGCCTCGTTGCCCCACACAGCCTATTGTTCAATTGTTTGGTAGTCCTTCACTAAACTCCCTGCTGACCTGGTCACCCCATGGAGCCTATTCAGTCATCCATCCAGTTGTTTTGGCTGTGATGGCTCCTGACTTTTTATATATATGGATAATCTAAATTTGCATTTTTCTAATTTTACATCATATATCCAATTTGTAAAATGGATCAGTCAGATGGACAAATGCTAGGTTTAAAAGTAGGCATTAAAAATAGCAACATAAAGCACCATGAGCAAAAATATAAAACAGAAATGTAGGGTGCATATACAATATCCATTTATGGGATTAACCATTACTTTACACTAACAAAAAAAAAAAACACATTATGAAAACACTCTCTAGGTTAATAAAGCAGAATTTGACCACTAATATCCGTTTCCCAAACTTGCTATACTCCTCCATTACAATCAAAACTCAGATACTTATAAAGTCCTTGTCATTTTATCAGAACTCTGTCAACCCAAATTATTATAGTTATATTCCAGGGAAAAAAAATCTGCAAGTTTAAACTACCAGTCTGGGAGGGGAAACATCTAACCGTTAACTATCCCTCTACTGCCTACACAGGATATTGTTAACTATAAAATTATATTCTAAGAATATATTGGTTGTATCAAATATAACCAGATTAATATTTGTTCAGAATGAAAAGAAAATAGGCAATGCTGTACTTTCCTAAAGCTTAACATACATTATAAGGTCACTGTATCTTATTATGTTTATATAAAGTTAACCTTGGTGTCAGTTTTTTAAAATAGTAAAACTCTTTTAGATGAATGAGGCTATTGTGAATAACTTCCTGAAAAAATCCTGGTAGTTTTAAATATTTACACCTAAGCTAAAAACACACAAGCACTCTTATATACAACACTGAATAGCAGATGGGATCATTTCCTAGGATGTGATAGCAAAGAAAAAAAAGAACAGATTGTACTATTTCTGTTTGGTGGGATCAGGAAGGTGTGGTGCATTATGAGCTTCTAAAACCAGGTGAAACCGTTACAGACAACAAAATAGTCTATTTGAACCATGCTTTGATGGTAAAACGACCAGAATATGCCAGGCAAAGTAATTTTGCTTCATGATAAACATACCATCACACACTTCAAAACCAGTTAAAGACATGTTAAAAGATCTTGCCTGGGAAGTATTTTTAAAAAAATATATTTTATTGATGTTTTACAAGAGAGGAAGGGAGAGGGGTATAGAAACACTGATGAGAGACATTGATTAGCTGCCCCCTGCAAGCCCCCCACTAGGAATGTGCCCACAACCCAGGTGCCTGCCCTTGACCGGAATCGAACCCGGGATCCCTCAGTCCACAGGCTGACGCTCTATCCACTGAGCCAAACCGGTTTGGGCTTGCCTGGGAAGTATTAACCCACCTACCATATTCACCAGACCTTGCTCCTTCAGATTACCAGTTATTCCAATAGATGGCAAACGCACTTTCTGAGCAGCACTTCAAAACATACGAAGAAGTGGAAAATGGTTTGCCTCAAAACAAGAAAAGTTCTATTGGGACAGTATGCTACTTCTGCTGGCAGTGCAGGCTTCCCCATGAGTCACGTAGCTCTTTCCAGTGTGCACTTGAACATGGCAGGTGTTGGAGTTAAAGGTAAGGGTGGTAAATACCAGGGTAGAGGGCCACTGTCTAGTAACTGCAGACTCCCTCAGTCCCATCACTGTAAGCTTCAATTTGCTGACATCTGCAATTGTTCTATGAGAGGGGAGACCTTGCCAAGAAAAAAAATCTACTCAGTCTGAGGCCAACAGATTTCAGAAGGTTCTTGTCTTTGAAAACATTAAAAATGGGTTCAGGTAAGTTCCTCAACCTCCCAAAATACCCATGGTACATATGGATCTAGCATGCATCGTACACACGCATACGCATTTATTCATGGCAGTCTGCATCACTGGCCCACCATTACATACATTACCTATCAATATATATGAAAGTCTAATATGCAAATTTTCCCCATGAGAGATCAACCAGGGGTACCTTGCATTTGTATAACTCTTTCTCCACCATTTAAATCTCACGGCTGAGTAAAATAGAAAGAGGATGTTCAACAATAAAGAGTTTTTTAAGAAACAGAAAGAAAATGGCCTGACCTATTTCACAAATGGAATAGTTTCAGTGACCCCCCCCAATTTCACATACTGCATCTCCCACCCATTTAAGATGGAAGTTCCTTGAAGCAAAAAAAAAAAACACCACCACCAACAAGAAAATATCTCTTTTTTTCCTTTTATAAGCTTCTCATTTTTAAATACTGACAACTGATAGCATATTTACTAAGAATGCCATCTTTAAACACATTTATTTAAATTAATTCATTTTTCTAAATTTCTATGATCCTAACAGTTATGTTTTCTCTAGTGCCGGACCCTAACATACTATATAATTTCAGGTAAATTACTAATATTACTCTAGTTAAAGCTGAAGTGTCTAGGCTTTTCTCTAGGAATAGAGTCTCTAGCATAAACGCTATCAACTGGTCCTTATCCCAAAGACCTAGAATTGATGCTCATTTTCACACTCTTCAGTTAATCTCAAAAGTATTTCAACAAAGTTCTATGATGGTCCCCAGGAAAATTTAAATAAAACAAACAGAGTCTGGGGGCTCTAATAGGAAAACAAATATAAATTGACAACAATACAATTTTTAAGTGTAAAGAGAAGAGGACTACAGAGTTCTATTGATTCCGTAGCAGGGACACCTAATCATGCTTGATAGAGAGCAACATGGAACATCCTTGTCTTAAAAAATTAAACAGACAGCATTCTAGAACCTGGTGAAATGATTTGAAATGTGACTCCTTGGAACATTATTGCATTATTTTACATACATTAATTCTATTACAGGACAAACACTGAGATACACTATTTCATGTCATCAGATAAAAAGCACTATACCATAAAGTTTAAAAAAACTGCTTCTCTGCTTTGGAAACATATTAACATTGGGGGGGGCGGTTATAATAAAAAAAAACAGAAATTGATGGCTGGGCATAATTTGAGATAGTAAGGCAAACAAAACAAGAAAAATATTAAGGAATATGAAAATCCTAAGAACATAGGACAGGTCATTACAAATATATTTGTAAGGCATAGAAAAATATTTCAAAAAGTAGCTTAACGTATGCTATTATTGCTACTAATCCTATATAATAACAGGTTAATATGCAAATCGACAGAATGCCAGAACAACTGTTCGCTATGACGCACACTGACCACTAGGGGGCAGACACTCAACACGCTTCTGGGGAGCACTGCTCATTCAGAAGCCAGGTGCATGACTGGTGAGCGTAGGGGCAGTGGCAGGAGCTTCTCCCACCTCCCGGGCAGCACTAAGGATGCTCCAACTGCCAGCTTAGGCCTGCTCCCCTCAACTGCCATCAGTTGGACATCCCCCCAGGACTCATGGATTGTGAGAGGGCGTAAGCTGGGCTGAGGGATCCTCCCCGCTGAGTGAACAAATGTCATGCACCGGGCCTCTAGTAAAAATATAAATGTTTTTCTTTCCTTCTTTAATAACTCAGTCCAAAAGCTGATTAGGCGGGGCTGAGCAAAGCAGACAAGCATAGGGTAATGAAGCAGATGATTAAGCAGGGTAGTGAAGGTCTGTCTCCACTCAGCCTTGTGCACAGCATCAAAGCCTAAGCAGAGCAAAGAGAGGGATGTGTGAAGCCCAGCCAGCAGGAAGTATTGGAGCCTAAATGAGGTAAGGGCAACAACCCTGGGGGAGAAGGAAGAAAGGCATCTAAAGACCAGTTACTTACAAAGGGGTCTGATTTGATAAGTAAATAGATTGAGAATAATAGGAACCAGGTTTCTCATTGTCTGAGAAGGGAGAAAAGTTAAACGAACCCATAGTATTGGGTTGAAGTCAAGGGTACCCGTGAGAAATCATGGTTTCAAATATGAATAAACACAGAGATATAGATATAAATGTGTATGTAATTCTGGCCACTGAGGGAGGCTGGGAACAGTGTCACTGCAGTAGCAATGAGCACACACAACATTCAGATTTTGATTTCTTCTCCATTTGAAGGAACTAGGGCGCCTTGGAGAAAGGGCTTACTTCAAGGCATGAGAAAAGAAAGAACAAGATGAAATAAACCTGGGAGCCAGGCTGGCGTGGCACAGTGGTTGAGCTCCAACCTATGAACCAGAAGGTCTCGGTTTGACTCCAGGTCAGGGCACATGCACGGGTTGGGAGCTTGATCCCCAGTGTGAGGAGTACAGAAGGCCACCAATCAATGATACTCTTTCATCACTGATGTTTCTATCTCTCCTTCCTTCCTCTCTGAAATCAATAAAAATATGTATTTTTTAAAAATGAATCAGGGAAGGAGAAACCAAGATGGCAGCATAAGTAAATACCTAAACTACTGCCTCATAGAACAATTTCAAAACTACAACTAAAAGACAAAATGGACATTATCCATAAACACAGGAAAGCTGGCTGAGTGGAAATTCTACAACTAGAAGGAAAGAGAAAAGCACCCTGAGACTCAGAGGAGCTGCAGGAGGCAGAGGTACTGAGAAACATGTACAGAAAGGACTGGCAACTGAGTGCGCGTTTGGCTTCCTCAAGTAGAAGGAAGACAAAAGCTTCTGACTGTACTGAACTCCAGTTCCGGGCCAGATGTTTTCCAATAGTCTGAGGCGACCCCTGTGAAAGGGTCGTTCGACCCCCAAAGTCGTCGCAACCCACAGGTTGAGAACCGCTGCTCCCAATTATACAAACAACAATCATGGCTTAACTACAAAAAGATTATGCACAAAACCCACAAAGGGGTGCACCAAGAGTGTCCACCTCAGGTAACTGGGGAGGCAGAGCCACTGGGCCCTATAGAACACCTAGCACACAAAGCCACTCTATCAACCCAGGGAAGCAGCCAAAGTGTGGATACAAAGAAACAGATCACAAATGAAAGAAATGGAGGAAAGCAAACGACTGGATATGGAGTTCAAATCCATGGTTATAAGGTTTTTTAATTTTCTAGAAAAGACCAACAAATTTAGCGAGACCCTCGAGGATATGAAAAAGGATCACTTAGAAATTAAGCATACACTGTCTGAAATAAAAAATATTATACAGAGATAATAAATAAAAAACATTATACAGCAGACTAGAGGATTGCATGAACCAAGTCAAAGATTTGAAATACAAAGAAACAAAAAATACCCAACCAGAAAGCAAAAAGAAAAAATAACCCAAAAATATAAAGATAGTGTAAGGAGCCTCAAGGACAACTTCAAGTGTACCAACATCAGAATTATGGGGGTGCCAGAAGAAGACATAGAGCAAGATACTGAAAACGTATTTGAAGAAATAATGCCTGAAAACTTTCGCCACCAGGTGAAAGATTTTAGACTTAAAAGTCCAGGAAGTGCACAGAACCCCTAAAAAAGAAATCTAAAGAGGACCACACCAAGACACATCATAATTAAAATGCCAAGAGCAAAAGACAAAGAGAGAATATTAAAAGCAGCAAGAGAAAAATAGTTAGTTACCTACAAAAAAGCACGCATATGACTGTCAGCTGATTTCTCAACAGAAACATGCAGGTCAGATGAAAATGGCCAAAAATATTCCAAGTGGTGAATAGCAAGAACCTACAACCAAGATTACTCTACCTAGCAAAATTATCATTCAGAATTGAAGGTTACATAAAGAGCTTCACAGAGAAGAAAAAGCTAAAGGAGTTCCATCAACACCAAACCAGTATGATATGAAATGCTGAAAGGTATTCTTTAAGAAGAGGAAGAAGAAGGAAAAGGTAAAGATAAAAATTATGAACAACAAATATATATCTATCAATAAGTGAATCTATAAATCAAGTGACTTAAAAATCTGATGAACAGAATAAAATGGTGAATATAATAGAATTAGGGGCACAGAAAGGAAGTGGACTGACAATACTCGGGGGAAAGGAATGTGGGGGTGTGGGAAGAGAATGGACAAAAATCATATATACTTATGGATGAGGACAGTGGGGGGGAGGGCAGATGGTGGGGTAAGGACTGGGTGGAGGAGAGCTATGGAGGAAAAAGGAACAATTGTAATAATCTGAACAATAAAGATTTATTAAATTTAAAAAATAAAATAAAATGTACAGGAGATATTTCATTATGTCAGAAAGTAGGGGGAGAATCCAAGATGGCAGCATAGGTAAACACCTACACTGCTGCCTCGCACAACAATTTCAAAACTACAACTAAAAGACAGATTGGACATCACCCAGAACTACAGGAAAGTTGGTTGAGTGGAAATTCTACAACTAGAAGGAAAGACAGGGGCTCACAGAACCCAAAGGAGCTGCAAAAGGCTGAGGTATGGAGATGAGCGTGTGGAGAGAGCAGGTGCTTGAGTTTCTCTGGCAGGAGGGAGACGGAGACTCCCAACGGCATTGAACCCCTTATCCTACGACACTAAACCCCAGGTCCAGCAGAAACTCATACAGGGGGAGGTTGGACTGTGAAAAGGGAGAAGTACACGGAAATTTAAGGGAGTCACAAAAGGGCAGAAGTCGGGTGGCGCGCACAGCACTGCGCCCAGAAGACCAATTGCTGATTGTGCCAATGGCTTTCACAAGTGGGCAGGAGACAGAGCCTCCCAATTGCGCCACTTCTAACTCCACTAAACCCCAGTTTCGGGCGAAACCCTGAGAACCCAGACTCATATGGTCCCGGAGCATAGGGGAGCTGGAAAGGCAGCAGTCTAGAGGCACTGCAAGAGTGTGCGTACACAGGGACCACTCCAGCGATTACCCAGTCACGTGAGACTCAGGGGCCATGGAGGGCGGGGCCGATTGGAAGGCAAGGCAGTCTGTTAAGGCCTGAGACTCCACCCATCCCAAGATCAACAGAGAGGCTTTTGCGGTTTTGCAAGTCTAGTATCATATGGCTGAATCCAACACAGAAATTCTCCTGGCATAGTGAAAATACTGAGACAAAGGAAAAGATCACAAACAAAAGAAATGGAGGAAAACAAACAACTGGACATAGAGTTCAAAAACCATGCTTATAAGGTTTTTCAGGAATATCTTAGAAAAGATGGATAAAGTTAGGGAGAAACAAGAGGAGATGAAAAAGAACCAACTAGAGATGGAAAAGGACCAACTAGAGATGGAAAAGGACCAACTAGAAATTAAACATACACTGACTGAAATAAAAAATATTATACAGAGACCTAACAGCAGACTAGAGGAAGGCAAGAATCAAGTCAAAAATTTGAAATAGAAAGAATCAGAAAACACTCAACTGGAAAAGCAAGAAGAAAAAAGATTTAAAAAATGTGAAGATAATGTAAGGAGCCTCTGGGACAGCTTCAAGCGTACCAATATCAGAATTGTGAGGGTGCCAGAAGAAGAGAGAGAGCAAGATACTGAAAACCTATTTAAAAAAATAATGACTGAAAACTTCCCACATCTGGTAAAAGAAATAGACTTACAAGTCCAGGAAGCACACAGAACACCATATAAAAGGAATCCAAAGAGGACTACACCAAGACACATCATAATTAAAATACCAAGAGCAAAAGACAAAGAGAGAATATTAAAAGCAGCAAGAGAAAAACAGTTAATTACCTACAAGGGAGCACCCATACGATTGTCAACTGATTTCTCAACAGAAACGATGCAGGCCAGACAGGAGTGGCAAGAAATATTCAAAGTGATGAATAGCAAGAACCTGCAACCAAGAATACTCTATCCAGCAAAGCTATCATTCAGAATTGAAAGGCAGATAAAGAGCTTCACAGATAAGAAAAAGCTAAAGGAGTTCATCAACTCCAAACCAGTATTATATGAAATGCTGAAAGGTACTCGTTTAGAAGAGGAAGAAGAAAAAGGTAAAAGATAAAAAAATTATGAACAACAAATACATATCTATCAACAAGTGAATCTAAAAATTAAGTGAATTAAAAATTTAATCAACAGAATATTCTGGTGAATACAATAAAATCAGGAGCACAGAAAGGGAATGGACTGATAATTCTCAGGGGGAAAGGGGTGAGGGGTGTACAGGGAGATACTGGATAAAAATCATACACCTATGGATGAGGTCAACGGGAAGGAGGTAAGGAGCTGGGTGGAGGGGAGCTATGGAGGGAAAAAAAGAAAAACAAATGTAATAATTTGAATAATAAAGACTTAATTAAGAAAAGGAGAAAGTAAAGTGCTTAACAATGATGGGGACATATCAAAAGAACACAGAAACTAGCTTAAAAAGGCACCTTCTGAATGATCTAAGATAATTTAAGTATGGACATAAATAACAGTAATGGTATACAACCTATTGTGTAAAATAGGAAGTCATGAGTCCACACTAATACACAGAAAAATAAATTAAAAAAACAAATGGATAGCCCTAACCTATGTGGTTCAACTAGTTGGAGGGTTGTCCATGTATCAAAAGATGGAGGGTTCGATTCCCAGTCAGGGGAAATACCCAAGTTGTGGGTTTGATCCCAGGTCAGGGCATGTGCAGAGAGCAATCAATTGATGTTTCTATTTCTTTCTTCCCCTTCCCCCCATCTTCCTCTTTCTAAAATCAATTATATATATATATATATATATATATATATATATATACATATATATATAAATGGAGAGGAAAAATAGCATTTCCTTAGTAGAATGGCAACTAATAAATACAGGATGGGACAAAAGTAGGCTTACATTTGTGAGTATATGAAACACAGAATTTATTCTTGTATTATTATTTATTATTGTATTATTTTTTCATGTGAACCAATGTAAATCGATTTTTGGCCCACCCTGTAGAGGAAAAATGATGAAACAAGAAAATCCATTTGGCAAGTACCATAGTCATTATTCAAGGAAAAATTTATCCCTAGCATTTTCAAATATGCATAAATACATGGTAAATTTTAAAGAGTGGTCTGAGCTTTAGTTTCTCACTGTGTGGCTGTAGAAGTGTAGACATTAGGAGTTAAACTCTTTTACATACAGGCTATACCTAATTCTTAGCTACCTCTCTGATTCTTACTTTCCTCACCTGTAAAGGGATATGAACTAAATTCATAATTCTAAACTATTAAATTCAAGAAAGCCCCTTTGTTTCCCAGAAAAATCTTACATGAAGCCACATATATATAATTCAGATAAATAACCAAAATAGGTAGGCTTAAATGCCCTGGCCAGGTGGCTCAGTTAGTTGGGAGTGTCATCCCATACACCAAAAGGTTACAGATTCAATTCCTGGCCAAGGCACATACCTAGGCTGTGATTTCAATCCCCAGTTAGGGCATGTATGAAAGGCAACTGATCAATGTTTCTCTCTCCCTCTCTCTCTCTCTCTCTCTCTCTCTCTCTTGCCTATCTCTCTCTCTGTTTCTCTCTTTCTTAAATCAATAATCATATCCTTAGGTGAGAATTTAAAAAAAAAAATGGGTAGACCATGGAAAATGCTCAGAAATTTGGAGCTTTCAGACATTAAAAAAAAAAAAAAATGCAGGGTATGAAAAGAGTCATAAATGATTCTATTTAGTCATCTTCCCAGAATCTAAAACTCTTAGAGGAAGGTTTCTGAAAGATAAGTTGATTCAGAAATTAGTTTTCAAAAGATTATCAAAAACAGAACTAGTTCATTCATTTTTATTACATCAAACATAATTACCAAAGAATTTCACCAAAATACTGCCTAATTAGATGGGCTGATATTGGAAGTCACAAAGATACTAATTAAGAAATACCTGAGCTGGGAGGGAACTCAGAGGTCACATACTCCAGCCTTCTGTCCTGGAAGACAGAAGCTCATCTCATTCAAGTGCCCACCTGCCTGTATGGTAGGTAAGGTACACTGTAAACTTGGACGGAAAAGCTTTTCTAACAGTCTTACATTTAGTCTCAAAAAACAGTAGTTATTGTATAGAATGTATTATGTCAAAAAGCATAAAGGAAAAGAGCACCAATAGGTGAGAATTTAAAAAATCTAAATAACAATGTTAAATAGAAATTAAAATTTTCTATTTGGGTAGAGTGAAAATTAAGCCATCATTCAACTTCAAGGATAAAGAAATAATTATTCAAGCATCCAGACAGAAAAAGCAATGTGGAGAAAAATCAAGCCATTCTCAGATTTTTCCCAAATAAAAAAGTAAGAAGACAATAGAACAAAATTTGGAAAGAAGGATAATGGGACTCAAGATTATATTCAGTCAAATTATTCACCTAAAAAGACAACAGTCAGGTATTCTCAAACCTAAAAGAACTAAAAAAATACCCAGGAACCCTTTGTGAAAGTACTTGTAGATATGAGACAACTGTACCACCACCACCACCAGCAGCAGCAGCAGCAGCAGCTGAGGCACTTTCAGTGACAGCATCACCTCCTGACCCTGGGTGGCACCTTAACACTTACAGTCCAGGGGTGATGGCCTTTGGTCTTTACTCCCCCAACCTCTCAGGGATTTTTAAAGAACCCAATTTCCTGAATTAAAACCCTCTCTGTCAAAATGCCTAAACTGTTTTATTTCCTGCATTGAAACCTTACTGACACAGTACTTTACTGCTTTTATTTGGATTCTTTAAATTGCTGGTATCATAATTATTTTTGCAAAAGTGATACAGTGATTTTAATGCAAGCAAATAAAAAAGGAAGGAAAGCATGACAAGATGTTCATGCGTCTAACTCCACATGATGGGAATATAAAAGGCTATTATTATCTTTTACTTTTTTAATTCGCATTCCCCAAAATATTACTCTGTTAAAGAAATAAACAGTTCACTTTAGCTGTGGAGAGAGGATTAGAGGGAAGTAAGGCTGGAATCAGGAAAACCACTTAAAATGGTGATGAAATAATCCTAAACTACCTTTGAAACCCACATTCCAAATAGATATTTTTATCCTAATTCTATTTGGTTGAAATAGAAGTAGATAACATTTAAATCTGTGGATGGACAGCAGTTCCTTCTATTTTCTTAAGCCCAAAGAGCAGATGAATGCCTTAAACACAAAGTCAAACTAGTCTATGATGTTTCTAAACACACTGACCTAAATCACCCTAACATTTCCATTAAAGAGATAGAGAAGTTCAAAGACAGGGCCACAGACAGTAAAAGTTTCCAGCTTCAATTCCATTTCAGAGGAACAATACTCAGATATTTATACTTGCCATTCCTTATAGGAATATATTAATATTTATTTCTTGAGTCAATTATTTTATTCTTTTAGTACTGCAACAGTAAGCCACGGACTGCCTGTGATAATGGATAGTAATGTTTCACACAAGCTTTCAAAGGCCCTGACCAAAGACTCCCTAATGATGTATTTCTACTGTGAAGTTTGCAACACCATACTTTTAAGTATTAATGAAGTGATGATCTAAACTACATCAGAAAAAAAAGCAGTATGTTATTTTTAGAAGTGTTAAATTCATAATATGGATGGAATAATGACACACCTTCTAGTCTTTCTACGCACTTTTCAGATTATCAAGGGCCATGCTACAGAATTAATTAAATGATCAAGTGAAGGGATTATTACAAATGTAAGAAAGTTAAAAGCACTAGAAACAATGTATGAACTGCATGAACTGCCCAAAGAAAGTGAATAACAATGCGCAAAAAAAGAAAAAAATATATATTTTATAATAAAGAATAAAACTTAAAGGACTTTTTTTTTTTTAAGGATAAAAGTCTTAGCTACAAACCACCAAAACCAAAACTATATGCACCCTGGCCGGTTTTGCTCAGTGGTTACAGCATTAACCTGTGGACAAAGAGTCACGGGCTCAATTCCTGGTCAAGGCAAATACACAAGCTGTAGGTTTCCCCAATCCCAGATGGAGCATATGTGGTAAGCATCCAATGTGTCTCTCTCACATCAATGTTTCTCTCCCCCCCCCACTTCTCCTCTTCTTTCCCTTCCACTCTCTCTAAAAACCAATGGAAAAAAATATTCTCAAATAAGGATTAAAAAAAACAAAACCCTTAATGTACATACATTTTAAAACCTAGAAAATTCAAATAACCTATAACTTCTTTCTCAATGCTATAGAAACTGGAGCAATACCAAATTATTTTAATTAGCAGACCCTTGAATGAATTGTATTGTCACATCTGAATGGCACATTTTTTAAGCCCATATTCTATTGCTTACTGTTCTTGGAAAAGAGCAATAAACTACTTATGATGAAATGAACTCTCAACATTATATGTTAAAATTCTATGGTCACAGAAAATAGAAGCTAAGTTAAAATAGAATCAACTGTAGAGAAAACATTCATTAACCTGAATGTGAACAGCAGTAACATTTCTAGAAAATGGGTAGTGAAAAAGGGTATAGACCCAGCCAGATGGCTCAGTTGCTTAGAGCATTGTCCTGTGCTCCAAAAAAATGTTGCACGTTTGATTCCCCAGTCGCTGCAAGTTCAGGAGGCAACCTATCGATTTTCTCTCTCACACCTATGTCTGTCTGTGTGTCTGTGTCTCTCAATCTCTCTCTTTCTTGCCCTCTCTTTAAAATCAGTAAATATATCCTCAGTTGAGGATTTTTTTTTAAAGAAAAAGGAAAGTTATGTTTTCTCACATAACACTTTACTGATATAAATATGTTGAAGGTTGAATTTTCTCTTCTCTCTTTAGTTGGTTATTGACCAAAAGGCCAGTACAGAGAGTTAGAAAGTTCCCATGGCAGGCAATAGAAAATAAATTACTTGTTAGCACAGATTATACATCCAAATATCCCACATATTAAATTATTTTTCATATGTAATAAATGTCTTAGTGTGGCTAGGCTCCTGAAACAAAATACTGTAGATGGGTGGCTTATAAACAACAGAAACTTATTTCTCACAGTTCCAGAGATTGGAAGTCTGAGATATGGGTGCCAGCAGCTTTGTTGTTTGGTGAGGACCAACTTCCTGGCCCACAGATGACTATCTTTTCACTGTGTCTTCTCCTGGTGGAAGGGACAAGGAAGCTCTCTGGTGTCCCTCTTATAACTGTACTAATCCCATTCAGAAGGGCTTTACCCTCACAACCTAATCACCTTCTAAAGACCTCACCTCCTAAAACCATCACATGGGGAGCTAATTTCAACATAAGAGTTCTGCAAGGAACACAAACACTCAGTCTATAGCAATATCTCTTTTATTCTGTACTACAATAAAGAATTGAACTGTTTCCTCTCCGATATATAAGTCTGTTACACAGGCCATAAAAAACATGAACAACAATTTTTATCAGTCAAGTAATTTTTAAACTTATTTTAAGTTAGTGTCTTGGAAGCTAAAGATCTGGGTTGTTTTGGTTTTTTTTTTAGCCATAGACTACATGTTGAGAAATCTACTTATAAAATACCATTTGTACAAGTATTATCCAATATTTATAAACACCACCTGCAATTTTCAGAAAAAAAGTTGTAAGAGGATTATATGCAATGATCCAAAATAGAAAGTGGGATCACAATGAAAGAGGCCTTATATTAAAAGGAAAAAAGCTATTATTGTATGAGATTGAAAGCTTACTATATTATATGTTGTTTAAAATTGTTCAGGAGATTTAGAGCTTTAAATGTATAAATAGAAAGGTTCAATTAGGAGCATAGACATCAAGGATGAAAATAGCTAAAGCTGATAGAAATGAGGTAACAATGAGTTTGCAAATTGTAGATATCAGTCTGAAAATAGAAAAGAGTATGAGGAAGTTGCTGAGACAAGTAACAGCAAGTGCTTAGTTGGTAACCGCGATAAAAGGATGAGCATCCATCATTTACTGCATGAGGCCTAAGAGAATACCCACCTTCACCCTCCTTAAACTTCAATTGGTGGATCTTAGCAACTGGTAGACATTAATAAGTAACATTTAAGCAGTCTAAACAACTGGGCAGAAGCAGCAGTGACGAACTAACATCTTTAAGGGGCTAAACTTCAGAGAGTTCTGAAGATTTGCAAATTAAGAAAAGAGAATGATAAAATTTATTTGTAAATTAACAATGGTGCAAACTTAATGATAGTGGAAGCTGAGCCAAGTCCTTACTGCACTTTTACACTTAGATCTCATATTCATTGATGTCCTTAGTCCCAAGAGACACACTTTCAAGATTAAGTAAATATTTTAGTTATATCGTTCTTTCGCTTCAGAACAGTGAAAAGCAATGCAGCAACATGACTGCCACAAATCTGTCAGCCTGAAAATTAATATTCTAAACATACTGTCAAATTGGAGGCATTACTATGCCTTGAAATACAACTGGTAAATTTAAAGGTGAGTTAAATTGCAGGAATATGACATAAAGCAGAAGTAGAAAAAATAGAAAGCAAGATCAAAGTTCACTTTTTCATTTCTTATCTGTTAATCCTCAGAACAAACCAAGATATAATTATCTCAATTTAAAAATTAGGAATCTGAAAAAAATAAAAAAATAGGGATCTGAGGCTTGAAGATTATAACTAACTCATCTACTATCATACAGCTAATAAGTATAAGAGGCAGACAGGTCTAATATACCTTAAAAACTTAACTTGATCCATTATCACACAGTACCGCTCTAATGCTTAATGGGAAACAAAGCACTACCAGATACTAATTTCAAAAGTGGCATATACTTTCAAATATTCAATTCTATTTTTTCAAAAATTGTTCTGTTAAATCCAACTATGCATTTATTAGAAGTCCTGAAATATTATTCAACATTAGAAAGCCACACCAGACAGTGAACAGCTAAAATATAGGAGATGTAGTCTATTAATCTTTGTAATTCCAATGCAAAGATAGTACCTATGTTCTAGATGTTAGGGGATAAGTGTATGGATGAATACTGCACAGTAACCTGTTTGAAAACATTATTTGAGTTAAGAGATATTCCTTTATATTGTAGCCCACATGCGAAGGAAGGACAAAATATCAATGATGAATAAAAAGTTTACAAATATTATACAGTAAGTATTCAAAGGAGGAAGGAAGATGAAATCTAGTGCTTTTTATAACTTATTTTTGATAACTTTTATCTTCAGGACAGAGATTTTTGTAAGTGTGGTGACCTTCTAGAAGACATGTAAGAATAACAGGGTTTAAAAATGTCAAAAATCAAATTCTGAATTTCTTTGTTTAACTTAATAAAAGGAGAAAGGGAAGCCCTGGCCAAATGTGGCTCCACTGGTTGGAGCATCATCCCATATACTGAAAGGTTATGGGTTCAATTCCTGGTCAGGGCACTTAGCCAGGCTGCAGGTTGGATCCCTGGTCAAGGCTAGTACGGGAGACAGTCAATCGAAGTTTCTTTCACATCAATATTTCTCTCTCTCTCCCTCGCTCTTCCTCTCTGTCTAAAGTAAATAAAAATATATCTTCCAGTAATAATTTAAAAAAAAGAAAAGGAGGAGGAAGGGAAGATGAAATTTAGTGCTGCTTACAACTTATTGTTGAGTAAGATATTAAATTTTTATCATCCTCAGGATACAGATTTCATAAATATGGTGGCCTTACAGAAGACATGAAACTTTAGAATAACAGGATTCAAAAGGGCAAAGATCATGTTCTAAAGAACTACTTAATATGCCTAAAATACTCTTGAAAAAATACATATAACCTCAGTGATAAATCTTTATGACCAAAACACAAAGATGCAAAAAACCCCCAAAAAACAGTATTCTTAAGCTGTTAGTTTTCTAGCATGTACTTTAAAACCATAATGACTTTACTTCAAAAACATATTTTAGATCATAATAAGATAATAAAAAGAACTTAGTAAATTTTCTAATTAGCATTTCCTGTCATAGGCAGTCTAACAAAAACACTACGGTAATTTATTCTATGACAACCCCTAGAAAAGTTCCACAAATTCAGTGGACTAAAAAACTGTTTTAAGATCAGGGTAACAAAGCACTCAAAGCAGAGTACTAGGAGACCCTTGAACACTGGGCAATTCAATATTGCTGGAATGCCAATCTCCCTGTGCCTAACTTCTATTACTCTTCAGGACTCAGTTCAACACGACCTCCTCTGAAAGCCCTCTATGTTTGGCTCTGTCAGAGCTGGTATC
>JAAGEH010000012.1:22390501-22556546 GCA_011751065.1 Lasiurus cinereus
GGATACTCACGACTGTAAACCTACTTCTGCCCCACTCTGTATGCTGCATACCCAGCTATAAAATATTGAGAGTATCCATCAGGCAAGATACTGGTCTAAAATTGAGTTATTCTTACTACACCGATATCAAAGAGAAGGATGAATATTACCACAACAATTAAAACTTATTAAAAAAAACTAATCTCTTATGAAATTAACAAATACTTTTTAGGCAAGTGCTATGGGACAGGCTGTGTTCTAGGCACTGGAGGTAGAGCAGGGAACAAAACAGAAAAATATCCCTGCCCCATGGAGTTTCCATTCTAGTATAAGAAAATGGACTAAAGAAAATAAATAAGCAAACTATATAGTATTAGACAGTGATCAGGAGAAAGGTAAAAAGGAAAGGGAGGTAGAAACCAAGATGGCGGCATAGGTAAACACCTGAACTTGCTGCCTCACACAACCACTGCAAAACTACAACTAAAAGACAAAACAGAAATCATCCAGAACTATAGGAAGGCTAGCTAAGTGGAAATTCTACAACTAGAAAGGAAGAGAAAAGCACACAGACTCAGAGGAGGTGCGGAAGTAAAAGTACAGAGGTAATGAGGCACGCATACGGAGAGGGCTGGCAATTGAGTACGCCACAGGCTTTTTCAATCCATGGGGAGACACAAGCTCCCAACTGCTCTGAACTCCAGTTCCGGACAAGACTTTGGGGACCCAGACTCATAGGGGGAGAAACTGGACTGTCTGGTAGCAGGTGGAACTCAAGGGCGGCTTTCTCTCAGAGGTGCTAGCAGCAATTACCAAGGGACACTGAGACCCGAGGGCCTCTTGGGCAGAGCAGACAGGAAGCCTTTGCTGTTTGCTCCACCCTGAGACTCCGCCCCACCCCAGCTGTGTGCAGAGGCTTTTGCATATGAATGGCCTGGTCCTTTGAAACCTAAACTTACCTAACAAACTGCAGCTGAGTCAGACAGACCCAGAACATCCAAAAGAAGGCCCATGGCCCCACAGCAACTTGCATTGCTTCACAGCTGGGCCTCATCTGGGCATCTCCAAAACCCAAACAAAGAAGACTAATCTGCAGATATTTCTGTAGCTCATGCTGGGTGGCCTCAGGCAGAGGATAAATTAGCACCTCCTTGGAGATCCAAGAAGCAGTGTACTCAGGGTTCACAGTAGGATTATCCAGATTACAACTCCTCAGATCCATAAGGGACACACTCAGGGGACAGACTCATTGTGCACCAAAGCCCCACTGAAGCAAGTCTTGCCTTATAAGAGTGTCTCTAGTACAGAAGTTCTACCAGCGTAAACAAAGCTGACCCTCACAGCCAATTGGCCTGGAGGTTAATTCCTCCCAGTAATACCAACAACATCCAAAGCTTAACTAAAAGACTGTGCACACAGCCCACCAAGGGGTGTACCAAGAGTGTACACCTCAAGTAACTGGAGAGGCAAACTCACTGGGCCCTATAGGACACCTAGCACACAAAGCCACTCTATCAACTTAGGGAAGAAGTCAAAATGCAGAGACAAAGAAACAAGTCACAAATGAAAGAAATGGAGGAAAACAAATGACTGGAGATAGAGTTCAAATCCATTGTTATAAGGTTTTTAAAGAATTTTCAAGAAAAGGCCGATAAATTTAGCAAGATTCTCGAGGATATAAAAAAGGAACAATTAGAAATTAAGCATATATGACTGAAATAAAAATTATACAGAGATCCAACAGCAGACTAGAGAATCCCAAGAAACAAGTCAAAAATTTGAAATACAAAGAAGCAAAAAACACCCAACCGGAAAAGCAAAAAGAAAAAGAATCCAAAAATATAAAGACAGTCTAAGGAGCCTCTGGGACAACTTCAAGTGTACCAACATTAGAATTATGGGGATGCCAAAAGAAGAGAGAAAGAAAGATACCAAAAACCTATTTGAAGAAATAATGACTGAAAACTTCCCCCACCTGGTGAAAGAAATAGACTTACAAGTCCAGAAAGCACACAGAACCCCAAACAAAAGAAATCCAAAGAGGACCACACCAAGACACATCATAATTAAAATGCCAAGAGCAAAAAACAGAGAATATTAAAAGCAGCAAGAGAAAAACAGTTACTTACCTACAAGGGAGTACCTATACAACTGTCAGCTGATTTCTCAACAGAAACTATGCAGGCCAGATGGGAGTGGCCAAGTTGTGAATAGTAAGAACCTACAACCAAGATTACTCTACCCAGCAAAGCTATCATTCAGAATTAAAGGTCAGATAAAGAGTTTCACAGAGAAGAAAAAGCTAAAGAAGTTCATCACTGCCAAACCAGTATTATATGAAATGGTGAAAGGTATTCTTTAAGAAGAGGAAGAAGAAAAAAGGTAAAGATAAAAATTATGAACAACAAATATGTATCATCAACAAGTGAATCTAAAAATCAAATGAATAAAAAATCTGATGAACAGAATAAACTGGTGACTATAATAGAATCAGGGACATAGAAAGGGAGTGGACTGACAATTCTCCTGAGAAAAGGGATGTGGGGGGCACGGAAAGAGACTGGACAAAAATCGTACACCTATGAATGAGGACAGTGGGTGGGGAGGTAACGGTATGGTGTAGGGTGGGAATTGAGTGAGGGGACCCATGGGGGAAAAAAAGAGGAACTGTAATAATCTGAACAATAAAGATTTAATAAAAAATAAATAAAGGAAAGGGAGTTGGAGCATGCCTGGCTCAGGGATGGGGGTGCAATTCTTCATAGCACTGCCAGGGCAGATCTCCCTGAGAGGGTGCCATCTGAGGGATGGGGGGGGAGGAGTGTTATTAGTTGAAGATATGTTTCCTTTGTTTAAAAATTCATTGTTTAAAAATATCATATTCTGTAAGTTGTTGATTATAAACAAAACTCCAAAAGACAATGCCCTGTCTAGGCTTTCTTAAGGAGATTTCACAATCTAGTAAATTTAGAAAACATTTGAAACAGAACTAATGGGATGTCACTGCCTGATGACAATGGGCCTATCTATGGATGTTTCCAATTTAACCTTTTATTTTTATTATTACATGCTTGTTTTAAATGCTTTTATTTTATAATTCAAACTTGCTATGGTACATTATGATATCCCTTTAATATTAATCTAATTACTGACCACTATTAAATATAAATTATGTTCTGGGAACTATTCTAAATACTTGTATTACCTCATTAATATCCTCATAACAACTTTCAGAAGTAGGTACTATTATTATCCCAATTTTACAGATGAGACTAGCTTAGAGAGATTAAGTAATTTTCCAAAAGTCATTTAAAGACAGTAAAGAGGCCAACTAAAATCACTTTTCTCAAAAAATAAAGCCCAGAATCTTAATCACAACACTCTACTGCTTCAAATGCAAGAACAGTTATATTACATAACATTTTAATATACCTGCTTATTAGTTGTTCACATACAAACTTATTAAGAAAGAAGCCCTCATAAAAAAAGTTTTTGTTCAATTCAGACATTAAGCAATACAAACTCCCAGAAACAAAATAAAGCACCTACTTTTAAAGACCACTTGAGGAATCTATTACATAACACAGTGAAGAGTGATCCCAGAAAGATCACTATGCTAAGAAAAAGAATGTAAAATGTAACTGAAGTTAACTACATCCTTCTGTATCTAAGAACATATCTAGTCTCAGAGTTGTTCCTTTTAAATTAAACCAATACAAAAGTGAGAAATATATTATTGATTGCTAGATCATTGTAACAATACCTAGCTAATAGCAACAATTAATATTTAAACCTAAAGATTAAGAACTAATGTAAAATGTTGGTGTTAGCATACGTATTTGTCATTTCAAACTTTCATGATCTTTCTGAAATAAAAGCCATTTCATATGGCATGAGAAGATTATGTCAAATATGTGTTTAGTATAGGGAAAAATCAGTCATCGGAATGAAATAAGTAATTCTGTGTTCTATCTTTAAAAATTCTGTTTTTTTCTTTGTTGTTTTTTTAAAATATATTTTATTGATTTTTTTACAGAGAGGGAGGGAGAGTAAGAGAGAGTTAGAAACATCGATGAGAGAGAGAAATCAATCAGCTGCCTCCTGCACACCCCCTTTGGGGATGTACCTGCAACCAAGGTACATACCCTTGACCGGAATCGAACCTGGGACCTTTCAGTCTGCAGGCCGGCGCTCTATCCACGGAGCCAAACCGGTTTCAGTCAAAAATTCTGTTTTTGAGTGTGTTAAAAAATTAAAACATACTAATTTTTATTCTAACAAAACAGATTTTTTAGGGTATAATGTTCTGATTTGATGGGTTCTCAAGTTAGGTTTCAATTCAAATATTATCTCTACTTTGCCCTCGCTAGGGGGCTCAGTTGGTTGGAGCATCATTCCATACACCAAAAGATGGCAGGTTCAATTTCTGGTCAGGGCACATACCCAGGTTGCAGGTTCAATCCCTGGTCACAGTGTGAGAAGGAGAAAACCAATCAATGTTTCTCTCTCACATCAATGTTTCTCTTTCTAAAAATCAATAAAAACATACCCTCAGGTGAGGATTTAAACAAGTATATATATATGCTTTAATGAAAATGACTTAAAAGTCTCTGATCATTTTTTTCTCCTGAAACTAATATAAAGAACTCAGAGTTAAGATTTTTAATAAAGCAGAAAAAAAACAGAAAGCAAAATCTACTTTTTCTTGTAAATGTTTTCTTGACCAATTGTTTTCTAAACTGTGTTCCATAGAACATGTTAGTTTTCCTTGAAAAGCACAGATATTGATGATATTTTCTCATAAGATAGTTTAATATACAGTTGATTCTCCTTATTTGCATAATTAAATGAATAGCCAGAGTAACCTTGAGAAAGAAGAACAAAGCATTATACTTCTTGATTTCAAACTATATTACAAAGCAATCAAACCAGTATTGTATGGACATGAAAACAAACAGAAAGATCAATGAAACAGAATAGAGAGCCCAGAAATAAACCCACATATTTATGTTCAATTAGTTTAAAACAAAGGAACAATTTATATACAATGAGGAAAGGACAGTCTTGTCCATAAATCCTGTTGGGACGACTAAACAGCCTGATGCAACTGTACTATCTTACACCACACATAAAAGTTAACTCAAAGTGGATTAAAGCCTTGAACTCAAGACCTGAAACCATAAAAATTCTGGAAGAAAACATAAATGGTAAGTTCCTGTCTTGGCGAAAAATTTTTTTAATCTGACACCAAAATCAAAGGCAACAGAAGCAAAAATAAACAAGTGGGACTACATCAAACTAAAAAGTTTCTGCACAGCAAAGGAAACCATCAACAAAGTGAAAAGGTAGCCTACTGAGTGGGAAAAATATTTATAAATCATACATCTGATAAGGAGTGAATATCCAAAATATATAAAGAACTCATAACTCAATAGCCATTAAATAAAAGAAATCATAATCTGATTTTACAATAGATAGAAGATCTAAATAGACATTTTCCCAAAGAAGAGATAAAGATGGCCAACAGATGCCTGGCTGGAGTAACTCAGCTGGTCATTCCATGCAGCAGAAAGCAGAGTATTCAATTCCTGATCAGGGCACATAACTAAGTTGCTGGTTCCATCCCTGGTCAGGACACATACAAAAGGCAATTGATGATGTTTTTCTCTCATATCAATGTGTGTGTGTGTGTGTGTCAGTATATTCTTGGGTTATAATTAAAGAAAAAAAACATGGCCAACAGGTACATGAAAAGGTCTCAACACCACTAAGCATCAGGGAAATGCAAATCAAAACCACAATAAGATATCACTTCACACCTGTTAAAATGGTTAATATAAAAAAAGACAAGAAAAAACAATTGTTTGCAAGGATGTGGAATATAGGGAACCCTTATCTGTGCACTACTAGTGGGAATCTAAATTGGTGCAGCCACTCTGTAAGACAATAAAAAAAAATTTAAACTAAAAACTGAATACAACAACAACAAAAGATATCTCAAAACAACAACAAAGAAGTCAATGTGAGCACTGAATTGGAGAATAATGAGGCATAGTTCCTACGGGAAATGCAGGGTTAAGTTCCTGTGTGCCTTTCCATCAATTAGTCAATACATAACCTTGCTTAATGTGTGTTTCTGTTTAATATATATTGTTGACCCATTAACATTGGACTTATGGCCAATTAACACTATAACTCACACCTGAAGGCAACTTAGCTAACACAATTTTTCTATAAGGCACACTTTTAGCCTTCTTGCTTTTAGGAACTCTAGACAGCATTTAAGTTTGGGGCCAATTTCAAACATGGAGACCACCAACAGAAAGCACAAAACTTTGAAAAAGGTCTCACTATACAGATCACAAAAAGGGCACTTGTTTCCTATATGGCAAGGCAGGTTGTCACCTGGTTCAGCCACAACTGGGGACACGCACATGCTGCAACTCAAGTTTCCAGCCACTCTGCGTGCCTGCCAGTGACCACAAGAGCACTTCATGCATTGATTTTGGAATTCAAGTAAACTTCAGCAAGCAGGCAAATTAGCAAATGAGAATCCACAAATAATGAGGATCCACCACAGAAAACATTAAGTACCTGCATGTAGTATTAGTATGTGGAAAACTACACTTTAGTGCTATGTTCACACAATGTCAGCAAGTTGAACTTAAAGGCTGCTGGATATCTGAACGTCTGACTTCTGACTTCAAAAGATGCTAAGGTGGCATTTCACTAACATTTTTCATTTGATGTGTGTCATCACTGACTGGGACACATATTTTGTTTTGTAATCTATACTAATACTAGAGGAATATGCAAATTGGCTGAAACTCAGTAACGTAACGACTGAACAGCAGGGACCTCAGGCAGCACCCTCCACTCAGCAGGGCTTGACGGGGGACCTGAGGCTGTGCCCCCTGCCCAGTGGGGCTTGGATGGGTACTTGAGACTGCGCCCCCCCCACCTAGCAGCAGGCCAAGAAACCTGAGGCTGCGCCCCCCACCCAGAGGGGCTTGACGAGGATGGGACCAGCTGTGTCTGGGTCTCCTGCATTTTCAAAGCACGTGGAGGTGGTGGGCAGGGACTGGACTCTAGGACTCATGCCGTGCCCCAGACTCTGACAGGAGGGAGATTTTAATATACATTTTACTAACTTTTTTCATCTGACACTTGTATTATAAAAAAAGGGAAAGTAGTAATATTAAAATGTCTCCTCTAATTAATTACCTTTTAATGTGCACAAATGTTGTGCACCAGGCCACTAGTATCAAAATAAATTTAAATGGTTTCTGCATCAGAAGCAATTCTAGTAGACATGTTAATAATCTGTTTCAGGGGCTAAAAGAAGGAGATTTTTCACAAAAGGGATATAATTTATCAAACAAGTTCCTATTGCTGTTCTGTCAATACATTATAATATGCTAAGTATTTTTTTTCAAATAAGTACAGTGGTACCTCGAGATACGAGTGCCCTAACATACGAGATTTTTGAGATACGAGCTTTCGAGTGAGCGATTTTTTTCTTTGAAATATGAGCAACATTTGAGATACGAGTAATTGCACAGATCAGCCGGCTGCACACAACCCACCAGTTTACTGCAACTCGAGCGGCTCATAGTTTCCCACGCCTCAGTCAGTGTGCTTGTTCACCTCATTGTCGAAGCATCTTTTGTGCATTTACATACTTTATCACATTTCTTTTTATAACCATGGGTCCGAAGAAAGTGAGTGGAAAGGTCAGTGCTCAGAAGAGGATGATGTCTATTGAATTAAAGCGTGAAATCATAGAAAAATATGAGCAAAGTGTGCGAGTGGCTGACTTGGCGAGGCAGTACGGGCGTAGTACTTCAACGATATGCACTGTGCTTAAACAGGACTCGATAAAGGGTATAACGCCAGCTAAGGGCGTTACAATAATTTCTAAGCTCCGTAGCTCTCTCCATGAAAAGATGGAGAATCTACTGATGGTGTGGGTGACGGAGAAGCAGCTTAAAGGAGATACATTAATACAGGCATCATATGCGAGAAGGCGCTAGCGATTTATGGTGATTTGCTGGAGCAGACCCCGCCCACTTCCACGGACAAAGCATCGAAAGACTCATTTAAAGCCAGTAGAGGCTGGTTTGGTAACTTCAGGAAAAGGTCCAGCATTCACTCCATTGTCAGGCATGGTGAGGCAGCAAGTTCGGATGTGAAGGCAGCTGAGGATTACCTCAAAACTTTTTCTGAACTGATAGAAGCCAAAGGATATATCCCCCAGCAAGTCTTCAACTGTGATGAGACAGGACTTTTCTGGAAGAAGATGCCCAATAGGACTTATATAACGGCAGAGGAGATGGCGATGCCAGGCCACAAACCCATAAGGATAGGCTAACTCTCGCACTGTGCGCCAATACGAGTGGCGACTGCAAGATCAAGCCTCTGCTCGTATACCATTCGGAAAACCCCAGAGTCTTTAAGTCACATAAGATTTTAAAAGATAAACTGCAAGTTATGTGGAGGGCAAACCCGAAGGTGTGGGTCACCAGGCAGTTCTTTGTGGAGTGGGTAAACCTGGTTTTCGGCCCTTCTGTTAAGAAATATCTACAGGAAAACAACCTAACCATGCAAGCCCTCCTCGTCCTTGACAATGCTCCTGCTCACCCACCAAACCTCGAAGATGAACTCCTCGAAGAGTTCAAGTTTATAAAGGTTGTCTACCTACCTCCCAACACCACTCCTATCCTGCAGCCCATGGATCAGGAGGTGATTTCTAATTTTAAAAAGCTGTACATCAAGCACCTGTTCGGGCGCTGCTTTGAGGTGATGGAGAACACAAACCTCACCCTTCGAGAGTTCTGGAAGAACCATTTTAACATTGTGATATGCCTCAGAATTATTGATCAGGCCTGGCTGGGTGTTACAAGGAGGACTTTGACCCCTGCATGGAAGAAGCTGTGGCCTGAGGCCGTAGCCGAAAGGACCTTTGAAGGATTTGAACCCGAGGTGCCAGTGGAGGAGGAGATAGTGTCTCTGGGAAAATCCATGGGCCTGGAGGTGGATGAGAGTGATGTGAATGAGCTCATCGAGGAGCCCTCTCTGGAACTCACCACGGAGGAGTTACAAGAGTTGCAGTCTCAGCAACATGCGGAGGTTCTCCAAGAAATTGGTTTTAAGGAGCAGCCAGAGGTGGAGGAGATCTCTACAAGTGAGATAAAGGAGAACTTAGGAATGTGGAGAGGGTGTCACACTTCGTGGAAAAGAAACACCCTGAAAAAGTTGCTACTGGTCGTGCATCGGAGCTATTCAATGAAACTTACCTCACCCATTTCAGAAACATTCTGAAAGGGAGGAAGAGGCAAACCTCGTTGGACACGTATTTTTTTTTGAAATGGGCCCAAAATGCAAAGACCAGTAGCAATTAAGTTCAGTGAAGATTAGTTAAGTTACATTCAGTTTAGGGATAAAGTATAGCATTAAGAGTGTAATGAGTAGGTAAATACACTTTATAAAACCAGTTTATTCCTTTACATTCTCTTTTATTATGTTTTTATACAATATTTGTCATTCATAAATATATTTTTCTTATTCAAAAACACGTAACAAGAACAACTGGGGTGGCATTTTGGGGGCTGGAACAGATTAACGGCATTTCAATTGATTTCAAAGGGGAAATTTGCTTTGAGATACGAGCAACTTGATATAGAAGCAAGGTTGTGGAACGAATTAAACTCGTATCTCGAGGTACCACTGTATTAGCAATGCTACTAATAGCTCAGGCCTTTCATTATCCAAATGTTTAATAGTTAATGTTTAACTTCTTTAAGAAACTAATTAAAAACTTAGATGTGTTTAATGTAAGTTTAGTTTACCATCCATATTATTCTCTTTAAAAATGTGGTAAATTTTAACTACCTTTCTTGGGGATTATTGATTTTATTATCAATACTTAACCCTTTGCTTATCCTATCTAATAAAGGATAATATGCAAATTAACCATCACTCCATCACAAAGATGGCAGCATCCAGTCCTCTCAGCCCCGCCAGAGTCCCCCAGTCCTGTGGGGGTGGCTGCTGAGAGCAGGCAGCATGAGTAGTCTGGTGGAATGCTTGCTTTGTTGCCACAGCGACAAGGCAAGCATTCCACCCTGGCCACAGAGGGCCTCTGGGCAGCAGGCACAGAGCGGATCGGGGAGGGGGGCAATGCTTGCATCGTCACCCCGGTGACAAGGCAAGTATTCCAGGCCCGGCCATGGATGGTCCTCTGGGCCACAGAGAGCCTCTGGCAGCGGGCACAGAGCAGCCAGATCCGGCAGAGAGCTATTGGCACACACTTTCATGCGCAGGGCTACTAGTAATAAATATTAGGCTATGCAGACTTTCAACTTCTAACATCTCAATAACATCTTTATAGTAATCATGGTTAGAAGTATGGATAACTGTAGGGATTTTTTGTTTTTGCTTTTACAGAAATGGTAAATTATTAAAGCATCACTTTATATAGAAACAGCAATTAATGCATGCTTCCAGGTGGATAAATCCATCCACCATTGATTATTCCTACAGAAATGTTTAATCTGCCTTCAGAAATATGAAGTACGATGCCATCTATTTATCAGATACAAATTGAGTGGTATCTGAACTCCCTTAGTATATGAGAATTCAAAATTTATTTGCTTTTTTCTATAATGAGTTACACTCAAATTTAAAAACCAAATTTAAAGGTTTATTATTACTATGCAAACATACAACCTGCAAAAAAATTAAAAATAGAAATAAAGAGAAAACACCCATAATTCCGTAATATAATGAAAACCAATGTAGCTCTATTATCTCTTTCCAAGGGGATCAGAGACTATGCATGGTATTATAATTTCTTTTTTCTGCCAATACATTGCATTTTCCATGAAAACATTTTTTTTTTCCACTTACCTACTCAGTACATGCTGAACACCTTTTACTTGCAAGGCACTGTGTACTTGAGGGAATGGTGATATTTTTATATAGATATACAATAGGAATTTAACCAATATTGTATCATCAAACATCGTAACATAAACAAGGAAGAAGAAATAATCTTTCTAGCTAAACATCCACAAAGTTGGGAAAATTGCTTGCTTTACAAATTGGTTCATGATGAATTTCAACTGTCAGGATTCAATAAGCTTTTTCATTCTGGTTTCTTATTTATTGTCACATTTGAAAATTCCCTCGAATCCTGAAATTATGCAATTACTTACCTATATTTACTCTTAGTATTTTTATGATTCACTTACTATAAAATTTTATCTTCAACCCCTCTGGGAACTATGAATGTAGCTCATAGTGTGAGGTAGAGATTGGTTTTCAATTTTTTAAAACTAAATGGTAAGCCAGTTGCCTCAAGAGGATTACTGAATAATCCCTCTTCACTGATCTGAAATATTATCGGTATTGAAAAATATATTCTTATGTATTAACTAGTTACCCAGTGCACAAAATTCATGCACGAGGGTCGGGGTGGTGTCCCTCAGCCCGGCCTGCACCCTCTCCAATCTGGAACCCCTCCAATCTCTGCAGGATCGGGCCTAAACTGGCAGTCAGACATCCCTCTCATAATCTGGGAGCACTGGAACTTAACTGCTCACCTGCCTACCTGTTTGATCACACCTAACAATGCTACCTGCCAACCTGCTTGCCCCCAACTACCTCCCCACTGGCCTTTTTACCCCCAACAGCTCCCCTTCCCAGCGTGATCACCACCAACTGCCCTGCTGACCTGTTCACCCCTAACTGCCCCCCATGCCAGCCTGCTCGCCCCCAACTGCCCCCATGCCGGCCTGCTCACTCCCAAATATCTCCCCTGCCAGCCTTGCTCACCCCCAACTGTACCCCCCCACCCCAGCCCGGCCTGATCACCCTCAACTGCCCTCCCCTCCTGGCCTGATCGCCCCTAACCGCCTCTGCCTTGGCCCTGCCATCCCGGTTTGTCCTCCCGGTCTAATTAACATATTACCCTTTTATTAGTATAGATGGGCAAATTTCTGGAATTTGTATTCTGTTCCAATGATCTTTCAGTTTATTCCTAATTCAAAGTCACATTCAATTTTTTTGTAGTTTTGTGCTAAGGTTAATTATGTCTTATTGGTTAAGTCACTCTTTCTTATTCTCCTTTTCATAATGTAACTATATATTATTTTATGACCTTTCAGATCATTTTATTAAGTTAACCAAAATTACAACAGCAAATATATTTGTAATTGTGTGCAATGCAAAGATCAATTAGGTAAAAAGTTTAGCCTTCATTTAAGTACTTTTTGTCCCTCAGCAAAGTGTCATAATTTTCTTAATGTTTTGCACGTATCTTAAGTTTTCACTTTTATCTCACTAAAGACATCTTATAATAATATTATTAGAGGTCTGATGCATGAATTTGTGCATGAGTGGGGTCCAGCTGGAACATCCTGATCAGGGCCCATGCGGCCTGGCCAGCAGAGGGGACCAGATGCAGGAGGTTGGCCTGCTGGCCCCATCCTCTGGTCAAACTCCCAGTAGAGGGGTCAGTTTGCATATTAGTCTTTCATTATATAGGATTTGAGTGTATATTGGGCCATTCCAATGAGACTTGTTTAATACTTTGTTTTAATTGTGATAAAATACATGTAACATAAATTTACCATTTTAACCATGCTTAAATGTACAGTTCAGTGATAGTAAGTACATTTACATTGCTGTGCAACCCTCACCACCATCCATCTACAAAACTGAAAAGTCTATACCCATTAAACACTAACTTTACATCCTTCCTCTTCCCCAAGCCTGGAAACCACCCTTCTACTTTTTGTCTCTTTGAAATTTAATTACTCTAGATACCTCATATAAATAGAATCATACCACATTTGTCCTTTTGTGATGAACTTATGTCACTTAGCATAAAGTTTTCTAGGTTCATCCATGTTGCAGTATGTGTCAGAAGTCCTGTTCTCTTTAAAGCTGAATAATATCCCCCTGAGTGTGTGTATACATACCACATTTTGTTTATCTATTTATCTGTCAAGGAACACTAGAGTAATTTCTTCTTTTTGATTCTTGTGAATAATGCTTCTATGAACATGAGTATACAACTGCTTTATAATTTAAATATTTTATATGTTACTAGAGGCCTGGTGTACAGATTTGTGCACACTAAAAGGAAATTAATTAGGAGGTAACTAGCAGTACAGGACTGGGCAAGACGGGCCAGACACACCCTGGAGCTAACCTCCCACAGCCCACCCGGGCCAGCTGCACCTAAGGCGGCACCAGGGTTCAAAGGGCAGGGTCCCTCCAGCAGGAGGGGTCCCTTGGCCTGGTTTGTGGGGAGCAGGTTGAAACCGGAAGACCGACATCCCCCAAGGGATCCCAGCAAGAGGGCATTCTGCAAAGTTATATTTTGGCTGACAGCTCCTGCCTTGAGCATCTGCCCCCTGGAGGTCAGTGCACCTCATAGCTACCAGCTGGACGATTGAATGTCAGATGTCGCTTAAACTTTTATATATATAGATGTGCTCATGTTGTACTTTCGATAGTTATTTAAAGTGTACATCATTGGGACAAAGACCACGCCATCTTGAGAAACAGAGCTGCTTGAGACTAGGATCCTGGCCTCAGCACCATCCATTCATCTCAGACTCAAACCAGGACCCTGAAGCCACTGGGGAGAGAGAACTGTGACCACAGCTTCAGACTAACAGACAACAAAAATCCAGATTTCCCAGACACAGATTTCTGTGACTCAAAGAGCCTATCCTCCTCCTCAAAGGATTGCAGATAGCACCATAGTAACTGATAGACCAGCCTCTTGCTTAGGCCGCAGCGCCCCTACAGGAATTTGAGCTTGGGAGCATATGCAGGGACCGTAGTACCCCTATGGGAATTTGAGCCTGGGAACATGCGCAGGGACTGCAGTGCCCCTAAATAGAATTTGGGTTTGAGAGCACAAGCACGGACCACAAAGAGAGACAGAGGGTTACCTACAAATGACCCCCCATCAGATTACCAAATGATTTCTCAAGAGAAACACATCAAGCTAGAAGGGAATGGATGGAGGTATACAAAATGTTGCAAAGCAAAGGACTGAACCCAAGAATACTCTATCCAGTAAGACTAATATCAAAACTCAAGAGGAAATCAGGAGCTTCACGACAAAAAAAAAAGGCTAAGAGAGTTTATCAGCACCAAACTAGCAATGCAAGAAATGCTAAAGAGCCAAGACTAGTTTGGCTCAGTGGATAGAGCATCGGCTTGCGGACTGAAAGGTCCCGGGTTCGATTCCGGTTGGGGGCATGTAACTTGCTTGCGGACACATCTCCACAGTAGGGCGTGCAGGAGGCGGCTGATCAACGTCACTTTCTCATCGATGTTTCTGACTTTCTATCTCTCTCCCTTCCTCTCTGTAAAAAATCAATAAAATATATTTTTTTTAAAAAGAAAAAAACGCTAAAGAAATACTGTAAAAAGAAGAAATAAAAAGGTAAGAAGGAACAAAGACACAAAAATAGATATGACTACAAACAAGTACCTTTCAGTAATAATTTTAAACATAAATGGACTAAATGCTCCAATCAAAAGACATCAAGTGGCTGACTAGATAAAAAAAAAACACAACGGATATATATATATATATATATATATATATATATATATGCTGTCTATAAGAGACCCACCTCAGAACAAGGGTCTCAGGCAAATTGAAATGAAAAAAAAAATAGCTACGGTAGCAATACTTATATCTGACAAAATAGTCCTCAAAGTGAAGGCCATAAGAAAAGATAAGGAAGGCCATTTCACAATACTAAAGGGATCAACACAACAACAGGATATAACCTTGATAGAAAAATATACACCCAACACAGGAGCACCCAAATACATAACAAAACTACTGGAAAATATCAAGGGAGGAGAGATCAACAACAATACAATCATAGTAGGGGACTTTAATACACCACTGACATCATTGGAAAAATCCTCTAGACAAAAAATCAGCAAAGACACAGCAATCCTAAATGACTCACTAGATCAGATGGAATTAACTGACATCTTCAGAATATTGCATCCCAAAGGCACGGAATATACATTCTTCTCAAGTGCACAGTGGACATTTTCAAAAATAGACCACATATTAGGTCACAAGCAAAGACTCCCCAAATTCAAGAAGACTGAAATCATACAAAGCATCTTCTCAGACCACAATGCCACAAAATGAGAAATAAACTACAATAAAAACAATCCAAAAATCTGAAACACTTGAAAGCTGAATGGCACAATATTAAATAATGAGTGGATTACCAATGAGATCAAAGAAAATATTAAAAGCATCCTGGAAACTAATAATAACAAAAATACAACAATCCAAAATCTATGAAACAAAATGAAAGCAGTCCTGAGAGGGAAGTTCATAGCTCTACAGGACTACCTCAAAAAGCAAGAAAAGGGAGAATACAAGATGGCGGCATAGGTAAATACCTACACTGCTGCCTTGCACAACAATTTCAAAACTACAACTAAAAGACAGAATGGACATCATCCAGAACCATGGGAAAGCTGGCTGAGTGGAAGTTCTACAGCTAGAAGGAAAGAGGGGGGCTCACAGAAACCCAGAGGAGCTGCAAAAAGCTGAGGTATGGAGACGTGCGCGTGGAGAGAGTGGATGCCGGAATACCTGGCTGATTTTCTCTGGCAGGAGGGAAATAGAGACTCTCAAAGGCATTGCACCCCTATCTTATGACACTAAACTCCAGATCCAGCTGAAACTCATACGGGGGGAGTTTGGACTGTGAAAAGGGAGAGGTGCATGGAAATTAGGAGAGTCACAAAACATCAGAGGTCTGCTGGCGCACACGGCACTGCGCAGAGGACAGACTGCTGATTGTGCCACTGGCTTTCGTGAGTGGGCGGGAGAAAGACCCTCCCAACTGTGCCACTTCTGACTCCACTAAGCCCCTGTTTCGGGTGAAACCCTGGGGACCTAGACTCGTGTGGACCTGGAGCGCAGGGTAGCTGGAAAGGCAGCAGTCTAGTGGCACTGTGGGCGTGCACGCACAAGGACCGCTCCTGCGATTACCCAGTCACGTGAGACTCAGGGGCCGTGGAGGGCGGGGCTGACTGGAAGGCAAGGCAGTCCCTTAAGCCCTGAGACTCCACCCATCCCAAGCTCAACAGAGGCTTCTTCGGTTTTGCAAGTCTGGTATCATAAGGCTGAATCCAACACAGAAGTTCTCCCAGCATAGGAAAATGCAGAGACAAGAGAAGAGATCACAAACAAAAGAAATGGAGAGAAAAAAACGACAGGATATAGAGTTCAAAACCATGGTTTTAAGGTTTTTCAAGAATATGCTAGAAAAGTTGGATAAAATTAGCGAGAGCCTAGAGGAGATGAAAAAGGACCAACTAGAGACACTGACTGAAATAAAAAATATTATACAGAGTCCTAACAGCAGACTAGAGGAAGGCAAGACTCAACTCAAAAATTTGAAATATAAAGAAGCAGAAAACACTCAACTGGAAAAGCAAAAAGAGAAAAGAATCCAAAAATGTGAAGATAATGTAAGGAGCCTCTGGGACAGCTTCAAGCGTACCAACATCAGAATTATGGGGGTGCCAGAGGAGAGAGAAAGCAAGATACTGAAAACTTCCCACATCTGGTAAAAGAAATAGACTTACAAGTCCTGGAAGCACACAGAACCCCATATAAAAGGAATCCAAAGAGGACCACACCAAGACACATCATAATTAAAATACCAAGAGCAAAAGACAAAGAGAGAATGTTAAAAGCAGCAAGAGAAAAACAGTTCATTACCTACAAGGGAGCACCCATACGACTGTCAGCTGATTTCTCAACAGAAACTATGCAGGCCAGACAGGAGTGGCAAGAAATATTCAAAGTGATGAATAGCAAGAACCTACAACCAAGAATACTCTATCCAGCAAAGCTATCATTCAGAATTAAAGGGCAGATAAAGAGCTTCACAGAGAAGGAAAAGCTAAAGGAGTTCATCCACTCCAAACCAGTATTATATGAAATGCTGAAAGGTACTCCTTTAGAAGAAGAAGAAAAAGGTAAAAGCCAAAAAATTATGAACAACAAATATATATCTATCAACAAGTGAATCTAAAAATTAAGTGAATTAAAAATTTGATCAACAGAATAAACTGGTGAATATAATAGAATCAGGAGCACAGAAAGGGAGTGGACTGATAATTCTCAGGGGAAAAGGGGTGAGGGGGTGTACAGGGAGAGAGTGGACAAAAAATCATACACCTATCGATGAGGTCAATGGGAGGGAGGTAAGGGCAGAGGGAAGGGTTGGAACTGGGTGGAGGGGTGCTATGGAGGGGAAAAAAGAGAAACAAATACAATAATCTGAATAATAAAGATTTAACTTTTTTTAAAAAAAGCAAGAAAAAATGGTAGTAAATCATCTAACTCTACAACTCAAAGAATTTGAAAGAGAGCAACAAGAAAAGCCCAGAGTGAGCAGAAGGAAGGAGATAATAAATATCAGAGAAGAAATAAATGACTTAGAAACAAAAAAAATACAAAAAAAATACAAAAGATCAGTGAAACCAGAAGCTGGTTCTTTGAAAGGATAAACAAGATTGATGAACCTCTAGCCAGGCTCACCAAGAAGCAAAGAGAGAAGATCCCAATAAACAAAACCAGAAATGAGAGAGGTGAAATAACAGACCCCACAGAAATACAAAAGATCGTTAAAAAATATTATGAACAACTCTACTCCAACAAACTAGACCACTTGGAGGAAATGGACATATTCCTAGAAAAATACAACCTTCCAAAAGTCAATCGAGAAGATTCTAAAAATCTCAATAGGCTGATAACTATGGATAAAATAAAAGCAATCATCAAAAAGCTCCCAGCAAACAAAAGCCCAGGGTCACATGGCTTCACAGGGGAGTTATTTCAAACATTCAATGAAGAACTAAAACCTATCCTCCTAAGACTATTGCAAAAATTTCAAGAGGAAGGAACACTTCCAAGCTGATTCTATGAAGTCAGCATCCCCCTAATACCAAAACCAGATAAAGACAACACAATGAAAGAGAATTATAGGCCAATATCCCTCATGAACATAGATGCCAAAATCCTCAACAAAATTCTAGCAAATCGGATCCAGCAGTACATCAGAAAGATCATACATAATGACCAAGTAGGATTTATTCCAGGGATGCAAGGATGATACAATATCCACAAATCAATAAATGTGACACATCACATAAACAAATTGAGAGATAAAAATCAGAGTCATTTCAATTGATGCAGAAAAAGCATTTGACAAAATCCAACACCTTTTCTTGATAAAAATTCTTAGCAAGGTGGGAATGGAAGGATCATACCTCAACATAATAAAAGCCATATATGACAAACCCACAGCTAACATCATGCTTAATCAACAAAAACTAAAACCATTTCACCTAAGAACAGGAACAAGACAGGGATGCCCATTCTCACCTCTCCTGTTCAACATAGTATTGGAAGCACAAGCCATTGCGATCAGACAAGAAGAAAAAATAAAAGGCATCCAAATTGGAAAAGAAGAAGTAAAACTGTCCTTATTCACAGATGACATGATAATGTACACAGAAAACCGTAAAGATTCCATTAAAATATTATTAGACTTAATAAATATATTTGGCAATGTAGCAGGATACAAAATTAATGCCAAGAAATCCATGGCATTTCTATACACCAATAGTAAACTTTTTTACCATCATATCAAAAAAAATTAAGATACCTAGGAATAAACTTAACTAAGGTGGTAAAAGACCTATATGCAAAAAACTACAGGACACTGGAAAAAGAGAGGAAGACATTATAAACATATAGAAGAGCATACAGTGTTCATGGATTGGTAGAATCAACATCATCAAAATGTCCATACTACCAAAGCAATCTACAAATTCAATGCACTCCCCATTAAAATACCAGTGGCATATTTCACAAGACCTAGAATGAACTTTCCAAAAATTCATCTGTAACAAAAAAAACCCCAAATAGCTGCAGCAACCCTGAGAAAGAAGAACAAAGTAGGTGGGATCTCAATACCAAATATCAAGCTGTATTACAAAGCCAGTGTTCTTAAAACAGCCTGGTACTGGCACAAGAACAGACATATAGATCAATGGAATAGAATAGAGAACCCAGAAATCAACCCAAACCACTATGCCCAATTAATATTTGACAAAGGAAGCATGAACATAAAATAGAGTCCAGACAGTCTCTTTAACAAATGACATTGGGAGAATTTGACAGATACATGCAAAAAATAAGAAACTAGACCACCAACTTACACCATACAGAAAAATAAACGCAAAATGGATAAAGGACTTAAACTTAAGACAGGAAACCATAAAAATACTAAAGGCAACAAAATATCAAGACATATGCCGAAATACACAGGCAGCAAAATATCGAGACATATGCCAAAAGAACTTCACTGATACTGCTCCTAGGGCAATGGAAAATAAGGAGAAAATAAACAAATGGGACTCCATCAAAATAAAAAGCTTTTGCACAGAAAAAAAAAAAAAAGAAAGAAAGAAAAGAAAAGAAAAATCAACAAAAAAACAAGAAAGCCCACCGCATGGGAGAACGTATTTGCCAATGTCATCACCAATAAGTGTTTAATCTCCAACATTTACAGGAAACTCATACCACTTAACAAAAAAGAAGATAAACAACCCAATCAAAAAATGGGCAACAAGCCAAAAGCGGTTTGGCTCAGTGGATAGAACATTGGCCTGCGGACTGAAAGGTCCCAGGTTCAATTCCGGTCAAGGGTATGTACCTTGGTTGTGGGCACATCCCCACTAGGGGGCATGCAGGAGGCAGCTGATCCATGTCTCTCTCTCATCGATGTTTCTAACTCTCTGTCCCTCTGCCTTCCTCTCTGTAAAAAATCAATAATACATATATATATATTTTTTTTAAATGGGCAACAGATATAAATAGATACTTTTTGAAGAAGGAAGGCCACGAGTCATATGAAAACATGCTCAAAGTCAGTAGTTATCCAAGAGATGCAAATCAAAACAACAATGCGGTATCATCTCACACTTTTCAGAATGGCTATAATCAACAAATCAACAAATGACAAGTGAAGGTAAGGATGCAGAGAAAAAGGAACTCTTTTGTACTGCTGGTGGGAATGCAGATTGGTACAGCCACTGTGAAGAACAATATGGAGTTTCCTCAAAAAACTAAAAATGGAACTCCCATTTGACCCAGTGATCCCACTTCTAGGAATATATCCCAAGAAATTAGAAACACCAATCAGAAAGGACAGATGCATCCTTATGTTCATAGCAGCACAATTTATAATAGCTAAGATTTGGAAACAGCTAAGTGCCCATCAGCCGATGAGTGGATTAAAAAGCTGTGGTACATCTACACAATGGACTACATTGCAGTAAAAAAGAAGTTCTTACCATTTGCAACAGCATGGATGGAGCTGGAAAGCATTATGTTAAGTAAAATAAGCCAGTCAGAGAAAGATAAATACCAGATGATCTCACTCATTTGTGGAATATAATGAACAAGGACAGATCCAGAAACAGAGAAGCATCAATCAGACTGCCAAACCTCAGAGGGAAGATAGGGAAGGGTGGAGGAAAGGAGGAGATCAACCAAAGGACTTGTATGAATGAATATAACCTAACCGATGAACAGGAACACCAGGGGGGTGAGGGCATGAGTGGGGGAAGAGGGGCTTTGGGGGTTAATGGAAGGATGAGGACACATATGTAATACCTTAATCAATAAAGAAACTTTTAAAAAAAATAAAGTGTTTATCATTTCCCAGGCTTCATCAGTATGAGGTATACATGAGGCCACAATGACAACAATAATCCATAATTTACTGTTTATCTTACTTGTTCACACAAAACCCAGTCCTCCTCCTTCACCTATTTCCCAGGGAATCTCTCTGGGTAGTATGCTCACAGTTTGCCTTAACATAAAATATAGCCCATGTAACTTCCCCTGTTCATTCCAGCCTCTCAATTACACCACTACACTAAGACCCTTAAGGTAATAATGCTGTAGAATGATTTTTTTTTCTTGTCCCTTCATTATGTCCACTCTCCTGTTCAATACAAATGAAGGAGCTGACCCAACATGTTAGAGGGCTTCTTCTTTAAGAAGAGATGAGCCTCAACCTATGAACCAAGAGGTCACGGTTTGATTCCCAGTCAGGGCACATGCCCGGGTTGGAGGCTGGATCCGCAGTGTGAGACCTGCAGAAGGCAACTGATCAATGTTTCTCTCATAATTGATGTTTCTATCTCTCCCTCTCCCTTCCTCTCTGAAATCAATAAAAATATATTTTTAGAAGAGATGAAAGATCATGAATACTCAAATAGTAATAATTGAGAACTGTGTCAGGTAAGGATGATAAGGTATAAGTGTTACCAGGAGAAAGTTGGATCTCCTTCAATTTCCCTACCTACCAAAAGGTTTTCAATCAAACCTAATTTCTGGTCTGCCAAAGGCAAAATAAGCATGTGGCCAAAGACTTCATTAGTACCTCACTCACTTGCATACTTGTTCATAGAGGGGGACCTTCTACCTCAAGATTCTGGAATATATTGCTAACAATTACTAGCATTTACTATCCAGCACTGAGTTAAGGATTTTATCTCTTCAATCCTCACAAAGCCTTAAAACGGTGTACCTATGAGGAAATTAAAGCTTAGACAGGTACTGTGATTTAACCAGTAAGAACTGGAACTGGGATTCATGAGTTACATATGCACATTAGGGTTTCATTGTATGTTTTTCTTAAATTCCAAACCAGATCTTTATTTCACTGAGGAACTCTTGTTTTCATGTTCTTACGTAAAATATTCTTTGTATTTCAATGATGGAGGGACACTAGCTATGGATACATGATCTAGAGATTTCCCCAGCAAAACCTATTATTAAGTATCTGTAATGCATATTTAAAGTAATTAAAACTGTACACCTTCCTTTGGTAATCTTTTATTTTTTTCTTCTTTTTTCACTTAAATGACTACAGTTTACTTCTATGCAATGATTTTCTCTTCCACCCTTCCTCAGCTGCTCACTTCCTCCAATCTGTCTCAAGAGCTCATTCTCTACCCAATATAAATTCCAGAACTCTACCCAATATAAATTCCAGAGCTTGTTATTTTAATCTTTCTTTTGTACCTACCTTCAATCTCCCTGTCCATTCTGATTCTGCCATTCTTAATCACAAATCCCAGAACCCTGGTTTACCCCAGTTCTCCATTTACTCTGTGCTTTCACCCACGCAAGTGAACATGGCCCCATAGCCAGGCTGACAGTGCTTATCTTAAATTCATGGTCGCTCACTTCATGTGCTATAAATGCACACTGTATTTCTCTACTCTATTCAGTTTACTATTCTCTTATTCAAATATTTCACACCTTTCCTTTTCTCCTAAAATTTTTACTATATTCTATGCTGACTCTCAGCTGATGACCTAGCTTCTTGTTCCACCAGGGGACCTGAAAATCATATAACTTCCAAAAGTACCTACCTAACCTGCCTCTATTGCACTGACTAAACTCTCCCACACCCAGGAAAGATCAACTCCTCTGAATATCATCCTGCCTCACATTGTTACAGAAATTTTCCTTTATTCTCTGCATTATCTAGTCTTCCTTCTCAATTGGATTATTGTCCTCATACCATAAGCATATCCTTCTTTCTCCTAAAAGAAAAAAATAATTTCACATAAAACATGTCCTCATTTGACCCCCAGGTCCTTTTCTACCTATTGCTCCATTTCACACCAAGAGTTTGATTTAGATGTTGATTTTAGTTTAAAGATCAAACTAGCTCTGGAACAACAACATTTCCTTTAATATGTATATATAAAAAGGCAGTGACTGTAAAGACTGAAGGCTCAACCAAAACCAGGAGTCAGTGCTGGGTTGCCTTGGCGACCCAGCACTGACATCTGCTGCTGCTGCCAGTGCAGAGACCCAGCACTGACTGCTGTCAAGCCTGGAGAGAGAAGCAGGGTCTGATCCATAGCCTCTGTGGCAGCTGTTAATCAGCTCTTGCCTCTCTCTTTCTCTCTGGGGCTGGCCAGTAGCACATATTTTTCTCTGGGCCTCTATTCATCAACCCTGCCTCTTTGATCAGGCCCAGAGATGCTGCTGGCTGGCATAAAAACTGACCAATCAGAACCAAATCTGGGTGGACTGTGAGGAGTCAATGGATGCCGAGGAGGCAAAGTGGCATAGAAACTGACCAATCAGAATCTAACTTGGGTGAACTGTGAAGGAGAACCTAAGGTGGAGACTGAGAAGTAGTTTTAAGGCAATTGGGCGTGAGATCAGGCAGGAAGGGGAGAGCCACTAGGGGTAAGATCAGGCTGACAGGGAAGGTCAGTTGGGGGCAACCAAGCTGGCAGGGGAGGGCAGTTAGGGGCAATCAGGCAGGCAGGAAGAGAGGTTAGGGGCAATCTGCAGGCAGGCAGAGGCAGTTAGGGGTGATCAGGTAGGCAGGTAGGTAGGTGAGCAGTTAGGGGCCAGAGTCCCAGATTGCGAGAGAAATGTCCAATTGTTGGTGTAGGGGTCCCCGATTGGATAGGGTTCAGGCTGGCTATGGACACCCCCAATGCACAAATTTTGCACACTGGGCCACTAGTATGCTTATGTATTTGTTTATGTATTTATTAACTTCTCTCTCAATAGAACATAAGCTCACATAAGCAGGATGTTTTATGTTATTTTGCAATTGTAGCACCTACAATAGTACTCAAATATTGGTTGAATGAACAGACAGGTATCATACTGAGAAAGACCTACTAAGCTGTGCTCAGTATCATACTGAGAAAGACCTACTAAGCTGTGCTCAAAATTTAGATTTTTATCCTGTTAGTAATGGGTAATGTCTAAAAATTTATGCAAAATTATGATCATACTTCTCCTTTATAAAGATAATTCTAGAAGAATAGAGAAGAAATCCATGGCAAAAATCAAATGATGAATGATAAAGATTAAGTGAAAGTTAGGGTAAGCAGCAATAGAAATAGAAAGAATGGGATGAAAGCACAACAGATACATGCAGTAGACAGAGGAAGAGCGTATCATAATAGTTAAGTCAGTCAACAAACAAGTCACCTGATAGCTGTGTGAACTTGGGCAAGTTATCTGTCCTTGATTTCCCTGTTTCTAAAATGGGGATAATAATAGTACCTACCCACTTCTTAGTTTTCTTATGAGGATTAAATGAAATATGAAAATATAGAACTGACCACATTGGTTGAATGCCGACAGCTCCAAGAGGAAAGGGACAGTCTGCCTTGTACACTGCTGTATCCCCAGGCCCTTTCTTCTGTCTGCGCTCAGTAGGCACTTAATGCAAATTTGCAGAAAGCAAATGAATTTATGAAGATGATTAACAAGACAAAAAGTAAAGGTTCCATAAGATATAAAAGTAGTGAAGCAAAATTTGGCCCAGAGATGGGGACAGTGTGTGCATACCTACTTAGTTTGAGAATGTTCAGGGTGAGATGGTTATTGAACCAACTACAGTAAGTGTCCAGTAGGCAAAGGAAACATAGGTCCCAATCTCAGAAGAGAATACACGCTAGAGAATGACTCATACACTCTTTCTGTGTTTGAAGCCTAACCTCATCGATCAGATCAACTAAGAAAAACACAAATGGAGCTAGAAGAATCCTAGGAAACAAAAACATTTAGCATTAGCCAAAGAATCAGGGGTAGAGAGAGGTAACCTTATATAATAAAGAGGTAATATGCAAATAGACCATCACTCAAGATGGCCACTCCCAGGTGGTCAAAGATGACCTACAGGGGAGGGCAGTTAGGGGCAACCAGGCTGGTAAGGGCAGGCAGTTAGGGGTAACAGGGCCAGCAGGGGAGGGTAGTTGGGGGGGACCAGGCCTGCACGGGAGGGCAGTTGGAGGGGGACCAGGCCTGCAGAGCAGGCCAGTTAGGGGCAACCAGGCCAGCAGAGGAGGGCAGTTAGGGATGACAAGGCTGGCAAGGGAGGGCTGTTAGGTGATCAGGCTGGCAGGCAGAAGTGGTTAGGGGCAAGCAGGCAAGCAGGCAAGCAAGCAGTTGGGAGCCAACAGTCTTAGATTGTGAAAGGGATCTCTGAGTTTGGAGAGGGTGCAGGTTGGGATGAGGGACACTACCCACCCCCTCATGCACGAATTTCATGCACCAGGCCTCTAGTAAAAATAATAGAAATTTGAACCTTGAAACTTATCTTTCTCTGACTGACTTATTTCACTTAGCATAATGCTCTTCATGTCCATTCACACTGTTGCAAATGGTAGGAGTTCCTTCCTTTTTACCACAGCATAGTATTCCATTGTGTAGATGTACCACAGTTTTCTAATCCACTCATCTGCTGATGGGCACTTAGGCTGTTTCCAAATCTTAGCTATTGTAAATTGTGCTGCTATGAATATAGGGGTGCATATATCCTTTCTGATTGGTGTTTCTAATTTCTTGGGATATATTCCTAGAAGTGGGATCACTGGATCAAATGGGAGTTCCATTTTTAGTTTTCTAAGGAAACACCATACTGTTCTCCACAGTGGCTACACCCGTCTGCATTCCCATCTGCAGTGCACAAGGGTTCCTTTTTCTCTGCATCCTTGCAAACACTTGTCATTTGTTGATTTGTTAATGATAGCCATCCTGAAAGGTGTGAGATGGTCTCACTCATTTGTGGAATATAATGAACAACATAAACTGATGAACAAAAACAGATCCAGACACAGAGAAGCATGGATCAGACAGTCAATCCTCAGAGGGAAGGTAGGGGAGGGTAGGGTAAGGGGAAGAGATCAACCAAAGGACTTGTATGCATGCATATAAGCATAACAAATGGATACAGACAACAAAGGGGTGAGGGCATAGGGTGGGAGGGAGGCAAGGGGAGGATAAGCACACATATGTAATACTTCAATCAATGAAGAAAATCTTTTTTAAAAAGTACTGATAAATGTTAACTAGACTTATGGTGGTAATCAATGCTCAATGTATACATGTATTGAATTATTATGTAATATACCTTAAACTAATACAATGTTATATGTCAATTATATCTCTTTTTTTTTTAAAGCAGGGTAAAACAAAATCAACACATTAAAAAAAGTAGAAATTTGAAACTTGAAAGCAAAAGGGGAAGATGTGAGAAGAAAAAACAGGGGTCAACAGTATCAAAATTGGCAAGAAATACAGTTAAGTGAAAACTAAAAAGAGACAACTGGATTTTAGCAATTAGATCATTAGGTACCCTTGCAAAAGTTTTCATGAAGTGGTTTGGGCAAAGCCAGATTGTATAGATTGAAGAGAAAATAGGAGTTGAGGAAGAGAAGACTGGGATATAAAAGGAAGATCATTTCAAGATAAAGATTTGACCCTAGAAGCACCTTAAAGCTTACCTAGTCAATTATTTCCACTACCACCATCAAGTGATTACTCATTGACCCTTGAAACCCACATTACTTTAGAAACAAGATTGACCCTAACTAAAATCACCAAGTAGAATAAGCCTATCTTCTTCACTGCATCAGCAGTATGGGTTGTAATACGTCCAAAGGGCCCTTAATGGGAGCAAGATAATTTTTTTTAAATTACAAGATACTGGTGTGTAAAAATATAATAGTTGTTTAATTTTTCAATGTTTTATTATGAGTATTTTCAAACACAGAAAAGTTGAATGAATTATATAGTGGACTCTCACATATCCAACAACTAGATTCTACAATTAGCATTTTTCTATATTTGATTTACCACATATCTATCCATTTGTCCATCCCTGAATCATTCATCCTTACAATGGTACATGGAACGTTCCTCTGGCCTTTCCTTTCTGCAAATTGGCAAATGGATCCAGCAGCTTGATCAGATTCAGATTTGATCTCTTTAGCGAGATAAGGTAGTTGTTTCATCATGAGGCATATGATATCTCCTTTTATTTTATTTTTTTAAATATATTTTATTGATTTTTCACAGAGAGGAAGGGAAGATGGATAGAGAGTTAGAAACATCGATGAGAGAGAGACATCGATCAGCCACCTCCTGCACACTCCCAACTGGAGATGTGCCCACAACCAAGGTACATGCCCCCAACAGGGACCGAACCTGGGACCCTTCAGTCCTCAGGCCAACGCTCTATCCACTGAGCCAAACCGGTTTCGGTTGATATCTCCTTTTAAAAACAGATTCTTTACCTACAGCAGATTATAATAATTTTTTGCTGTTTTTATTATTTAAAGTATTACAAATAGTAATACATACATCTCCTTTTCCCCCGAATGACCTTCCCCTAGTTTCCCCCATCCCATCACATGTCCTCACCCCCCTAGTGTCTCTGTCCATTGGTTATGCTTATATGCATGCATACAAGTCCTTCAGTTGATCTCTTACCTGCCCCACCAACACTCCCCTGCCTTCCCACAGAAATTTGACAGCCTGTTCGATGTTTCTCTGTCTCTGTACCTATTTTTATTCATCAGTTTATGATGTTCATTATATTCCACAAATGAGTGAGGTAATGTAATATTTATCTTTCTCGGACTGACTTATTTTGCTTAGCATAATGCTCTCCAGTTCCATCCATGCTACTGCAAATAACTCCTTCTTTTTTACAACAGCATAGTATTCCATTGTATAGATGTACCACAGTTTTTTTATCCATTTATCTACTGATGGGCACTTAGGCTATTTTCAAATCTTAGCTATTGAAGAATGTGCTGCTATGAACATAGAGCTCCATATAACCTTTCTGACTGGTGTTCCTAATTTCTTGGGATATATTCCTGGAAGTGGGATTAGGAGGTCAAATGGGAGTTCCATTTTTAACTTTTTGAGGAAATGTCACACTGTTTCTCATTCTGCATTCACCAGTCTGCATTCCCACCAGCAGTGCAAGAGGGTTCCTTTTTCTCCACATCCTCTCTAGCATTGTTTATTGATTTGTTGATGATAGCCATTCTGACAGGTATGAGATGGTACTTCATTGTCATTTTAATTTGTATCTCTCTGATGATTAGTGACGTTGAGCATATTTTCCTATGTCTCTTGGCCTTCTGTATGTCCTCTTTCAAAAAGTATCTATTTAGGTCCTCTGCCCATCTTTTGATTGGATTGTTTATCTTCCTTTTGTTAAGTTGTATGAGTTCCCTATAAATTTTAGAGATTAAACCTTTACTGGAGATACAATTAGCAAATATGTTCTCCCATGTTGTGGGCTTTCTAATTGTTTTGTTGATGTTTTCTTTTGCTGTGCAGAAGCTTTTTATTTTGATGTAGTCCCATTTGTTTATTTTCTCCTTAGTTTCCATTGCCCTAGGAGCTGTATCAGTAAAGATATTGCTACAATGAATGTCTGCTATTTTGTTGCTTATAACTTCTCCTAAGATTGTTATGGATCCTTGTCTTACCTTTAAGTCCTTTATCAATTTTGAGTTTGTTTTTCTGTATGATGTAGTAAGTTGGTGGTCTAGTTTGGTTATAATAGTTTTAAATAGTTTAGTCAAGAAAAGATGGAGTCTATATATCCTACTGATTGGATTATTTAGAAGACACATGAGTTGTCAGGATTTTACATCAGTTTTTTTTTAATAATTCTAATAATCTGAGATATAAAAGCATACTATCTATTTCTTTAATCCTCGTTACCACTTTCAAGGTAGGAATCACTACATCTATTTTGCAAATGAGAAATCTAACGTCCAAAGAGATGAAGTGTATTGACCGGAGTGTGCTAGCTAACGAGCTTAATGCAATAAAGGGCTCTACTTCCCTCTTACGTTTCAATCCAATGTGGTTTGGAGGCATGAGCACAGAGACTCTACTCCATGAAGTCACTTAGGATTCAAAACTCCTTCCAATGGACAATATACATCTAGCTGGCAGGTGAAGGAAGAGACAGAGAATGGACAGTCCCAAATATGGCTTTGGAAGCCAAGTGACAAACATCACTCTCACTCATACTCCACTAGCCTGAACTCAGTTACATAGCCCACCTATCTGCAAGGGGGAAGTGAAGTCTAAAGGTAGGCCAGGAAGAACAGGAGAAACACTGTGATACTGATGGGCACAGCATTTTCGGTAACATTAAAAGTAACATGGCTGAGGTCATCTAATGGTAAGTTCATGGATCCTTCTGAACCCAATCCATTCTATGGAATGCATGAACCCCATGCTAAGAACTCTTCTGTATAATACCTTACTTCTGACACAATTAACTTGCTCCCCACTTTCTATCTGCTCGCTCTACACCCCATCCCCACTTCAGTCCCACTGATCTCCTCCTGTTGTAGCTTCTGTCTCTTAAAACAGCAGATGCTGTTCTTTCTGCTTTCCCCCAAAGGTCTGTATGGTTCTTTCACTCAAAATCATGCTCAGATGTCACCTTCTCATGATAATTTTCTCCTTCCCAGCTCACTTTATGTTTTTCTATAGCCCTTCTCACCTTTTACCATATTATGCATTTTACATGTTTCTACATTAATAAATTATTATTGCATTAAAATGTGAGCTACATAAAAGCAGAGGTTTTTGTCTATTTGGGGATTTTTATGGCTCTATCCCTGGCACCTATGCTTGGAACACCATAATTTTTTTTTTTTTAATGAATTTAAGGGCAACAAAGGAGTAAAAAGAGAAGTAGATGGGTAGATATATGGTACTGAGAGTGTTCCAGTTCTGAAGCAGATTCACAGGGGCTCACTATGCTTCAAAAATAACAGATATATTATATATTCATTATTTTAAAGTACTATATAATTTTGTTCAAATAATCCAACTCAAAATAGTATGCCTGCTCAGGTATACATCTTTGAATCCTTTCTTATTTAAATAAAAGTGATAAGATGCAGAAAGCTAGGCCCAAAAAAATGTCCTTTTCATTCCTTAGGTGATTAAAAATATACTTTACTCACATTTTCTTCTTCAACTATGCCTTAATAGGCCAAATGGAAAATCATTATATAATTCATTTTAACACTTTTAAATATCATGAACTTTTAAAAATAGTATCTTATCTATAGAAGTGAAACTAACAGTTTTCTTTGAAAACCTATATGAAGAATTTAAAACCTATAAGGATTTCTTCTAAATGTGTACTAACATGTTTTCCAAGAATCTCGAAATTTTCCTAACAGTCATTAAAATTAATATAAATTTCAGCTGAAATTTTTTATTCCAAAATTCACTTTTCAAACATACTCTTAAACATGTCACACAGAAAATGGGATTAAAATGCAAAAGGGTATTATGAAACCTATAGCACTGGTGAAAGATATGCTCACAGATTTTAAAAATTAATAAAGGGCAGGGCAGAAAGGAGGAAAAAGGGAAGGGAGAGGAGAAGGGGAATGAATTTAAGGCACAGGGGAGGGGAGAGACAAAGAGAAGTGAGGAGATTGCCTGCACATATCTATACTTGTACACTGTAAAGTTTTAAAATCCAGGAAGCCCATAGGCCTTCTAAAAGAAGGCATTTGGAACCCATCTATTGCATCTACTGTGCCACAGGATAACAGTTCAATAGCTAGAAGTCCTGCTTCTGAGTTTCAACCCTGCCATTTACTCAGCAGAAAGTCAAACTCAGTGGCAGTGTTATTATTTGTAAAATTCAGATAAATTCCTGCCAGTTAGATGAGATCATGTATATAAAACTGCTGTGTAAGCAGTAAAATCTAAGTAGAAAGTTATTTTTACATTTCTGACATAAATGCTTCAAGCTTACATAAAAAGATTTATCATACTGAACTAGAGGCCCAAAGCATGAAAATTTGTGCACTCGGAAGGGTCCCTCCGCCCTCCTGCTCCTTACTGCTCCTAAGGGCTTGGCTCACTGCTCCTTAGCACTGCCTCAGAGGCAGGAGAGGCTCCCGCCACCACTGTTGCACTTGCCAGCCCTGAGCCTAACTTCTCGCTGAATGGCGCTCCCTCTGCGGGAGCACAATGACCACCAGGGGGCAGCTCCTGTATTAAGCACCTGCCCTCTGGTGGTCAGTGAGCATCATAGCGACCAGCCGTTCCTCCATTCGGTCAATTTGCATAATAGGCTTTTATTATATAGGATTATATTCCAATGGTTTGTCCTGGTATTCAAACAGCATGGTAAGAAGATTAGAAATTCCATTTAAAGTTAATCGTATTTCCTTAGTATAAAATAAAAGCCTAACAGTCATTTTGTTATTTTCATAACAAAAAGCACAGGGAAGGAAATTGTTACCATATATGTTCACTTGAAAAAATAAGCAGCAATCTAAAATAGAAACAATGTACATTGACACTACATCTCATAAAGCAGTGAAATTAAGGCTATGATCAATAATGGTTACTGATACAGTGGTACCTCGAGATACGAGTTTAATTCATTCCGTAATCTTGAGGCGTGGGCAACTATGAGACGCTCGAGTCGAGGTAAACTGGTGGGTCGTGTGCAGCCAGCCGATCCGCGTGATTACTCCTATCTCAAATGTTGCTCGTATTTCAAAGCAAAAATCGCTCGCTTGACAGTTCATATCTCAAAAATCTCGTATGTTAGGGCACTCGTATCTCAAGGTACCACTGTAATGTTAAGCCAAGGTACCACTGTAATGTTAAGCCACTTACCCAAATCAAAAATACAAATATATATTCAGGTAACAAAATATTCACAGTGAAAAATACTGGGTACCCAACAAAATGACACAAATTTGCCAAGGGAAAATGTAATGTTCTAACATGTTATAGTCCTTTTTAAAGATCTATTTTTAGACATAAAGCAAACTCTCTTTAATTAAAACCTCTGTTTACAAACACATTTCCTGAGTAAGTAAAGCCTAACAAATCCAATATGAGTGAAACACTGTCCCCTGGAAACAGAAAGGACCCCAGAGTCGTTGACAATAGTAGTTGCATAGTTTCATATAACCTTTCATCAACTCCCGCCACAACAGCACACATGCAACCTTAAACTAAGTGAAACCTCTGTAAATTTAGATTATTTTCAAATAATGCATCTTAAGTTATATGTATAGGTTTAATAAATAATTTATAATGTCTCTTATCTTTAATAATAGGATATCATCTCTAACTGGCAATCAAAATGGAAAGAAAGCTGTTGTACCATATATTACTGTAACAAGACTCAAAAGTTTCCAGTCTATATTTAGTTCACATTAAAATGGAAGCAAAGACGAAAATCAAGCTAAAAATAAAATGTTCTACAAAGATGGGATTTTTAAGTGGACTGAAATCCAGCTTTATTTGGTCCCTTAAATGCTGATCGTACTGGGCAGCACCTTACCTGCACAGTGCTCTGCAAACCTAATTTCCCATCACCTAGAATAGGGGTAAGCACACTGCCTCCCTTAAGCCAAACCTATGGGCCATATCCTTCTGGCACCTAATTTTGTACAGCCATCAGCTAAGGTTTTTACATATTTAAATGGCTTTTTAAAAAAAGAATATTTCTTAACCCATGAAAATGTTATAAACTCAAAAAGTTTTATTGGAATATAGCCCCATTTACTTACTGAAGTATAGTCTATGGTTGCTATTATACTACAACAGTAGAGCTGAGTAGATTTGACAAAGACTTTCTGGTCGACAAAGTTACAAATATTTACTGTGGCCTCCATAGAAAAAGTTAGCCAACTTCTGCCCTAGATGAATGTTATTCTTATTTTTCAAAATATCTTCAAGCTCATCACCTATCAAAATGTAAACGTTCCTACTTGCTTCTCATATCATACTGAGTTTCTGAACAATAAACCTTTCACTATTACTTTATTCCCATTTCTTAACCATCTTCTGGACATGTCTTGCTTTCTCATCCTAATGGGATCATTACCAAATCCAATGATTCCACACAGAACTGTGGGTTCAAGTTTTAACTAATACTTTCTAACCTATGCTGTTTCTGTTTCAAATGCTGGATGTGAACCATCATGACCCACTAATGGGCTGCCACCTACCATTTGAAAAGCTCTGAGCAAGTTTCCTCTAGTCCATTTTTATGATATGATAAAACATCATGTTTTAATTGCACAAACTACATCTCAACATAAGGCAATGAAAAATACAAATCAGTATTTCCATATACTACCTTGTTCATATACAAGAGTTTGTTCATACATCCTTCATGTTAATTTAAAACTGAGGCACTAATGCCGAAACCAGTTTGGCTCAGTGGATAGAGCGTCGGCCTGCAGACTGAAAGGTCCCAGGTTCGATTCCAGTCAAGGGCACATACATTGGTTACAGGCACATCTCCAGTAGGGGGCGTGCAGGAGGCGGCTAATGGATGTCTCTCTCTCATCGATGTTTCTTTCTATCCCTCTCCCTTCCTCTCTGTGAAAAATCAATAAAATATATTTTAAAAAATAAATAAATAAAAAATAAAATAAAACTGAGGCACTAAAGAAAGTGGTGATTATTCTTTTCTCTATTTTTACATTTCCTTATTTTGAGAGGACAGTTATTAAAGCTGAGGACAGTGAAACAATGAAGGGCCTAGGATGGAAGAAGCAACAGGAGAGAGTTTAGGCAGTGGTATGTTGCTCCCTAGGAAAGTTACGGGAAAGACATGAGCCGAGGCAAGGCTGCTGTCAACTCACTGGAGAGTCAGAGAAAAGGGGGCCCTCGGGGTACATTCAGGAAGTTAGTCCAGGACCAGCTGCCACTGCCCATTGCTCCCCTATTTACAAGTCTCATGGGTCACTTAAGAGTTAAGGAGATGCTTGCCTATGGGGGAAGAAGAGGGAGAAAAGCATGCCAATTACTCTTTTCTTAATCAATGTATAATGTAGCAAAGTTCTGACAAGTTTTCCGGTGTTTAGGTAAGTTTTATCTAAATTTAGACTCATTTATGGATATTCAAAATTAACTGTATGAAGACATATAAATGTCAAAAAAGTAAATCAGACCAATTAGGAGGTATTTTTGATACATGATGCTTCAAAGCATTGGGAGACATGAGTCAATGTCATTGAGATGGTTCCCATCCTATATAATAAAAGCTAAATATGCTAAGTGTCCGGTTGTCTATTCAACCAAAGTATAATATGCTAATGATATGTTAAGGCCGCTCAACCACTCGTTATGACGTGCACTGATCACCAGGGGCAGGCAGTCGATTGGTAGACCAGTCACTATGACGTGCACTGACCTCCAGGGGCCAGTCAACCAGTTGACCAATCGCTATGATGTGCAATGACCACCAGGGGGCAGACGCTCAGGTTGGTAGGTAGCTTGCTACTGGGGTCCAGCTGATTGAGACTAAATGAGATGGGCCAGGGACATCCTGGAGCCTTCCCATGGTCCCTCCCCAGCTGGACAACCTCCCACATCCCTTACTGGCCCCAATTGTGCACTGGTAGGGTCCCTTGGCCAGGCCGGCACCCTCTCACAATCCAGGACCCCTCAGGGAATGTCAGAGAACCAGCTTCAGCCCAACAGCAGAACAACCAGTCGCTATGATGCACACTGACCACCAGGGGGCAGACGTTCAATGCAAGAGGTCATTGCGCTCCCTAGTGGTCAGCGTGTTCCACACGGAGAACGCTGTTCAGCCAGAAGCCAAGCTCAGAGCTGGTGAGTGCAGTGGCAGTGGCAGGAGCCTCTCTCACCTCTGCAGCAACACTAAGGATGTCCCACAAGGGCTCCCGGACTGTGAGAGGGCACAGGTCGGGCTGAGGGACCACCCCTCCCCCTGAGTGCACAAATTTTGTGCACTGAGCCTCTAGTCCTATATAACAAAAGGGTAATATACAAACTGACCCTAATGGCAGAACAACCAGGAACAACCAGTCGCTATGACCCACACTGACCACCAGGGAGCAGATGCTCAACACTGAAGCTGCCCCTTGGTGGTCATTGTGCTTTCACAGGGGGAGCACCACTCAGCCAGAAGCCGGCTCAGGGCTGGCTGGCACGGTGGTGGTGGTGGGAGCCTCTCCCACCTCCACATCAGCACTAAGCCGTTAGACATCCCCCGAGGGCTTCCTGGCTGCCAAAGGGATGTCTGACTGTCAGCTTAGGCCTGGTCCCCTGGCCTGGCCTGCACCCACTCACAATCTGGAACCTAGCAGGTGGACATTCCCTGAGGGGTCCTGAACTGCAAAAGGGTGCAGGCCAGGCTGAGGGACCCCCCAGAGTGCATGAATTTTCATGCATTGGGCCTCTAGTTTGTTTATCTTTAGCTTAGGATGGGTGAATAATACTAGTCCATAAACCCAACCAAGATTCCTCCAGCCATTTTCTACAAGATGAAAGATTACAGTATTCATGGGTAGAAAAAAAGCATACAAAACTTCCTTCACATTCATGTTCAACATCAAGGTGGTATGAATTTGTATTAGCGTTGTTTCAAAATGTTTCATCTCAGGAAATACCTGTGAAATTCTCTACAATCATAAATCATGATGTAAAATCAACCACCTCAGGACAAGATTAAGACTTTAGGAGTAACAACCAAGAGTAAAAAGAGAGAGAAAGAGAGAGAGAGAGATTTAACAGATTACAGCTCCCTTTGGCTTCCCCACATCAGCACTATTTCCACTTTTGTATAAAACTGATTTTTTTTTTCCTTTGGGGAAATAGAGGCACCCATAAAATGATCTAGTGTTTAGCACCTGGGTACCCAGATGAGATTACTAAAATTCCACTAAACTGATATGAAGGAAGGAATCAAATGAGAAACAGAAAAAGATAATAGTAGAAAGACAAAGAAACCAGAGAAAAAGTGGGGAATGAAGAAATACATAATATGGAGATGTAAGAAGGGTACTACAAAGTACATAAGCCTAAGAGAGGTGGGGTTGTGGTGGGAGGAGGGTCGGTAATAAAAACACACAAACAAATAAAAGGGACATCTGTAGTACTTTCAACAATAAAGATAATTTTTTTTTAAGTACATGAGGGTTTTATTAACCCAAACTAATTTTAAAACCCTGTCTGTCTTCCTTGTGGACCAAGGTGTCTCAGGTTCAATTCTGAGTCAAGGGCACATACCTGGGTTGTAGGTTGATCCTCAGTCCTGGTCGGGGCAGGTGGGGGAGGCATCTGATCAATGTGTCTCTCTCACATTGATGTTTCTATCTCTCCTCCCTATTCTTCCTCCCCATTCCCTTCCATTACCTCTAAAAAAAAAAAAATAATGGGGAAAATATTCTTGAGTGAGAATAAAAAAATAAAAAATAAAATTTTAAAAAGCAGGCCAGTCTTAATTCATTGCTTAAAAAGTCATCATATCCACTGTGGAAAAAAACAACACCCTGAGATTAGTGTTGTCCTAAAATAACCTCTATTTCTTTCTATAGAGAACTAACTGGTTAATTAAATGATGATACACCATATTGGGTTGAACCATATGAAGTTTCCCATTTTCAACCAGTTTTTCCAGCTTTATTGAGATACAAGTGATAAATAAAATTGTATATCCTTAAAGTATACAATGTGATAATTTGATAGACACATACAATGTGAAATATTACCACAGCTAATTAACACATCCATCACCTCACCTAGTTACCTTTTTGTGTGTGTGAGAATGCTTAAGATCTATTCTTGCAGGAAGCCACGCATTGTCTTCACTAGCAGAGAGGTGTGCACAAGGAACCCAGAAAACTAGAGACCTTAAGCTCTGGCAAAGGTCAGAGCTATGCACCCACTGTTTAGTTGCAATAAAGGTAGCTAAAGCAACTTCCACCTTTTAGCCTTATGTAAACCCTTGCTGACAGGCTATCATCGAGCTATAACTGGAATTGCCTGCCTAGGGGCTCTGGGTGTATCCCAAACCTGAATAAAAAGGATAGCAAGGCAAGAGCAAAATGGAGTCCTTCCTTGGGCTTCCACCTGGCCCCCAATTTCCAAATTATTATTTCTTGTATTGTCTCTTTCATTTGCGTGTGATCTCCTCCAGAGCACAAACACAAACCCTGAATCTGAACCCTGAACGACATGGGATGTGGGACACTTGCATTTTCTCTTAGCAAATTTCAAGTATAAAATACAGTAATATTAGCTACAATCACTATGCTGTATATTAGGTCCCCAGAACTTACTCATCTAATAACTGATATTTGTACCCTTTGACAGACACCTCCCATCAATCACCGCTCTACTTTTGACCATTTTTTGGCCTACTGAAATAGCAACTGCACTTAATTCAACTTAACATAATGGAATACTTTGCCATTATTAAAAAGAAATGATTCTCTATCATCACTGATGTTTCTGTCTCTCTCTCCCTTTTTCTTTCTCTGTGAAATCAATAAGAAGATTTTTTAAAAATATATTTTATTGATTTTTTACAGAGAGGAAGGGAGAGGGATAAAGAGTTAGAAACATCGATGAAAGAGAGACATTGACAGCCACCTCCTGCACACCCCTACAGGGGATGTGCTCGCACCAGGATACATGCCCTTCACCAGAACTGAACCTGGGACCTTTCAGTCCGCAGACCGACGCTCTCTCCACTGAACCAAACCGGTTTTGGCAATAAGAAGATTTTTTTTAAAAGGAAAGTATCTCTATGTTATGTCTCCAAACAAACAAGACACAGCATGTGTATCAAATGCTCCCATGAGTGGTTTTAAAAGAAATATGGGTATGTACATAAAATTTTCTAGAACCACACCAAAAAAAGTGCCCTCTGAGATGGAGGCTAGAAGTTCTGGGGTAAGAAGGAGACTACTTTTCACTGCATATCTTCCTGTCATCAAATAACCTCTCCCTGTTGGAATGTCATCTTATATACAGTGGTACATCGAGATACGAGTTTAATTTGTTCCATAACCTTGCTCGTGTATCAAGTTGCTCGTATCTCAAAGCAAATTTCCCCATTGAAATCAACTGAAATGCCATTAATCAGTTCCAGCCCCCAAAATGCCACCCCAGTTGTTCTTGTTACGTGTTTTTGAATAAGAAAAATATATTTATAATGACAAATATTGTATAAAAACATAATAAAAGAGAATGTAAAGGAATAAACTGGTTTTATAAAGTGTATTTACCTACTCGTTACACTCTTAATGCTACACTTTATCCCTAAACTGAATGTAAATTAACTAATCTTCACTGAACTTACTTGCTACTGGTCTTTGCATTTTTGGCCGATTTAAAAAAAACGTCTCCAACCAGGTTTGCCTCTTCCTCCCTTTCAGAATGTTTCTGAAATGGGTGAGGCAAGTTTTATTGAACAGCTCCGATGCACGACCAGTAGCAACTTTTTCAGGGTTTTTCTTTTCCACGAAGTGTGACACCCTCTCCCACATTCCTAAGATCTCCTTTATCTCACTTGTAGAGATTTCCTCCACCTCTGGCTCCTTCTCGAAACCAATTTCTTGGAGAACCTCCGCATGTTGCTGAGACTGCAACTCTTGTAACTCCTCCGTGGTGAGTTCCAGAGAGTGCTCCTCGATGAGCTCATTCACATCTCTCTCATCCACCTCCAGGCCCATGGATTTTCCCAGAGACACTATCTCCTCCTCCAATGGCACCTCGGGTTCAAATCCTTCAAAGGTCCTTTCGGCTACGGCCTCAGGCCGCAGCTTCTTCCATGCAGAGGTCAAAGTCCTCCTTGTAACACTCAGCCAGGCCTGATCAATAATTCTGAGGCATATCACGATGTTAAAGTGGTTCTTCCAGAACTCTCGAAGGGTGAGGTTTGTGTTCTCCATCACCTCAAAGCAGCACCAGAACAGGTGCTTGATGTACAGCTTTTTAAAATTAGAAATCACCTCCTGATCCATGGGGTGCAGGATAGGACTGGTGTTGGGAGGTAGGTAGACAACCTTTATAAACTTGAACTCTTCGAGGAGTTCATCTTCGAGGTTCAGTGGGTGAGCAGGAGCATTGTCAAGGACGAGGAGGGCTTGCATGGTTAGGTTGTTTTCCTGTAGATATTTCTTAACAGAAGGGCCGAAAACCAGGTTTATCCACTCCACAAAGAACTGCCTGGTGACCCATGCCTTGGGGTTTGCCCTCCATATAACTTGCAGTTTATCTTTTAAAATCTTATGTGACTTAAAGACTCTGGAGTTTTCCGAATGGTATACGAGGGAGCAGAGGCTTGATCTTGCAGTCGCCACTCGCATTGGCGCACAGTTGGAGAGTTAGCCTATCCTTCATGGGTTTGTGGCCTGGTATCGCCTTCTCCTCTGCTGTTATATAAGTCCTATTGGGCATCTTCTTCCAGAAAAGCCCTGTCTGGTCACAGTTGAAGACTTGCTGGGAGATATATCCTTTGGCTTCTATCAGTTCAGAAAAAGTTTTGAGGTAATCCTCAGCTGCCTTCACATCCGAACTTGCTCCCTCACCATGCCTGACGATGGAGTGAATGCTGGACCTTTTCCTGAAGTTATCAAACCAGCCTCTACTGGCTTTAAATGAGTCTTTCAATGCTTTGTCCGTGGAAGTGCGCGGGGTCTGCTCCAGCAAATCACCGTAAATCGCTAGCGCCTTCTTGCATATGATGCCCTGTATTAATATATCTCCTTTAAGCTGCTTCTCCGTCACCCACACCATCAGTAGATTCTCCATCTTTTCATGGAGAGAGCTACGGAGCTTAGAAATTATTGTAACGCCCTTAGCTGCCGTTATACCCTTTATCGACTCCTGTTTAAGCACAGTGCATATCCTTGAAGTACTACGCCCGTACTGCCTCGCCAAGTCAGCCACTCGCACACCTTGCTCATATTTTTCTATGATTTCATGCTTTAATTCAATAGACATCATCCTCTTCTGAGCACTGACCTTTTCACTTGCTTTCTTTTTTATTTTTTTTAATATATTTTTATTGATTTTCATAGAGAGAAAGGGAGAGGGTTAGAGAGCTAGAAACGCCGATGAGAGTGAGACATCTATCAGCTGCCTCCTGCGCGCGCCCCACTGAGGATGTGCCCACAACCAAGGTACATGCCCTTGACCTAAATCGAACCTGGGACCCTTCAGTCTGCAGGCCGACGCTCTGTCCACTGAGCCAAACCGGTCTCGGCTCCACTCGCTTTCTTCGGACCCATGGATATAAAAAGAAATGTGATAAAGTATGTAAATGCACAAAACATGCTTCGACAACGAGGTAAACAAGCACACTGACTGAGGCGTGGGAAACTATGAGACGCTCGAGTAAGCTGGTGGGTCGTGCGCAGCTGGCCGATCCGCGCAATTACTTGTATCTCAAATGTTGCTCGTATTTCAATGCAAAAAATCGCTTGCTCGAGGGCTCATATCTCAAAAATCTCGTATGTTAGGGCACTCGTATCTCCAGGTACCACTGTATTACTTTTTTAATTAAGAAAAGTCTGGACACTTTTTAAATGCCAATGTACAGTTTCTTTACTGACACTCATATTATTTACATCAGAAACACTCTTCTGATAAGATAATTACTTAGAGTTAGAGGTCTTTTCTTATTCCAAACCCAAACCAGATACCAAATAGCTTTATGACCCTAAGGATCTTAATGGCAACTCAGGTAAGTACTATGTTTTAACAATAATATCCATATATATATAAAGCATTATATGTGCATATATAGTATGTACAGTTACTCATTTATCTCTACCTGTAATTCATCCTGCTATAGGCCCTCTGTACAACTATACATAAGTGCTTTATAAAGAGCACATATATGCAAATATATATAACCCTATGTATATGGTGTAGGTATGTGTACATGTACCATACGCACCACCCCAGGCTGCTACTCAACCAGGGTCAAAGATGCAACTAGTAATCACAACCTACCAGACCAGGTAGTTCTTTGGTCTATCTTCAGAATATTGGAAAGAATTACTACTGCTGTCTTAAAAACCATTAGGTCTTGGGCTAATCCTGGACCTCTTCTCCAGGATATCCCAATCTTACATATCTGTGGAGGGATCAATCTAATGTCTGTCTTTTTCTAAAGATCTTTTCCCTTCACTATTATCTGGATCATAATTAAAGACTGGAAACCAATATTAAATTTAGCAGTTCTCATGCTATGAATTCCCTCACTGCCCTCACTCACTTCCCTGAGAATCAGTATATTTGCTAGGGAAATGTAACTTATGAGATTTGTAGCATATATGAACAGACTGGATTGGGGAGTGGGGAAGGACTTATAGTCTTTCACATTCATTTTCAGCTAGAATAAAATGCAGAATTTATGAAATTACATACATCTTGAGATATTTAAAGAACATTTCATTTAATGATCACTAATGATCTATATTCACAAAAAAAATGTATGTGCTCAATATTTTTATCAGAAAATTAAATGAAAAACTTAACAATGTGTTTTTTTAAATTTACTTAAGTTTTAATAAACATGCTTTACCCCAACCATAAATAATATTGAATTTAAATAATGCAATCTTAGTTATTACAATGAGTTCGTGAAATCTACAAATTTTAGTGGCACTTTCAATAAATTTGTTGTTTGACTTTACTCAATTCAAATTAGAGGCATCTCTAAAGTTTCTTTCAAATTGTATAAATTTACTGGATAACACTGATATAAATATGCAAGGAATTTTAACCATTTATATAAATATACAAAATATACTCTTTTTAAAAACCTGCCATTTTCCCATTATTAACAATTTAAGAACTTTTTAAAAATTAAAATTTCAAACGTTAAAGGTCCTTTTAGGAAAGTTCCATCTTGGTTAGCTTTAATCTTCTAAAAACATATTAAACCCCACATTCTTAATTTATCACCAATGATACAAAATTCAAGTATCACTATTAAGAGGAATTACAAAATGTACTCTTAAAAAATGACTAAAGCAATCCTTTGCTTTTTATTAACTGCCATGTTAACATTTGTGTGTGTGCTTACACTTAGTTATTTTAGGAAAAAAGGAGGCAAGTTAATAAAACATTAGTCCATAAGCACATACCAAAAGTTACATTTTCATATAGGGCTTTACTGACCTTAGAAAACAAATTTTCATAAAAATATAGAATAAATTAACTTTTGCAAATTTATTTTTAAAGAACACAGATCTAATGATTTTATCAGTTTATTGTTCAAATTTCTCACCTATAACAAACTTTCCATGTGATGGTTAATGAAAACTAGAATCTATATTAGAATCTATATAAAAATATATATATATGCCTAAATAACCATTATGATCAGTCGACAGAATGACTGGTCGACCGGTTGCTATGATATGTTCTGATCACCAGTGGGCAGATGCTCAATGCAGGAGCTGCCTCCTGGTGATCAGTGTGTTCTCACAGCCAACCTCCCACGAACAGCCAACCTACGACAGTCCCTCCTCCTGGCTGGCTGGCCCTGATCAATCCTGATGAGAACTGGGTGAGATGGCCCTGATCAGCCCTATCACCAGCCAGGCTGAAGGACCCCACCTGTGCATAAATTCGTGCACTGTGCCTCTAGTCCCATGTAGTAAAAGGGTAATATGCAAATAGACCAAACTGCAGAGCCAAACAACTAATCAAAGCGTAACATGCTAATGATATGCTATAGTTGCTCAGCTGCTTGCTATGACATGCTCTGACCACCAGGAGGCAGACAGTCCACCAACTGCTATGACGTACACTGACCACTAGGGGGCAGATACTCCAACTGCTAGGTTAGCTTGCTGTTGGGGTCTGGACAATTGGGACTGAGCGAGGGCCAGACACACCCTGGAGTCTCTCGTCCTTCTCTGGCCCAGTCATGAACTGGTGGGGTCCCTCAGCCTGGCCTGCACCCTCTCGCAATCCAGAACTCCTCGGGGGATGTCAGAGAGCCAGTTTCAGCACAATCCCGCAAGCCATTCCCCTTGGGAGGGCACCAGAGGCAGGGCTCAGGGCTGGCAAGCACTGCTATGGCAGCGTGAGCCTCTCCCAGTCGGGACTGACTGGGCGCAAACCCGTGGCAGGCACAGTAGGACCGGGCCTGCAGGGAAAGGCAGTTGGAGGGGACCCAGGCCTGCAGGGGAGATGGCAGTTAGGGGTGACCAGGCCTGCAGGGGAGCAGTTAGGCAGGGGATCAGTTAATCAGGCTGACAGGGAAGTGGTTAGGGAGTGATCAGGCTAGCAGGCAGAAGCAGTTAGGGGTAATCAGGAAGGCAGGCAGGCAAGCAGTTGGGAGCCAGAAATCCTGGATTGTGAAAGGGATGTCCGACTGGCAGGATCAGGCCTAAATGGGCAGTCGGACATCCCTCAAGGGGTCCCATATTGGAGAGGGTGCAGGCTGGGCTGAGGGACACCCCCCCAGGGACAACCCCCCCCACCCCCGCCGCCTCCTGTGCACAAATTTCATGCACCGGGTCTCGGGTCTCTAATATACATATATATATATATATATATATGCTAATATGCTAAGTGTCCCTCCACTGGGTCGCTATGACACACAATGACCACTAGGAGGCAGACACTCAATGCAGGAGCTGTCGAGCTACAGTGACTTGGCAGCGGCAGTTCTCGGGTGACCCACCCTGTAAAGAGAGGAGGGAGCCCAATTCCTCACCGGGCTGTGCGATTCCATCTTCTTCGGCAGTGGGTTATGTTGTTGTTGGGGTACTGTCACCCTAAATCTGGTTTACTGCACACTTGCATTTGCATTCCACACCCTGTATGTATGATAGCAACTTTGCAGAGTGTCCTCTTGCACTCTGGGACCTCTCAGGGGATGTCAGAGAGCCGGTTTGGGCCTGATTCCTGCAGGGCAGGCCAAGGGACCCCAACTGCCAGAGGGACCCTGCTCACTCCACAGCCACCCTTTGACCTCCAGCAGTGCCCCAGGTGCAGCTGGCCAGAGAAGAACCACGGGAGGTTGGCTCCAGGGCGTATCCAGCCCTCTTGCCCAGTCCTGCCCCGCCAGCCACCTTCTAATTAATTTCCTTTCAATGTGCATGAATCCATGCACCGGGTTAAGTATATAAATAATCATTTGGTCCTAAGCAATTGCTATGTATATGTTCACGATCAAATTAAAGCTCTCAACCTTGAGCTCTCACAGACCAATAGTACCTGCTACATAAAAGAGTAACAACATGCTAATCTCCACATAATACAAAGAGCTTACTCTTCATTATTAAAAATAACCATGTGGTATGTTGGTAAAATTTGAACCATGCACTTAGCAAGAAACTACGAGGAGAAAATCTGGCCTGCAGCCGAATGCTCCTAACAGGGTGCGGATACAGCTGGATGCATCGTCTACTCGTGTCGCTGGCCTTCCAAGCCACAGCAGAAGGCAAAGGGGCTGTCCGGATCGCCTGCCCACCTTCCTCTCTGAGCAGGGCAGGGCGGGGGCAGCTAGCTGCCCCCCGGGAAGGCGGCGCCCTGCAGCCCTAGCTCCTTGGCCTGCATTCCTCTCACTGAGCAACTCACACATTCGATCAAACCTTTGCTAGGCAGGGAGGGCAAACAAGAAAACATTTCTTTCAAGTTCCCTGCTGGGAACTCTCAACAGCGCCTCTGCTTTTTCCCACGCTCTCGCCAGCCGAAGCTTCCTGACTCCGGCACCTCTGCCCCCAGATCTCCGGAGCAGCCCACCTCGGCGGCGGCCACGCGATGCAGCGCGGAACCGCTTCCAGCCGCGCCGCGGTCCAGCTCCCGCGGCCCCGCCCCGGCCCCGCCCCCGCCCCCGGCTCCCCGCGCTCCCGGGCCGCCCGGCGCTCCCGGCGCCCCAGGCACCTCTCCTCCACTCCCGCCCGGCGCTCCCGCCTCACCTTGGTCCGGAGCTGCCCCGAGGTGGACACTTTGCGGATCAGTTTCTGAGGACCCTCTTGCTCCGCTTCGCTGTCGGACGAATCCTCTGCCGGCCCCGCCGAGGCAGCCGCGGGGGTGACCCCGGCGCTGGGCCCGGCAGCCGTGCCGCCCGCGGCCCCCGGGGGAGGGTGCTGGCCGCCGGCCCCGGCCATCCTCTCCGACTCCTGCGGGGACACAGCACCGCCCGGGGGGGCGGCGGCGGCGGTCAGGCGTGGGCGCCCGGCCGCCGCCATCCTCCGCCCCCACCGGTCGCCGAGGAGGGTCCGGGGGCCCGGGGCCCTTCCGGCGGCGCCGCCAGCCTCCTCCACCGGCTGCGGCCCGTCGGGGCGCCTGGCCTCGGGATGGACCGGGGTCCTGGCCCAGAATACGAGCAGCGCGGGGAGAGCGGCTGGCAGTGACCTCGGGAACCCGACGGCCTCCCCTTCCCGGGTCTGCAGGCTCCAGGAGGGGCGCGAGCGCCGCGAGGACGAGAGCCCTCAGCAGCCGACCCCCGACGCCGGGCACGGGCGATGCTCCTTCCTCCGGCTCCCGGCAGCAGCAGCAAGAATGGCCCCTGGGGAGGAAAGGGGACCTCGATTCCTCCCGACGCCCTAGGGTGCAGCCTACCACCCACCTTCGGGGCCCAGAATCTCCCCAGAGAGACGCGGGCCTCTCCGCACAGTGGGCGCTGAGTACACAGCCTTTCCCAACCACACACCTCGCCCCGCCCCGCTCCTGCCTGGGGCCCAGGTCCTTCCTCGCAGCGGCTTCAGTTTCTAGCCCACCCCCACTCCCATCCGGTGCACACGGAAGAGAAGAGCATTTTCCGGGAGGTTCCACTCGCTCTGAGAACTTTTCGTGCAGAAAGAGCGATCCCTTTAGCCAACAGGAAACTGGGAAGGACGGGGAGAGCGCGCAGAAACAAGAGAGTACACGCAGCCCAAGACGAAAGAATGTAAAATGAAGGTCTAAGCTGAAGCGCTACCCGCGACAGCCGACTAGAAAACAATGCTCTGGAGCCCCGTGAATACCGGTGCCCAAGCACAAAAACAGTGGAAGTCCTGGGAGAGCCACTCCCTAACCCGAACTAGCGCAGGAGGAAATGGGATCAACAGGCTGCAGCCACCGCGCAAAACTGCAAACTCGTCTGGAGCGCACACTAGGGAAGAGCAGCCTTAAGGGCGGGTCGGGCACGCACAGCTTCCAAGAACCGGTGCAGGGTGGGAGGCTGGCAGCTCTTGGGGGGAAAAATACAAAAACTAGATTCCTCTTGTCATTCACAAACAATTCCAAGTTGGTGTTAGTTAAATTTTAAAGTCCGGGGAGTGTGTGCGTGGAGGCGGGGGGAGGGGGTGGGGGGGGGCGAGGTGGGAATTCCCTGCCAGTCTGTGGACTCCCTTAACACTTCAGTAAAAGCAATCTAAGGTGTTCATGTGCCTTCAGTACCCATTTGTATTTTTTTCAGTTGACATGACCTATTTTTTCAGTTGATATAATCTTTTACGGTAGTCCAAACTAAGATTCTATTGGGTTTTTTTAGTTGTAATATTACTCTCAATAATTTGATTGCTGTGTCAAAAAACTAACAGTTCTAATAGTTTTTAAGAAACAATGTGCAATCCCAATACTGTATATACACATTATAGATGAAATTAATTAAACTTTAAAATGTGCTGGTTTGTTTGAATCTTCAAAGACAGGAGATTGCTGACATGTAATACAAATTGGTAGAGGCCACCTCTTCAGCTTCAAATTGTCCTCTTTAGTCAAGGAAGGAGTTGGGCAAAATAAACTTTGAGCCCTTATGAAGGTAAATATGTAATTCTGTATCGACAAAGAACATTGCTGTGAACGGAATTCTTTAAGAGAAAAATAACTAATCAAAATAATGGCCTTTATACCAACCTGCTTGCTCGCTGCTAAGTCCAATGATTCCTAGTAAATGGTCTTTTGAAAGAATAAACCTATTTCAAACTTCTTTTAATGTAAAGAAATTGAGGGCCAAAATCATAAGCTGGGACCAAGGTTAAAAATAATATGGTTACTATTCTAATGTTCTATTCACTTTACCACACTACATAACAAAAGTTAATCTATTATGTTTCTAGTCATACTTTTAAGTTTTCAAGCTTTATATAGTAACATTTCCCAGAATCCAGCCAGAGAGAAAGTAATTAAACTGAAAGGCAATTGTTTAAAGCCCATGCCTATTCGTTCTGTGATCTTAAGAAGAAAACTGAATACATTTCTCACTAATTCAAATAGTGATAGCTTAAAGATACTTACAGTTTTAAACTGGGCCGGTGTGGCTGAACATCAACCTATGAACCATGAGATCAGGGTTGGATTCCCAGTCAGGGCACTTGCCTCGGTTGTGGGCTCGATCCCCAGTTGGGGGTGTCCAGGAGCCAGCCAATCAATAATTCCTTCTTATCATTGATGTTTCTCTGCCCCCCCCTCTCTTTCTCTCTCTCTCTCTTCCTCTCTGAAATCTATATAAAAAATATTTTTAAATAGGTTCAAGTACAAGAGCTGGATAATTAATACCTCAAAGTAAAGGTATTCAGAACTTCATGAAAATGTAGCCTCAGTTATCCCTGCTCTTCAAAAACTCCTATAACAAGTTCTAAAACTTGGTTGTGACTTTGAAAGCACAGCCAGTTTTCGCCTGCTCATGCTAATAAATGATCCCTCCTCTACAATTTCCCCAGCACATACAATGATGAGTGATAATACTGTGTAGGGTGGAATGTCACTTTATTTCCACAAAAGGCATCTTATGAAAAAAACATCTTTTCTTCAATCATTTCTACTGAAGAGAATGTTTCAAGTAATCCCTAATTTAAGGTACCTGGCCCACTAGTTTCTTCTCAGGTCTTACCTGTAAATTAGAATTTTCCAGAATGACTATTTAATCTGTATATTGTATATCTGCAATGCACTCCACTTCCTTTAAAATATAACAGCAATGTCAAGAACTCAATATTTTCAACCACTTTAATATAGCTCAACATGGCAACTGAAATAAATTTCAAATATGTGGTATATTACAATATTTCTTTGATTTATAAGACTTGACTTTTTTCCTCAGTGTTTTCAGATTTTCAAACAATTTCTTAGATGTGTCTTACATATTTCTTTTATTGTTGCTACTTTGAAATCTCTGGAACATAACATATCACAAACACACTATTAAAAATTTGGACATAAGCATGTAGACACTGCATTGAGGATGAAATGGAAATAAAAACTATCACTAAATTAGGTTTCTACTGATAGGGCTTCCTGCCCCATTTTAAAAAAAAAAGCTATTACACTGAATGTATATAAGGAACAGCCAATTCTCATGCCCATAGCAACTTTATGAATATTAGCATATTATAATTTATAAATATTTTGAATTATATTATTGATCACTACTTATAGCCAAAGAGGTTTAATATATATTTGATTGAGGTTTTTAAATCCTGTATGTTATGGCTTTATCTTAAATATTATATCATAAACATGCAGAAGTCTATACTTATATATTGAAAAACCCAAATAGGCACTTTAAAAACAGTCATGTTTTAGGACTCCCATTCCTAACCAATGGAAATCAAGCAGAGAACACTGAGTGTTGCACAAACATAGGCCTGCTTTCATCCCAACTTCAGAACTACTTCTGTAATATGCTGTTACATATTTAGAAATTTTTAAAAATATATTTTATTGAATTTTTACAGAGAGGAAGGGAGAGGGATAGAAAGTTAGATACATCAATGAGAGAGAGACATCGATCAGCTGCCTCCCGCACGCCCCCCACACTGGAGAGGTGCCCGCAACCAAGGTACATGCCCTTGACCAGAATCGAACCTGGGACTTTCCAGTCCGCAAGCCGATGCTCTATCCACTGAGCCAAACCGGTTCCGGCTACATATTTAGAATTTAACATTCAAAGCTTTAGTAAAAGTTGCCTTAGTTGTTACCTGAATAAAAAAGATTGAAATTAATTGTGACATCAACTGCATGTACATATGGCTAACCTGCACCTTAGATTAAAAACCTTTCTTCATCTAGATCTAATACATACATATACTTATAATTTAAATTTTGGTCCTTTTTTCTTTGAAACTCTTCCCTCCTAATTTTCTGTTAGTTCTGAATATGAGAGCCTATGAAACTAGACATAAAAGTAATTTGGAAATAAAAACATTAGTAAATGTATCCTAGTATCATTCCATTGTCTAAAAACTACTTTGCAAATATTCCCACACTTTTTAACTTTTGCCTATTATTTGAATAAGGGTTGTTTAGCTTACTACTTTGTACCTACCTATTCCCGTCACCAAGGTATTTTTCAATTGATTAGAAATTTAGGTAAATACCTCTATTTCCACTGACTCGATTACATTCTGAAGCTAGCATTAAAGAAAATACAGATACCTGAAAGTTAACATTTCTTTTAGGCCCAGTGTCCAAGCTGGAGTAATGATATAGCTAGCAGTTTATTTATATGCCCTCACTTAACTAAATTTCACTCTCAAATACAAGAATGTCATTAAGTCCTACATCTGCCTCTCAGCATTTCAAAGAAGTGATAATCTCTTTACTATTACTCAGTATCAATTTCCAAGGTTATTTACTCTTCTGTGAATAATTCCATGTAGAATCATAAAATTATGTTTCAGACTCCATCAAAAAAGAATGACAGTAAATTCTTACATGTAAGCTGTTATATGCAACATGGGATGATGCAACAGTATCTATGTAATGTGAACATTGCCTGTTTGATATTGGATATACTATTACCAAAATTGTATGTTTTTCATAAGCATAAATGCATATACTTTTATAATAAAGAATTAAAGACACCTATATTTGAATTCTAAAAGCAAATCCTACATAATAAAACCCTAATATGCAAATTGACCAAATGGTGGAACAACCAGTGGCTATGGCACGCACTGACCACCAGGGGGCAGATGCTCAATGTGCTCCCACAAGAGGAGCACCACTCAGCAGAAGCGGGTCTCAGGGCTGGCAAGTGCAGCAGCAGTGGCAGGAGCCTCTCCCGCCTACGTGGCAGCGCTGAGGAGCAGCAGTAAGGAGCAAGCTAAGCCAGCAGCTGGACATCCCCCGAGGGGTCCCAGACTGTGAGAGAGTGCAGGCTGGGCTGAGGGACTCCACCCACCCACCAGTGCATGAATGTTGTGTACCGGGCCTCTAGTTTTAAAATAACTGTGAAATGGATCCAAGTCAAAGTGAATTATTTTTAACCCCACGTTTTTGAGGGTCCACAGGTTGGGCTTCAGGAAATCTGTGATTCCCCTAAAGTTTTATTTAAAAGTTTACATGTATGTTGCATAAGAACATTTTGGGGTAAAACAGAGTCCATGGCTTTGATTGGACTCTTAAGAATCATTGATTTAACCTTTTAAAGTTCAAAGAAAGTTCAGGAATACCTGATTTTGATGAATTTTGTGTCCCTTCAAAACATATTTAAATTAAACTGATGTTTCTTCTTAGCTCTGAATGATTGAAATAATTAACATTTAAATACACTACTTTCCCCCCCCCAAAAAAAATTTATCCCTCCTTTTTTTTATATATGTCACTTTTCAATCATTTGGATAATTTATCTTTTTTTAAGACATTAAATGAGAATTCCCTTTATTAGTTCTTAGATTTAGTAGCCATAGATGAATGGCCACAGTTTCAAATAAAACCACTTTGTAAAAAGTATCATTTTTATGCCATATACCTGAGATCTCTAAAGATGCTTTTTGGCCTATCTGAATGTAAACCAGAGGTGGGGAATGTCTTTTGGTCTGGTCCTGCCATGGCAACCGCAGTGGGACTCAAAATTCAATAAATATAGGAGCTTTTTATATACCAACGTAATCTTTAAGTTAGTAATTTCGTATGGTCCGAGAATGAAGTTATAAATATACAAATGGCCGTTGGCAGAAAAAGGGTTCCCCACCCCTGATGTAAACCATTAACACATATGAAACAAGACACTGTTTAGTTAAGATGTATACTCTGTGAGTATTTAAGGAATTGTGTCTATGTTGTTAACTGCTATATCCAACAATCCTGGAACACAGTAGGTGCTGGATAAAATATCTGTTGACTAAATAAAAGGCCTTCAGTGTTTAAAGAAAATAAATCTAACTTTTAAGAAGAGTCCTGCAATCTGGATAAAGTGTCAAAATTCACTCACACGTTTGTGTTAGGGCCTGAGTTTTAAAAGCTAATATATGAGCATTACATTTTTGTCATTTTTGGGATGTAAAACAAACAAAGTTTATCTGTACAATTCTAGACACAAAAGTAGTTTGGCATCAGCATCCTAAGTAAAATAAATACAACTGAGTATTTTTTCATTGTGATGGGTGATGACTTACAATATCCAGGTTCAAAAAGGACTTCATATAGGAAATTTTAAAGATAAAAAAGTAACAAAAACAGGTCGGCCCCTGAGTTTAGTTCTTAGTGATCTTTGATTTAAACTTCAAAACTAAATTGTATGTTTTTAAATTTCAAGGACAATTTGATCTCCAGTGATAATCACAATAGAATTTAAGCATATAGGCAACCTAACAACACTTTCAAATTTACAAAAGCAAAGACAGCTGCAGATACAGAAGGATCAGAGTCCAAGGACACTTATGAAAGGTCGGAAAACAGGATCCTACTCAGAACAAAGGAGCAGGGAGTGTACATATTCGAAAAGAAAAAGGAGAACCAAGCCTGGCACCTGACCTAGAAGCTCTCAGCAGGTAGGGGGGCAGCCAGAGCAGACACGCGGGAGTCCCTGGGAAAAGAGCAACGATGCGTTGAAAACAACCCGGGTGAGGCCAGAAATTTTGGACAAGGCTTTTCAAATAAGTCCAGGAATTTCAACTAAGACGGAGTAGGCAGGGGATGCAGAGCCAAAATCCGATGCCAGGGTAAAGGCAACCCACAGAGGTTTACAGAGCTCTGAGTGAGGCGGGGATTTCGGGATGGAATCCCAGGAGGGTTGTGAGGTGGCTCTGACTGTCTCCGTTGGAAGAAAGAAGGAAGTTGTAGGAGTTAGAGGGAGGAACACCCCTCTCCCCCCGTCCCTTCTCCTCCTTACCCACCCTCACACGCAGAACACACGCAGACGCTGCTTTCGGTCCCTACAATCACCCAACCTCCGCGTTGCCTGTGCGGCGAAATCGAGGTTAGCTTCCCGCATCACCGCTGACAAAACCCTTGAACCCTGGGCAGTAGCGGCGCACAGAGGTCGGAGGCGTGGCTCCGGGCTGCCAGCTGCGCGCGGCCTCCCGAGCGCCCGCCGGGGGAACCTGCGCGCCCAGGTGACGGCCGGGGCGCGGTCTCGGCAGCGGAGCCCCGTCTCCGCGCCCCACACGCCGACCCCAGCGCCCGGGCTTCGGCTCCCCAACTCCTTACCCACTCCGCTCTGAAACCAACTTTCAAAGTTGAGAGATCGACGAGGCGCGGAAACGGTCCTCCCAGGGTCGTCGTCAGCGGGTTAGCCGGCGGCCCCTCGGGAAGAGCCGCGTCTGGCGGGACAAAGGCGCACCCGGCGGCGCGCGAGGAGGAGCCAGGGCAGCGGAGGAAGCGCTGCCCCGGCTGGGAAGCAGCTGGGGACTTCATCCCGGGCCATTTCCTGAACGGAACCCGGCCCGGGAGGGGGGAGGGCAGAGCAGAAGTGGGAGAGGGTGGGCGCGGGCGCGGGCGCGGTACCCACCGGTTCCTCGCAGGCCGGGCTGCAGGCGCCAGGCGCGGGGCGCACGTGCTGCGGCTCCATCGCGCCGGCCCGCGCCCGCCGGCCGCCCGAGCGCGCGGTACCGGGCCGCCGCCGGCGACGCTGGATGCGCTTCCCTCGCCGCAGTCTCCTCGGCCGCTGCCGCCGCCGCCCCGGCTCCCGCCGGGGGCCAGCCGCCGGCCCTCCCGCCGTCTCCGGCTTCCGCCGCGCTGCGCTCTCCCACCCCCTCTCCGGTCCCTTCCTCCTCCACCTCCTCCTCGATCCAGCGCCGCGCGATCCGCTCCCTGCCGCGGCCGCCGCCGCCGCCGCCTCCCGCGGCCGCCGAATCCGCCCCTCGCTCCTTCCTCCGCCCCCCGCTCCCTCCCCTTTTCCTCCCCGCTTCCCGCCCCTTCCCCTGCCGCCCCCTCCTCCCGGCGGGCCGCCCGGGACGCACGTGACCCCCCTGTCAGGCCTTATAAGGCACAGAAGCGAAAGCGGCCGCCGGTGGTCACGGGCACCGGGCGCCCACGAGAGGCCTCCCCCAGGATCAGGCAGCGGGGAAGCCCGGGCTGGGCGGCCGAGGCGCCGGCGACGGGAGCGGCGGTGGTCGGGAGCCCCGCCAGACGCCCCAGCGCCCCTCTTCTCTCTCCCGCTCCCGGCGTCCGCCTAACTCCACACGCTGGCTGCCCATGCTGCAGGCACCTCCTCGCCTCCCGGCGCTGGAGCTTGAAGGAAATCCCACTGGACAGTACCCGACCCAAACAGCGAGAGAGAACAGGCACTCAGGGCCGCTCTTGGACCAACTGCGCCAGGGCTCGTTTATTCATTGTGACGTTGAAAATATTGCAGCTCGGTTAGTTTCTGCAAGTGGGGTTAAGCTCGAGCTTCTTTGAATTCATTTTGCATCATTAACGGTTTCCTGAAAAGAAAACCCGCTAAGGACTCGATCTGCCTTCCAATTCGAGCACTGCACTCAGGCTAGGGAAAGGCGCGGGCTCGCCGTGTATGCTCCATATGTGGAAGTCACCTTTGAAAGCGTAACAGTAGTTTTTCTCACCATCTTTCTGGAATCTAAGTCTGTTTGCATCTATTCCTGTCCAAGATGGGCTTTCACAGGTTATTTTCTCTCCTAGGTTTTCAGGGCCCTTTCTATCATTATCTTCCCATGGCCCCTAATTATGTCAAAAAATTAATCACATTTTAAAAACAAATAGAAAACACTTACTTGAAGCAAGTCTGCCTCCAGTCCTCACCTTCTCACAGCCAAACTCTTTGGGAGATTAATTCCTGTTATTAATCCCACATCCACTTCTTAATTTGCCTTTCATTCTTCCCTGCCACCCAACTTCTGCGGCAACTATTACACAGGGAGGACCCTGACAAAGGTCATCTGTGGCTTTGAAAATGTTCTAAAGCATTGGGTTTGGAGCTTGTGTTTGTTTTTTCAATTCTCTTCTTACTTATCCTATCTGCAGCACTTGTCATTGGAGACCAGACTTTTATCCTTGAAATTTCCCTTCCATTGGCCCCTGTGAAAAATCAGTCTCCAAGTCCTCTAACCATTTCTTCCCCAGCCCCTTTTGCCACCCCTCCCATGTTGGAGTGTCCAAATAGTCTGCCTTTGATCTGTTCCTAATGCTGCCTGCTCTATCCAATCCACCCATGATTTCAACTACCAACCATGTGCTAACTCATAAATTCCCATTCCTATCCCAGATCTCCAGTTCTGGAAAGGCAACTTCTTTCCAGAAATTTCTACCCAGACATCCCAGGGGCCTTAACCTCAGAAAGTTAACTTTCCTGCCAATTGGCTTTTCTCTCTAGTCACATTCTCTCAGTAAAATGTCTCCACAATCCCCCCAGACACCCAAAGGAGAAATCTGAAAATTGTCCCAGGCTCCTTTTCCCTCATTCCACATGTTTCTGTCTCCTTCCCCCAGTTTCACAGCTCTTCCTGATTTCAGGTCCTTTGTTTCAAATCCCTGAAACATTGTATTATTTCCCTTATTAGTCTCACTGCCCCTAAGCTAGGGTCACCTCTACCCTGCCATCTCTTACATTTTGAACGTCTAGAATACAAATACAAAACCAAGGGAGTCATTCTCTCCATAATCCTTCAATGGCTCCCCGTTGCCTGTAGGATGAAGCTCCCTATCAAGCCACTTTTATTCCGTGTCCTCTCGTGGAATGCCCTTTTTCTTATTCCAGCCTGTCCAAACACCTACTCATCTTTCAAAATTCAGCCTGAGAGTCACCTTCCTGATAAAATCTTTTGAGCCTGCTGCAGGTTAGAACTGGCCACTTTTTCTAAACGAAATGTACCCTCTCCCCATCATAATGCCTTAGAAGACTATTAAACTACCAGAGTCCCAGTGCATGAAGTTTGTGCACAGTTAGGGTCCCTAGGCCTGGTTGATGATCAGGGCTGATCTGTGGGGTGACCAATGGGGCCATCAGGGCCCCTGCTTCACCCGCCTTGGCCTGCTGCCGCTGGCTCACCTGCTGCACCATCCTGCCCCAGTTCTGCTCTCATCTGGCCCATCAGGGTCAACATCGCCTCCACTGCCGCCACTGACAGTGCCACCTCACTGATGCCCACCATGTTCTGCGCCGCCTTCTGGTGGTCAGCGCACATCTAACCCCAAGTTGGTCGAACTCCCACCTGTGGGGCCAATTTTCATATTAGCCTTTTATTATATAGGACTAGAGGCTCGGTGCATGAAATTTGTGCACAGGGAGGGAGGGGTGTCTCTTAGCCTGGCCTGTACCCTCTTGCAATCCAAGACTCCTCAGGTAGGGTCTCTAGCCTGGCTGGAGATCAGGGCCTATCAGGGCTTTCCTTACCCCAGCTGCCAGAAGCTGGCCTTCCCCTGCCACTGCCACTGCTTGCCATCTGTGTGGCACTGCCCTCCCCTCCTCCGCCACTGGTCACCTCCCTCTGCAGGTGATAAGCATGGGGTGTGATCACTTGGCTGGCCTGGGCTTCCCTCTGCTGGGCTATCAATCACGGAGCCACTCAATCAATCACCCCACAGAGGGTGTCCTGAGCTTCCTCCTGCAGGATGATCATGGGGCGATGGCAGGGCCCCCCAACCAATCGCATTGAGCCCGCCTTGGTGTGTGTCATAGTGTGGTCGTTCTGCTATTCGGTCATTCAGTTGATTTGCATATTATGCTTTTATTATTATAGACTTTTTAAAATATGTTTTTGTTGATTTCAGAGAGGAAGGGAGGAAGAGAGAGAGATAGAAACATCAATAATGAGAGAGAATTATCAATATGCTGCCTCCTGCAACCTGGGTTCTTCAGTCCATAGGCCAATGTTCTAACCACTGAGCAAACCAGCCAGGCTATTAAACTAATTTTTACATATAACCTCTTTGATGACAAATATAACTGATTTACCTCCATTTTCCAAGTACAGTTTTTGATGCATAGTAGATGCTCAGTAAATGTTGTATTAATTATGTGATAGAATTTTATTACTATATTTATGGCTATAGAAAATTATTTTCCCATGCATCATCTCATTTAATTTTGATTCTACCAATATTATCATCTTTTATAGAAATATAAGCTGAAACTAGAAAAGAATAAAGCAATTTGCCCAAATCACAAATCCAGGACTATAAACCCAGTTTGCCTACTTAAGTTTATTACATGTTTATCTGTTCATTGTGGGGTTTTTTCAGATTAAATTCTATTTTGTATGATTCAATCACTTTCTTTTTGTTAGTGGTTGCCTAGCATGTATCTTTCCATCTCTTTAATCTCAACCATTCTGAGTCATTATGTTTTAAGTGTGTCCTGTAAATAATAGCTGATTTTCGATGTTATTAACTCATTCTGAGAATCTGCCTTTTAGTAGTCTATTTTAATCAGTTTTTATTTATCATGTATATTAATTAGGACAAAGGTTATTATAAGAAAGAAGTCTTTCCTCCCTGCCTTTCTCCAAACTCAATATATATTTCTGTCTCTTGAAAGAGTCTTGGGGTAGAGGTGCAGGTTGTTGGGTAGCTCCTTTGCTCCTTATTGCTATCCCATCACCTGGGGCCATGGTCAGCAAACTGCAGCTGGTGAGCCACATGCGGCTTTTTGGCCTCTTGAATGTGGCTCTTCCACAAAATACCACTGCTTGGGCAAGTCTATTTTGAAGAAGTGGCATTAGAAAAAGTTTAAGTTTAAAAAGTTTGGCTCTCAAAAGAAATTTCAATCGTTGTACTGTTGATATTTGTCTCTGATGACTAATGAGTTTGCCGACCAGTGACCTGGGGCATTGCCTTTATCTACGTGGTAGAAACTGGTCAGGGAGTCCCAAATGCACTGAAGGAAGAAAAGGGAATGAAGGAGCAGGAGCACAGTTTGTTAAAGTCTAGGCCCCAAGTGACACATCTCTCATCTGCTCATTTCCCACCCACCGGAATGTATTTACATGGTCACATCTATGATCAAGAAGTAGGAAAAAGAGACCACTACCCAGGCACCCAGGTCCCAACCACAAAACTGTTACTACCGGAGATGAGAATAGATTTTGGTAAAAACTAGCATTTGCTGTTATATTTTGATCACCATCTTTGGATTTATTACCACCTTCTCATTTCATATTTATTTATCTTTCTTTTACTTTGCCTGAGTTTTTCTCCTTTCTTGCTTTCTATTCTATTAACTGAATTTGTCTTTCCTTCACTCCATTTTCTAAACACTTCTACTGATTTGGCATTTATATCTTCTATTTCAATTCTTAGTGATTACCCTTAAGATATTAACAATTATACTTAACAGCCAAGATTAGTCAATATCAGCATTCCCTTCCTTTAAAGATAATCTTATACAAACAAAAATAAATAAAGCACCTTAACTCCCAAATTTCTCTCCTATAAACTATTGCTATTCAGTGTTTTTAAGTCCCCATTTATATTAAATTATTTACTAAATTAATCACCTCTGTTACTACTTTTATAGCCATTATTTAACTAATTTTTTCAAAATATTTTATCAATGTTTATCCTTACTATTTGCTTTTTGTATCTCATTCTTTTCTATGGGGATTAATTTATATCTTGGTGAAATACATTAGTATTTTTTCCCATCATATCTGTGAGTAAAATTCTCTTTTTGTCTTTGTATATCACTCTCATTCTATTTTCTTTCACATTCTTGAATCATAATTTTATCAACTAAGAAATTCTAAGTTGACATTATTGACACCAACTGAAGTTACTACCTGCTTACCTTCTAGCATCTATTGTTGGCAGTTAGAAGTCTGCAGTCAATCTTGTTATTTCTTTACTAAAAGGCCTGGTGCACGAGATTTGTGCACTTGGGGGGTTCCCTCAGCCTGGCCTGCACCTCTTGCAGCCTATGGGGAATGGGTCTAAACCTTCAGTCAGACATCCTTAGTGCTGCTGTGGAGGCAGAAGAGGCTCCTGCCACTGCTACTGCACTAGCCAGTTGTGAGCCAGGTTTCTGACTCAGCAGCGCTCCCCCTGTGGAAGTGTACTGTCGACAGGGGGCAGATCCTGTGTTGAGCATCTGCCCTGTGGTGGTCAGTGTGCATCATAGCAACTGGTAATTCTGCCATTTGGTCAATTTGCATATTAACCTTTTATTATATAGTATGGTTTTTTTCTCTATAGTAACTTAAAATCTTTTCCCCACTGAGACCAGTTTGGCTCAGTGGATAGAGTGTCGGCTTGCAGACTGAAAGGTCCCGGGTTCGATTCCGGTTTGGGGCGTGTACCTTGCTTGCGGGCACATCTCCACTGTGGGGTGTGCAGGAGGCAGCTGATCAATGTCTCTCTCTCATTGATGTTTCTGACTTTCTATCTCTCTCTTTTCCTCTTTATAAAAAAATCAATATAATATATTAAAAAAAAATCTTTTCCCCACTTGATGTTTACATTACTGATTAGTTTCTAGATGGATTTTGTTTTTAGATATCTTGTTCAGGACTTGGTATGAATTTTTAAACTAAAGTCCTTTTTCAGTTTTGGAAAATTTTCATTCTTTACATAATTCAAATATTCCCTATCCCCACCCCTGCCTCATGCATTTTTATCTGTTTTATCTTTCTGGAACACATTAGATATGAGTTGGAGTTTCTCATTTTATCCTCCATGTCTTAAGTTTTTCTTTCATCTTTTTCATCTTTTTACTTCTCTGTTTTGATCTTGGAGAATTTTATCAACTATACCATCCAATTCGCTAACTCTTTGCATCTATATTTTCTACCCTTTAATGTCTCCATTGAATGCTTATTTACTTACATTTCTAGAATTTTCATTTAATACTTATTCAAGAGTGCCTGTTCTTTTTTTTTTCACAATATCTTACTTTTATCTTAGAGTCTATCTTTATCTCTTTGAACATTTTAAACATATTTATCTAAAAGTCTCTTTCAAATTATTCTATTATCTATAGTTGATAGAGTATAAATTCTTCCATTTGTTGTACTTCCTGAGTCATATTTGTGGTGGCGTGCTTCCTTGCATGCTTTGTAATGTTTTACAGTGAGCTTATCTTCCATGGGACTTGTTTTCCATAGGAGTAATGCATGCCCTAAGGGGTGTTACTTTGGATTCTTTCAGGATCTATAGGTTTTCCTGGCTCACTTCCATATCTGGCAGTGGATGCCAGAATACTCAAACAGACAATGGCTGGCACAACTGGGACTCCTTATCTATTTTTCTATCTCTAAGAGGCCCCTCCACTACTTTTCCCTGTTTGGTGGCTGAAGGGTACCTGGATGGACTTCTTAAATGTAGAATCCAGGCTCCCAAAATGTATGTTGAGGGAGCAAGCCACATGGATGATTTACCTATTATGAACTCACCTCATAAATCATACAGCATCATTTCCACAAAGGAAATGATTGAAACTGTCATAAAACCCTGCCAATTTCCTTAGGTATGGAACATAGACACCATTTGTCAGTTGGAGGACCATCAAAACCATTGTAGGAAGAACAATGGGATGAAATACACATATTCAAGCACCCTCTTTGGAACACACAATCAGTAAATTTCAGTGGTCATGTTTCTGGGCACCCAGAGATTTATTCTCAGATTACATTGTAAATATAGAGGGATAGTCCTTCTTTCCCACACAGCACCTGAAGAACATGGGTTATTGTCCATAGGGAATGCAGCCAACTAAAATATAGGTATAGAGTTTTCACACTGGAGAAGCAGAGGGCTACAATATCTCACTGTTCCAGTTAACTCTTTTTACTTTTCTTTCCTTTCCTTTTGTTTTGTTTTGTTTTGTTAATCCTCAGCTAAGGATATTTTTGCCATTGCTTTTTAAGGAGAGTAGAAAGGAGGGAGGGAGACAGAGAGTGAGCGAGAGAGAGAGAGAGAGAGAGAGAGAGAGAGAGATTACTTCTTCCACACACTGCAACTGAGGGTGGGGAGCAAACCCACAACCCAAGTTTATGCCCTTGTCCAGGAATTGAACCTGTGGTCCTTCAGTATATAATCCGATGCTCTAACCACTGAGATCACTGTCCAGGGCCTAGCTGGATCATCTATGAAGCATATTGGACTCTCACAAACCTTCCCATAGAAATAATTCAATAAGACTCTGTACTTAAGGACTGTACTTGAAGCAACTTTAAAAACAAATTATATTTTGTAATAATGCACCTGAAGTAAGAAATGGAAATTTCAGCTCTTGTTTCACTTTATAAAAGTAACGTGAAATATGCACATAGATCCATAGCGAACCCCATTCTCCTTGAGTCACATTGGCTGTCATCTCTGCGGCCTTAATAAAAAGATCCTTCATGGTTCTTCCTGGCAGTAGGGTTCTGGTGATGATCTCTATTCATCACAATTTGTAGAATTTGTGCAAATTCCACAAATGCCCTAATTTCACACAATATCAAGGGGAAAAAACTTTTCCCAGGCAGGGGTGGCTCAGTAGTTGAGCATCAACCTGTGAACCAAGTCATGGTTTGATTCCCTTTCAGGGCACTTGCCCAGGTTGCAGGCTCAACCCCCAACTGTTGGGTGTGCAGGAGGCAGCCAATTAATGATTTTTCTCTCATCATTGATGTTTATCTCTCTCCCTCTCTCTCTCTCTCTCTCTCTCTGTCTGTCTCTCTATCTCTCTCTCTTTGAAATCAATAAAACATTTTTTTTTAAAAGAGAGAAAAAAATCTTCAATATTATTAAAAATTTGTTCACTGGCCAAGACCGGTTTGGCTCAGTGGATAGAGCGTCCGCCTGCGGACTGAAAGGTCCCAGGTTCGATTCCGGTCAGGGGCATGTACCTTGCTTGCGGGCACATCTCCAGTGTGGGGTGTGCAGGAGGCGGCTGATCGATGTCTCTCTCTCATCGATGTTTCTGACTTTCTATCCCTCTTCCTTCCTCTCTGTGAAAAATCAATAAAATATATTTTTAAAAAAAATTTGTTCACTCAATATTTACCTGTAAGGATGATAACAATACAATAATTGAAAAGGCAGGTTTTAATACACAATGTGTAAAAAATGTAAATATATATAAACATGCATTAAGAAGTTTGGCAAGATATATCTCAAAGCGGGTAGTGATCATTGGTGGGTAATTGAATTCCATAATCCCAGGTAATTGTCCTTTCTTGTTTTGTTTGAAGTGTGGTAGAATTATGAATGTTCCTTGATCTTATTTTCTCACAGTAAACATTTATTGCTTTTGAGAGAAGGAAATTATTAATAATTTATCATAATTAAATGAACAAAAATCAATCTATTTAGGGAAATATAAATCTCTAAATGCATGAAAAGAGAAATTTGGGACTGGTGAATGAGGCAGAGGAAAAGGGAAAATAACAGGGACACAGAGCTTCTGTCCTCTAGGCCAGACAAGGGTGAATAATGGGTCTAGAATTAAAATAAAATGTGACAAGTTTAGTTGTGATTTAAACAATGGCAGATTGTGGGGTCCCCAACAAGTGAGCAGAGCCAGGAATAGGGAATCTAGCTTCTGTGATCCCTGAGAATACATTCAGTGGACTTCATCTCAGCAGTGACACCAGCCTAGCCACTTTAGATTCCAGGTTCAAGTTCTAGGTCCTGGGGACAGGGCTATGAAGAATTAAGTACTGTAGTAGGAACCAAGCCAAAGCAAAGTGTCAGGAACTGGGGCAACAGCTGGAGGATCTCCAACTGAGCAGTTCAGCACCCAGCTCAGTGGCCTCCAGAGAGATGGAAATCAGGAGTCAGGGAACCTGGGGGAGGATAGTGGGAAACAGTGGTCAGTGATAGCCTTCAAGATTAGGGTGGGGGCAATGAACTTCTACAAAACCAGTCCAAATTGAGGGATGGATACTTATTCACTGGTGTTTTCAATGCTGGTTAGGAGTATTTTTGTTTGGAAAAATATGCAAGAAAGAAACAAAGGCAAGGAGAGTGCAAGTTAATTGGGAAACAGAATATTAACAAATTCCAAGTATCCTATATAATAAAGAGGTAAAATGCAAATTGACCATCACTCCAACACACAAGATAGCCACCCCCATATGGATAAAGATGGCTGCTCCCATGTGGACACAAGATGGCAGCAGGGGTAGGCAGTTGTGGGAGATCAGGCCAGCAGGAGACGGCTGTTAGGGTTGGCGAGGTTGGCAGGGGAGAGCAGTTGGGAGGAACCAGGCCTGCAGGGGAGGGCAGTTAGGGGTGACCAGGCTGGCAGGGGAGGGCAGTTGTGGGAGACCAGGCCTACAGAGGAGGACAATTAGGGATGACCCAGCTGGCAAGGGAGGGAAGTTAGGGGTGACCAAGCCAGCAGGGAAGGGCAGTTGGGGGAGGCAGGCAGAAGCAATTAGGGCCAATCAGGCAGGCAGGCAGGCAGTTGGGAGCCAGCAGTCTTGGGATTGGGCCTAAATGGGCAGTCAGACATCCCTCAAGGGGTCCTAGATTGGAGAGGGTGCAGGTTGGGCTGAGGAACATCCTCCCTCTGCGCATAAATTTTGGGCACCAGACCTCTAGTCTATATATATTAAAGGCTAATATGCTAAGTGTCTGACCAACCAACTGGTCACTATGATGTACACTAACCACCAGAAGGTAGATGTTCAATGCAGGATCTGCCAAGCTGCAGTGACTTGGTAATTTGTAATTTGAAGTATAATAACATTGAATGGAAAGCACATGGAATTCGCCGTTATAGAGAATCTACTTACCAACTTTGAACAAGTTATTTCCTCCATTGTAATAGATCATAATGATACCAATCTCTCAGCACTGTTTGAGGGCTACTTTAAATACTGTCCTAAAAATGTTTGGCATAACATAGGGATTCTCACAAACATAAAACTACCAGCTGAAAATTAAATACAAATAATAATTTTTAATTTCCACATTTCACTATTTTTAGTGATTCACATTTTATTGTTTCTGGCACTCTTTTTCAGTTTAGACTATTTATCCAAGTATAATAATTAATGTACAATTCACATTGTGTCATGTTAAGAGGGATGCAGAATTCAATAATTTGATTAGGTGGCTCCCACCAGATTTATACATTATTTGATTAGGTGGCTCGCATCAGATTTGTACATTATTAAAAAACTAGTGACCCAGTGCACAGATTTGTGCACACTGAAAGGAAATTAATTTGAAGGTGGCCAGCAAGAGGGCCAGACACACTCTGGAGCCAACCTCCCATGGTCCCTCCCAAGCCAGCCACACCGGGAGTGGTGCCATGGCTCAAAGGGCATCTTCAGAGTGAGCAGGGTCTTTCTGGCAGGTAGGGTGCCTCAGTCTGACCTGGAAGGATCAGGCCGAAACCAGCTCTTCAACATCCCCCAAAGGGTCCAGGAGTGTGAGAAGGCACTCTGCAAAGTTGCTGTTGTACAGGATGTGGGATGCAAATTCAAGTGTGCTGTAAATCAGATTCAGGCCAACAGTACCATAACAATAACATTACCCACAGCTGAAGGTGGAATTGTGCAGCCCTGCAAGGAATTGGGCTCTCTCTTCTATGGTTTCTGGGTGCATTACCCAAGAACCACTGCTGCCAAGTCACTACAGCTCGTCAGCTCCTGCATTGAGCATCTGCCCCCTGGTGATCAGTGTGCATCATAGCAACTGGTTAGATGGTCAGACAACTAGAATATTAGCCTTGTATATATATAGATGCTTGGAGTTTGTTAATATTCTGTTTCCCAATTAACTTGCACCCACTGGCTATAGCACCCAATGGTGATTCTTGCCTAAATACATTTTTACATCAGCCACACAAATTAGAAGAGAAGCATTGCCCCTCAGTCCCTCATGAAGGAAGTCATATATCTTTGAAATGAGCAGCTACTGTAATTAGAAAACCATACATTTTACAAAAGTGTGCACATAGCAGTTTTCCACTGCTCTTAAATCAGTGACACTAGGTTTAATCATGACAATAGCTGCATGAAGTCATTTTTATTATCCCCATTTTACAGATGAGGAGACAAAAGGTTCAGGAATTAAGCAACTTGCTGGAGGTCAGAAGGCTTGTGAGAACAGAGCCAGCATGTGTTGTGCTCAGCACATAGGAGTCCTGTGAGAGAGGCAGAGTAAGAATCAGGAGACAGAGGCATAGAGGAAGGAGCGATGGGAGAATGGACCTCACATACTAAAGAGCTTTTTTGGAAGTTAGTGTTGTTTTATAATATAAGGAAGCAAACATGTTTTTAGGTAAGTGGGAGGAAGTTAGGGGAGATAAACAACTGAAATGCCTAAATCCTGGGGTAAGTTCTGATGCTGAGGTGAGGAATAAATGTTACAGAATTCTGTTTCTTCAGAGCCAAGAATAAAGGAGTCAAGGAAGAGAAACGCACCATAAAGGTTGACTGTTGTTATGACATAAGCTGGAATCTAGGACTAAAACGTGTTTTCTTTCCTGTTGCCCCAGGATACAGCAGTTGCCCTCAGTACAAAGGTCTTAGACAGGCTGGGTCTAGTCTGGCTCTCCTCTTTCCCAGCTTCTTGACCACGATGCCCCCTTGCCTGGACAGTTTTGTTCATTTGCTTTCCTTTGACTCTGCTTCCTGTACCACTGCCTGCCCACCCACCCAGGGACATGGTCAGCATTCCTTAGTTGCCCCTTCCTCTCTTCCACCTTCCCTACTCTGGCCTTGTCACCTGAATGACTGCAAGCAGATAATGGGCCAGGACCTCAGGTTTGTCTGACCCAGCCAGCATTGCTTCATGCCTCTGCCACAAGTGGGTTCCAGCTGTACCTGGGCCCAGAACAAAGCACATGCCGTTCTGTCTGCCCAGTCCTGCCTTTCCTTAAACAGCCCACCCCAGTGGACACTTATACACATGTGTCCAGTGAGGCTGGCAGCAGGCTGAGCATCACAAGGGTACTGACTGAAGAGGTGGGGGAGGGGAGGAAACTAGGGGCTGGGGGTAGGGGAGTGCAGAGCTGGAAGAGGGCGGGGCTGTTTTGGTTTAATATTCATAAAGGTGGGTGGTGTGTGCACTGCAGCAAGTCAGAGAAGACTTCAAAGGGCTACTAACTTGGATGTGAAAACCATCTAATGATACCTCTGCTTTTTGTGCCACCAAGAAGAGTCTCAAAACCTTACATTTTAATTGCTATATCAATTTGTTGAACACCTACTTTGTGCAAATCATTAACATGCAGATCACATTAAAATATTCTCTAAAATTAGTTAAGTGTCTCTGATTACAGGTATGATATTTTGAGAACTTTACAAACTATTACAGTGGAATTAAAGTAGCAATCCATTTAATGTTTTACCTATCATTGTAATCTTTTGAATGTGTTAAAGGAAAATATTTTTACTACTTAAAAATCATAGTTATTTCATTTATTCATTTTGAATATGTTAAAGGAAAATATTTTTTACTACTTAAAAATCATAGTTCATTCATTCTTTTATTCAGTGAATATGTATTGAGCACTTACTATATCATAGGCTTGGTACCAGAGATGTGTCTGTACCTCTGTAAAATTGGCAACATCTTTTTGGTGCTGCTACTCCCCAAAGAAGTGAATTCCCATACCTTGAGGGGGTAATGTTAGGAAGTTAGGCATGAGCGGCTGGGGAGGGCCTGCCCTGGGGTTCTGATGAGATCAACACTGCCTTCAGACTACCTCTCTATGGGTGGCCCAGCAGCCAGCAGACCGCCAGTGGGCTGGTCCGGAACCAGCTGGTTCTTGGTGTAAGCTCAGAGAAAAAAGGACATGACCTCAATGCAATCTTACTAGGGCCTTGGACTAATAATCATAATAAAATTTGCATTGCAGTTTTGAAACCATCCCCCCTTTCCATCCCCTCCCCATGAGTTTTTCTGTATGCATTATGGGTAAGGGCATCTGTAGAAGAAATATAGGTACATAACCCTTTTCTGTCAGTCATCCCAGAATGCAAATGAAAATCTCCACCCAGAAAATTCTTCATTTAAACCATATAACCCAGAAGTTTGGGACCATTGTCTCTCTAAACTGCCTGCTCATCCCTTGCTGTGTATATTCAATAAATTCGACTTTGTTTTATTTTAAAAAAAAAAGTTTGTTAAGCGCTGGTTAGTGTATCTCAGTGATTAAAGCACCAGTCTGAGCACTGGAGGGTCATGGGTTCAATTCCAGGTCAAGGGCACAGACCTGAGTGGCAGGTTTCATCCCTGGCTCAGGTTGGGGCACGTGAGGAAGACAACCAATCCATGTGTCTCTCTCACATCTCTCTCTCTCTTCCCCTCCTCTCCTCTCTCTAAAAAAAAAAATCAATGGAAAAAATATCCTTGGGTGAAGATTAAAAAAATATATATGCTAAGTGCCATGATGCAGGAGTTTCAGAGCATGTAGAAGAGATGTCTAATCCAATCTTGGGTAGAAGGTTTCCTGGAGGAAGTGACATCTAAAAGTGAGCCTGAACTCTCACTCATTAGCTAGACCAAATTGACTAGAAAGGGGAGGGGCGGAAGGAAGGTATTCTTATGGGAAGAAACTAATGCCTTAAAAATGCTAAGCGGCAAAAGAGAACTCTATCTGGTTCTTTCGGGTACTGAAAGAATTGTGATATGACTGTTTAGTATGAGGTGGTGAATATGAGATGAGGCTAAAGAAATGAACACATACAGCAGTAAAGATTTTCTGTGTTTACATCTTTAACACAATGATAATAGCAAGCAGTGAGCACATCATTTGATTGATTAATTAATCCTTACAATTCCTGAAAGGCAAGTGAGCTTTGATTATAACAACTTATTATCTTCTATTTTAATACCTTGATATTATGTCATCAAAACTAGAGAGCAGATATTTCAAAAGACTAACTTCTATTTCATATATATATATATATATACACATATATATACACACACACATATATATGTGTGTATACACACACACACACACACACATACATATGATCATATATGATCCCCCCCCCTTTTTTTAATGGAGGCTGAAGGAGTGGGGAATCATAGGAGTGGTCATTGAAGTGTAGAGGGAGGCATTTGGACAAGCTTAGAAATCCTCTGACTAACCAGTCTGGCATCTTGAAAGATCTAGAAATTAACAGTTTCCTCCAGGGTGGAGTAAAGAATACAGGCTGGAACAGGCTTTATCCTTTGGGGAGGGGGTGGGAATAAAGTTGGAAACTTATTTTAAACACAAGGTTCTTATAATTTAGTTTTTACAGCACAGTTTTGAATAAAGAAATCAAAGTGAATAAACAATTGCAGGTTGAACTGGCCTATTATTAGAATATGATATTCTTGCCTCACAGTCTAAAGAATATCCTATCTGTGACTAGACATCAGATGAATGTACCTACAGAGTAAACTTCCCTAAAGAAAAATTTCCTGTTGTAATCAGTCAGTGACGAGGCCACAGAATTAGTCATGTTGTTTAGTTTGCTTAAGTATGTAGTTAACAAGCATAAAAGCTTTCCAAAAGCTAAGATTAAAGGTAAAGTGTCATTAGCATTGACACTTTGCCCCCCGCCATGAAGTTTTTAAAATTAAATTAATATTTTAATACTTGTCAGTATTAAAAATAAGTTCTGGTTAGGTTTCTCAGTGAATAGAGAGAGAAACAGATAGATTGTGATAGAAACCTAAGCTCCTGCCCTACCAAAGGTTCTTCAGAGATTTTTTTTTTTTAATTCAGAAAAAGACAGTGTACCTCTGAATTACAGTGAGACTTAGTCCCAAACTTTGATTCAGGCCCTTGCTGAGCTGAGGTATACTGAGGCAAGCCTGGAGTCAGGAACCAAAAGCAGACCTCTTGCCCTTTCTTCCTTAAAAACCAAACTGTTCTTTCCTTGCCTTATTTCCTTACTATTTTCATGGTGAAGAAAGAGCAGCCCAAGAAAATAGAACCAACTCCACTTCGCCACTCCCAGCCTCTCCTTAACCCACCTATGAACCCAGCTCTGTCCCTCCCAGACCATAGAAACCAGTTGTCAAGCTCACCAGCACCCTCCACATTAACAAATCCAAGACACACTTTTCAGTCCTCATCTAGCTTAGCCTGTCCACAGCACTTGACCTTTCAACAGACTTGACCACGCCCTGCTTTCAAAAGTACTTCCTTCTCTTGACCTCTGTGTTTACAAATAACCATGGAATTATACTGATTTAGTTTTCTTCCCAGCTCACTGGCCACTCCTTCCCAGACTCCTTTGCAGACTCCTCTCCTCTGCTCAAACTGAATGATGATGAGACCCAATGCTCAATGTCAGGCCCTTTCCGTCCTCTACTCCTTCCCAGGGACTCCCTTTAGGCCTCATAACTTCACATTCCAATTAGATGCTGATGACATCCCTCTCTGACATTTTCTCAAACTCCATTCTCTTCCATACTCCTGCACACATCATCTCCTTTCGGGAACCTAATGTGCATTTTAAACTTAACATATCCAAAATAGATTTCATCTTTAATGTTTCCCCATAAAAGTGTCAATATTCACAGAAGAGCTCGAGTGAAAGACCTAAAATAAGTTCCCTTTTACCCTTAACCCCCAAATCCAATCCATTCGTAAGTTGTCAAATTAATCTCCAAAATTAACCTACCATGGTTAGCTGTCTCTCCTTTCGGCCTAGTGTAAGCCACCAGGACTCTTACTGGACTTTCACACCCCTCTCCTGACTGGTGTCCCTGCTCCCACTATCCCTTTCCTGTACAATGCATGTTCCACATGTCAGATAGGAGTGTTTCTTTAAAGCACAAATCAAATCATATCAGTTATCTGCTTAGTATTCACTAAGGGCTTCACACACTACTTTGAAGATATCTGAAATTCTTGCAAACATTCTAAAATTTTTAAGATCCTTTTCATCTGTCCCCCATTGACTTGTCTGCCCTCATGCGGAACCACTCCCCTTTCATTCTCTGTGCTCTAGCCACATTGTCCTTTGTGTTCCCAATCTCGTCAAGCATCTTCTGCCTTGGAGACTAAGCTGTTCCCTTTGTCTGTTATGCTCCTTCCCTAACCTGCACATGGTTGGCTCCTTTTTATTGCGTGTCATCTCCTTTAAGAGGTTGTCCCTAACACTCAACCTCAGGCAGTTCCTCAGACTCTCTTCATCACTTCACTCTCTCTCGCAGTCTTCATAGTACTTGTCACTGACTAAGACTACTTTGTCTTTTGATTTGTTCATTTGTTTATTAGTTGCCTCCCTTCTACAATGTAAGCACAGATCTAGTCCTGTTCACCTCTTCATTCCCAGTATCTCCATGCCTACCCCATAGTGGATGTTCTCTAACTTGTTATTGGATGAGTACTTTGTCCTGATATTTAAAAGCTAACACTTGTATCACATCCATTCTGAACCAGAGACTGTAATAAAAATGTTACACATGTGCTTTCATTTCAACCCCAATACAACCCTAGATCCAGGTACTTTTTCCGGCACTTTTCAGATGAGGAGACTGTGCCACTGAAAGGTCATACACCTAGTAAGTACCAGAGTGTACGCTTTTCAATACACGTTACACTGCTTGGCCTAGAATGCCTACCTGGGGCCTTCCCAGCTTAGAGAAGGACCCTCCAGCCTGATAATCCTAACATACCTGAGGGAGAGAGAGTCCTGAGGGAAAGCTGAAAGAGCTGAATACTGTTAAAGAAAGAGCATGTGCGCCTGGGCTTGGACATGATGGCTTTTGCTGTCATAGTGGAATGCCCCAACCACTCTGTGCTCTAGAACAGTGTCCTGAGTGAATGCAAGTGTGAGTCCACCCCCATCACACTTCACTCCTAATGAGGAGAGGGGAAAAGCAGAATAGGGGCCAACATTCCCCTGATTTTTGTTTAGTCTCCACAATGGAGAGAGGAGATTAGTACAACACTGAAAGAACCTTGTCTATATCTACAAAAGCCTACTGCCCACCTGTACCTGTGCCCAGGAGTTACCCCCCAGAACCCATGAATGGGGACTGAGCCTCCGGAGGCCCCACTAATCTTGCTATGTCTCTGTGGCCACATCACTCAAAAGACCTTTCATCCTTCCCAGGACCCCAAGTTCCTGACTGAGATCTTCCTTCTACCTCTATAAATCACATTCAGTCCAATCACCAGTTCTGATCTCAGAACAGTTAAATGTCCCTACTTCTTCCAGGCCCTATCTTGAAAAGCAGTTAAACCCAGGCACACACTGTTCCCCCCCTTCACATGGGGCCAGTCTGACCAAAAAGATCTCAAGCCATCAGCTCTCTGGATCCTTTTCTCCTGCTGCTCCGTGGTCATGTTTAAAGCTAAGACTGTTTCCTGGGCAACAGCTCTCTGTGCCACTCTTTCCAGCTGACCAAAGACATCCCACTGTTTCTGTACCAACCTGATGTCCCATAGCCAAGGTCTTTCAAACACAGGGATTTTTAAAGTAATGTTGTTGATGTTTAGATTTTTGATGGGCTAATTAGAAATTACTTTTGTTCTGTGGCAAGTCCACCTCTTCTTTTGCATCTGATCACTGATGCACTTTACCACTGCAGGACCCTGAAACCTGTAGGCACAATCTAAGCTTTTCTTGCATCCATGAGTCCTGCTGTCAAGCCACACAGCCCAGTGAGGCTGGCCCTGTTGCTCACCTCTCTGACTACCTCCCCACATAATTATAGAAAACAGAGGTCTGTAACTAGAACTAACCTGAGAGCGTGCAATAGAGTTCAAAGAGACGCCTGATAAGTCACAGGTGTTCCCACAGTGAATATTACCCAGGCCCCTTCCTTGACCCTGGATTGAATCTAAGATATTGGCAAAGATAGGAAAACAGTAGAATTATAATAAGTGTGGCAGCAGAGAGCCTTCTCGGTTCCTTTGGACAAGTTCAACAAAGGCTAACAACACAAGCATCTCACTTCCTCTGTGTGTCCCGTGCTGCTCTCTGAACAAATGAGCATGACCTGGGGCAACCAATCTAGAATCATACAGAATTAACTATTAAACAAAATTCTTACACACCAACACTGTTTATCTGAAGGTGGCCTACAGTGACCATGTGGAATTTCACCATTATTGCAGGTGACCAGCAACAGGCAAGTAAGACAGACAAAACCAGATGGACAAAGGAAAAAATTGACTCGAGGACAGTTTTAATTTTGTCTGTGGAAATATGTAACATTATTGTCTCCCCCATCTTCAAAAGAGAAGGGCTCTAAATAAGCATCCCAGTGACATTTCTCTGCTCCTTCAATGACACACAATTCCCTACCAAATTAAGTTCAAGCTTTTTGTTTATTTATTTATAATATATTTTATTGATCTTTTACAGAGAGGAAGGGAGAGAGATAGAAAGTCAGAAACATTGATGAGAGAGAGACATCGATCAGCCACCTCCTGCACGCCCCACAGTGGAGATGTGCCCGCAAGCCAGGTACATGCCCCCAACCGGAATCGAACCTGGGACCTTTCAGTCCGCAAGCAGATGCTCTATCCACTGTGCCAAACCGGTCTCGGCAAGCTTTTTATTTAAAAATATATATATATTTAATTGATTTTTTACAGAGAGGAAGGGAGAGAGATAGAGAATTAGAAACATCGATGAGAGAGAGACATTGATTAGCTGCTTCCTGCACGCCCTCACTGGGGTTATGCCTGCAACTAAGATACATGCCCTTGACCGGAATCGAACCCAGGACCTTTCAGTCTGCAGGCCTGCGCTCCATTCACTGAGCCAAACCGGTTTCGGCAAGTTCAAGCTTTTTAATGGACATCCAAACCTTCAGTGTTTTAGCTTCACTATGATCCTTTTTAGATTATTATTCACTCACTATAGTTCCCAGATTCTGGAATTTCATAAGCCAGAGACATTTTTAATTTTGAGAGATTAATATGGGGATGTTGTAGTAAAGAGCTGTCATTCACAGCGTCCAAAATCTTTTAAATATATTCTCCACAGTGTGATAATCCTCCCTGTTGTAAGCCCTCCTTCCCATAGTCAAATCCACAAAGCTCCATTTCCCAGAATCCCTTGTCTTTAGGCTTCAGACCTGTGACTGAGGTTCAGCTACTATGACCCATCTCTCTTCCCCCAAGGAGCCTGATCCAGGCTTGCTCCAGGGGAAGAGTCTGAGCATGTGGTCCATGGTAGGAACTGTGGTGGTGGCTTCTCTGATTGAACAAATTCTTGATTGTGAGAGTGGGGCAGTTCACTTGGGAGGCCAGTTCTGCAACATGGTCCTGAGAGTGGTATGGAGAGTTCATTTTTTTTAGCCTTCATTAATCCTTTTTTGCTTAAACTACCTGGAGTGACTTTTTTTGTTTGCAACCACAAACCTTGTCTGAGAGAGTTGCTTATTATTTTATTTTGACAATAGAAAGTATTTTAAAACAAACAGATTTTCTTTCCAGTTAATTGGCATCAAAGATTCATGTCTGCTTCAGACTGTTATTCTCTGGAAAGAGAATACCAAATGGATATTTTTATTCAGAAATACATTACTGAAGGATGCGATGAGGTGAAATGCCATCCCACATCTGCCCACGCAGAGTTAATACATGTAGCAGCAGAGAGCCTCCTCGGTTCCTCTGGACAAGTTCCACAAAGGCTAACAGCACAGCTTCTAACTTCCTCTGTGTGTCCCCTGCTGCTCTCTGAATAATTCCTACCTTGAGGTCTGCAGCTGAACTCCACAGAAAAGATCTCTGCTATGAAGGCAAGGTGTCATTACTAAATGTCTACCTAATCTGTTAAACTGCTCCAGTATGGTTATAATATTAAATTCATTAGCTTTGATGGCTTAGAAATTTTTTCATTAATGTCTTTTTCTTCAAGCTCACCATCTTAAATAGAGCAAGAAGAAAGAGACAGATGGTAAGGAGAAGACAAAACTAAGGGGAGGGGGGGGTGGTAAGGGGAAGGGAAGAAAAAGACAGAGAAAGAAAAGGAAAGAATATATGTCAGGTTAAGGAATGTCCTAGACTTCCCTTCCTCTTTGAATAGCTACATTGTATTTTCATGTTTGCTTCCAGCTTCCAGGTGCGTAGGCCCATGGTTCAGTGCCTGAAAGGGGGCACCAGCAGTAAGAAGTACTGAGTATAGGGGTATGTTGAGAGCGTTTCCCAGATGCTAGCCCACTTAATTCTAATAACCTCCATTTATGTTGGTAAACAGACTTTGCTTTCATAGATCTAACATGAATGAAGCCAATATCCATGCCGTTTCCTTGAGACTGCCTTTCCTGACCCCTTGACCAAGGTTCACCCCTCTTTACAAGCTCCTATGGCACCTTAAATGACTTCACTATGGTATTGAACAATACTGTAAGTAAATAATTGTGCAGAAAGAAACTATCTACCATCACCCTCATTTCATAATAGAAAGGTATTTGTAATATAAAAACATTTAAGAAGAGACAAGTTTATTTTAAGAAGATACAAAATGTTTTCAAATGTAGAAAAAATCATACTGTAATTTAAAATGTTCATTTCAGGTAATTGTTTTTGATTCAAGTTTGTTGACTTTGGCATCTTTATTGGACACTACAATAAGGAAGAAGAGCTCAAAGTCCAACATATTCTAGTAGTGGTTTTAACAGATTTACCAAGGATTTTGAGCAAATGGATACCATATTCTCACATGATCCACAAATACTCTGGGTGCACTGAGAAAGGCTAAAGAACAACAAACAGTGCCTAGAGGTTTAGCTGTTGTGCTCATCTTGTTCTCAGGGCATCAGGGCTGCAAGAACTCTTCACCACTAACGGCTCTGAGGAGTCAGAACTCCATCTCCGAGGGTGCTGTGCTCCATCTGCGGATGAATCACCTTTAGCCGGTGGACACATATCTGGAGGCAGCTTTGCTTAGTCCTTCTAACCACTCTCCTGCTCTTTTTGCCCCACTCACCCGGGTGGTAGGGTTAGGAGCTTATACTTTTCTCACATCTAGTTTACAAGTGTTTAAGTGGTTTTAATAAATTTTCGTCTTTGTTAACCATAGTGCTATTTTCCAATATAATTTCAAAGTTTAACTGAGGTATTTATAATTTACTTTGGCAGATGCTCTGTAAAGATCATAAAGCTGTTCTTAGTTTGTGCATGAATATAAAATGGTTTTGCCATTTGTTGGAAGAAAGAAAAAAACTAGCTGTCTTCATTCCATATTACCATGTTTTTTATTTTCTGACTTTGTAAGTATCAAGTGACTTCTATTGTCAATTCAATAGAATTGATTCAAATAATAGGCACAGTTTACCAATAAGGTGAATATTTATACATAACTAGACTTAATCTTAAGATTTATAATAAAAATGATTTTAAAGGTCTTCTTTAACAAATATGACAATTTTTTACCACTGGCAACTGCACACTACTAAAAAGAAGATCCAGAATATAATGATTGAATCGGTATTGGATTTCATAATCAAATGTCTTTTTTTATTTTTTAATATATTTTATTGACTATTTACAGAGAGGAAGGGAGAAGGATAGAGAGTTAGAAACATCGATCAGCTGCTTCCTGCACACCTCCTACTGGAGATGTACGTGCAACCAAGGTACATGTCCTTGACCACAATCAAACCTGGGACCTTTCAGTCCTCAGGCTGATGCTCTATCCACTGAACCAAACCGGTTAGGGCTCATAATCAAATGTCTTGATAAGAATATTTGAAAAATCATCTCAAAATGCAATTTGATAAAATTCAATACCCATTTCCATTTAACACTCTGCAAGCACCAGAATAAGAGGGAAACTTCCCACTTGTACAAGGCTATCAATGACAAACACTAGCAAATAACACAGTTGATATTTATTCAGTAAGCCCAGAGAGCAACTGCCTGCTATTACTGGGCAAATTTTATTAGTCAAAAATAGCCATGATTACTGCTATAGATTTCTTTACAAAAATCAATAGCAACAATCACTTGTACATTGAAAAATTCTATTCATAATAGTAACAAAAGATATAAAATACCTAGGATAAATGAAAATATGTAAATTTTATATAAAACAAGTTATAAAATTTAGCTAAAGGACAAACAGATATGAACATATCTTACTCTTGCATAGAAACATTCAAATATTATACATAAATATTACATTATATAGTCATATATAACATGTATAATGATGTTATATAATATATAGTTATATAAGGCATAATATGTAAAATATTTTAATATTAACATAATAATATAATTATTACAACACATATTTTATATTAGTATATTATGTTAATGTTATATTAATATACTATATTATACATTATATTAGTATATTTTTGTATCTAATACATATAAATACAAATATTAAATATTTAATATGTAAGTGTGTATAATATAAGTTCTACCTAAATTGATTTGTAAAAATAATGCAATTAGTTTTGTGACCAATGGTTACATATATCTATAGATGTTCCTATTATATTTAAAAGCAACTTATGGGATAATACATACAGTAGGGTGGCATATTTAAAATAAGCAACAGCCCTAGCCAATTTGGCTCAGTGTGTCGGCCCATGCACTGAGGGATCTCAGGTTTGATTTTGGTCAAGGGCACATACCTCTATTGCAGGCTTGATCCCCATCCCAGGTTGGGGCGTGTGTGGGAGGCAATCAATTAATGTGTCTCTCTCATGTTAATCTTTACCTCTCTTTTTCTCCCCGCCTCCTTCCACTCTGTCTAAAAGTCAATGGAAAAAATAACCTCAGATGAGGATTAACACAAAAAATAAATAAATAAAACAAACAACAAAAACTTGTGGGTGTCCATATATACATGCATTTAAAAACCAGTTTGGAAGGTTGAACCTAGTAAACTATTAACGGGGTTTATTAATTGCAGAAATATTCTAATTATAGGATAATTAGAATTAATTATATAACCAAATCTATATATGTATAATATATAAAATTATACATTATATATCACATATATAACCAACCATTATAACCAAATATCAATTTACCCAACAAATCATGTATTAAACATTTATACTTATCAAGTACCCATTTTATAATATATAGGAAAGTCAGAATTTCTTTAAAAATTTTTAAGACTTCTACTTTTAAATACTTTTAGGATTATTTAGCTAATTGATTTAATGTATTTTTAGGCAAACAAGTAGATTTTAAGCTACTAACTGAAAAAAAAGCAATTCTCTCATAATGGTGAATATAATCAGAGCATTTCACATTTTTTTGTCACCTCCTTTATCTTTTTTGTTTTGTCATAATGACAGAGAAGAAACAGAGACTGAGCCTAAGTGAAGTTATTTCTGATAATGACTATTTTCTCTGGTAAATTATAAATTTCTAGTTAATGACCAGGATCATTTAGAATCATAATTCATACCATACACCAAAATGAATTCGGATACATTAGGGAGTTGAATGAAAACAATCACTTGGAATTGTTTCTGATCGAGGAACTAATTTTAACAGCAAAATAAATGGTGCAATAAGCTCATGTCCATAAATTCACTGATTTTACCAACTCCCCATAATATAGTGGTACCTTAGAGAATGCTGAAATGGTTCAAGGTTGGAGTACTATCCTATTATGATGTGGTATATGACTTGAACCAGTGAAAGTGATCAATTTCCATGGTGGTGTTTCTCCCATTATATCAGGTCCAGAAATCAAGGTATGGGGGTGGGTTCACTCCTATCATTATCACATGAAAGAACCCACATACAAACACTTGCTTCCCATCCCTGCAACTTTAGCTTCTGTTGTTTTTAAGGTCATAGTTCTCAAGGAAGTAATGTTTCTTTCAAAGGATACAACAATACTTCTTTTCTTGAACTGGCAGTTGAGATTGTCACTTGGTCCACAAAATTAACCTATGAAGAGTAAACAACACAGGGCCCCCCTCTAACCTAATCCTACTACAAGAGGAGAGCAGCAGGTATCTTTAAAGGTTAAACAGTAATAAAAAAAAATCTGAAAAGATATGCTTTACAATTTAAAACTACAAAGTATACATAGGACCTAAGAAAACAGATCTCTCCAATTCAATCTGTGAATAGTGTTGTCAGAAAAAAAAAAGAGAAGTAAAAGAACATAGAAAGCATACTGAGAAAAATCATTGAAAATCATGTCTTCAGTTAAGAAAAAATAAGAAATCTCTCTTGAGTACCTGGAGAATTATTCCTGGATATCTACTTGTCAAATTCTTCAACTATGAAACATTCAATATTTAAGTGAAATAGAGAAAGAGGAAAGAGAGATATCATTACAAATTTTAGAGTATAGGTCCTCCTGCCTCCTTGCTGAGCCTCAAACTGCATGAGTGGTGGGTATCCTGCCCAGAGTCTGACCTTAGACCTCACATTGACATTTATTTTACAGCATTTCTTGGGCACTAAGTGCTATTTGCTTCATTTGCTTTCTATCAATTAATATACTATCACCTGAAGTGCAAAAGGAAAAATGGCAGTAGACTAGAGGGACATGTCCTGAGCCTTGTCCTGGAGCAGACAGAGAGAACAGTTGAGGGTCACATGGTGGGTGTTCATTGGTGAGTTGAGGGACAGCTATAATTCAGAAGGTGGGGGATTCGACAGGGCCCTCCTGACTGGGCAGTCCTTACTGCTGCTGGGCTCTCTCCTGGAGCCACCAGCTTGGATGCAGAGACTGCGCCATCTTGAAGGGGAGGATGGATGTTATCAGAAGCCTGAGAATCTACAACTGCGGCACCCAATTAGCAGCTGCAAACCACAGAACACCGGTCCCCAATTGCCACAAACACATGGATTCAGAGGAGCTCTATAGTTCACCATGGAAAGGTCGAATTTCACCTGGGATAAGGTGAGATCTCTGCTCCTGCAGGACAGAGAAACATGAGCACTGGGGAAAGTCTGTGTCTGGAGAGACCCATGGCTGTTGGGGGTGGTGTGATCCATGAATGTGGAAGGGGTTCCTCAGAGTTGCTAACAGAGGGAATCTCTAGAAAGCCATGCATTTTGATCTGATGCAGAGGGACAGCCTGGGAGTTTTAAAAATGTACTGGCTCGTGGACACGAGGGGGAAAGGGAGGTCACGCACTTGTGCTCATTCTTCTTCAGATCCTTGCTTCTGATTGCTGAGTCCAATACATAGGATCACCCAGTTGGGAACACCCTAGGAGACTGCAGGGGAAAGTTGTTTTTCTGGAACCTGGGGATCAGAACAGAGAGTGACCATTGGAGAACCACCTCTGGTGCAGTCCACTTCCACAAACAGGTATTGAGTGCCTCAGGGAAAGCAGGATCTAAGCACAGGGTAGACAGGACCTTTATCTTGGAGGTCAATGAGAAACAGTCACCCAGGGGCTGAATCACAAACTGAATCTTGTATAATCACAAATAAAAGAATAAAGAAATTAAGACACAGAGCCTCCTTAAAGATCAGGACTGGCTGAGGAGCAGTTGAATGCAGGGAATTGAAATACTGTCCTGACTAGGAAACAGGTGTGCCAAACAGAACAATAAAGGAAATGAATGACCTTCACTACTGTACATTCTATTTTTTATTTTTTTCATTTTCCATCTTTTACTTAAGAAACTGTTTTTTTCTTTTTTTCTCACTTGATTTTACCTTTTAAATTATTACATTTTTGTTTTCAATCAGTATTATTACTATTACTATTTTACCTTTTTTTAAAAAAAGTGTCATTTTATTTTCTCTTTATTTTACTTTGGGATTAGTGTTCTATATTCTATTTTCATCTTTCCGTTAGCATCATCTTACTCTATCTCAACTCTACCTTTATGCAATAACTCTCTTCCTAAATTTTTTCCCTTTTGTTGCCCTGCTTCTCTTACCCTTTTCCTACTTTAGATTTACCCTATTCTTTCTTTTTACCCCTGTTAAAATTCAACCCTACTTATATATCTAATTTCTGATACCCTGCTCCAAGGCCATACACAACTCTCTCTTCTCTATCTTCATTATCCAAAAATTGTTTTCCTTTCTGTCCTTTTGTTGTTGTTTGCTTGAATGTTCATTATAACAATTTTTATGCTTTATTGTGAGATTGTTTTGTTTATTCTTTGTTTTTGTTTGTTTATTGCTTCTGTTTTCCTGCACTTTGCTTGATATTAGTTGTTGTTTATAGCTTGCATTAATCTCCAGGTACTTGATGCTGGCACTTGTTGAGATTAGTGACAGTTCTATAGTAGTTTTCTCCCCATAATATACTTTGTTTCCCTCCCCTTTTTAATTCTTTTTCTTTTTTCTTTTACTTTTTTTCTCACAATTTTATTTTGTCACTCCTTTATTTTTTTTCTTTTTCTTTTCTCTCTTCTTCTTGCTCTCCTATCCCCTAATTTGCCTCTCTCTGGTGGTCACCTTTATTTATGGTTATTAATATCATGAATATATTTCTATTCAGTGCCTTGTGTGTAGCATCTGGTTGTGTTGTATGTTGTGCCATTAAATCAATGCAGGAGAGAGAGAATTACATAACCAGACACCTAGAGAAGAGAGACCATGGGGAGACAGAGAAAAAGTCCGCAACACCAGAAAAGGAAGTAAACAAAATAGAGGCAAGCAACCTGTCAGAGAAAGAATTCAGAGAAATGGTCATAAGGTGGCTGAAAAGAATGGAAAACAAATTCGACAATGTGAGTAAGAACCAAGAGAAAAAGAACCAAAAAGAAAAGACAAATGACATAGCTGCTGTAAAGAACTCAATAGAAATCATCAAGAGCAGGAAAGAAGAAGCAGAGGATGGCATCAGTGAAGAAAAATTAGGAAAAAATACTCAAGTAGAGCAGCTTCTAGAAAAAAAAAATAAAAAGCAGGAGGAGAGCCTAAGAGAACTTTGAGACAACAGGAAACAAAACAACATCCGCATGATAAGGGTTCCAGAATGAGAGGAAACTGAGCAAGGAATAGAAATCTGTTTGAAGAAATAATGACAGAAAATTTCCCTGATATAGGGAAGAAAAAATCCACAAAAATCCAAGAAGCTCACAGAGTCGCAAGCAAAACGAATCCCAAAAGACCTATGCAAGGCACATTATAATTAAATTGGCAAACACCAACAGAAAGTAAGAATCTTTAAAGCAGCCAGAGAGACAGAAAGTTACCAACCAAGGAATCCCCATCAGACTAGCAACTGATTTCTCAACAGAAACTCATCAGACCAGAAGGAAATAGAATGAAATATACAAAGTCATGCAAAAGAAGGGTCTGAAACCAAAAATACTGTACCCAGCAAGGCTATTAATCAAAATTGAAGGTGAAATCAGGAGCCTCACAGACAAAAAACCAGACTAAGGTAATTTATTACCACTAAACCGGCAATGCAAGAAATACTAAAGGGTCTGCTGTAAAAAAATAAAAGAAACAGGAAGCCAAGAAGGAACACAGGGGTAAAGAATAAAAATGGTGACAAATAAGTACCTATCAATAATAACTTTAAATGCAAATGGATTGAATGCCCCAATCAAAAGGCATAGGGTAACAGAATGAATAAGAAAACATGACCCATATATCTGCTGTCTACAAGAAACCCACCTCAGAACATAAGACACACATAGACTGAGGGAGAAGGAATGGAAAAAGGTTTTTCAGATAAATGGAAATGGAAAAAAAACTGAGGTAGCAATATTTATATCTGACAAATTTTATCTCAAAGGGAAGGACCTAAAAAGAGATAAGAAAGGCCATTTTATAATACTAAAGGGAACAATCCAACAAGAAGAAATAACTCTGGTAAACATATAAGCACCAAATACAGGAGCAACAAAATACATAAAAAAACCTCTTCGAGGACATCAAAAGAAAGATTGACAGCAATACAACACAGTAGGAGACTTTAGTACCACACTATCACCATTGGACAAATCTTCCAAACAAAAAATTAGCAAAGTAATTCACTAAACCAGAAGGAATTAATTGATATCTTCAGAATATTTCACCTCAAAGCCACAGAATATACATTCTTCTCAAGTGCACATGGGTCACTTTCAAAGACAGACCATATGTTGGGTCATTGGCAAAGTCTCTTCAAATTAAAAAAGATAGAAATCATATCAAGCATTTCCTCAAATCATAGTGGCATAAAACTGGAAATCAACAATAAAAACAATCCAAAGAAAACAAACACATGGAGACTAAACAGCATGCTATTAAACAATGACTGGGTTACCAGACACATCCAGGAAGAAATAAAAAACATCATGGCAACAAATGACAATCCAAAATCTATTGGACACAGCAAAAGCAGTCTTAAGAGGAAAGTTCATAGCTCTGCAAGCCTACTGCAAAAAAACAAGAAACAACGGTAATAAATTACCTAACCATACAACTCAAATAGTTAGAAAGAGAGCAACAAGAAAAGCCCAGTGTAAGCAGAAGGAAGGGAATAACAAAGATCAGAGTAGAGATAAACGACCTAGAGACCAAAGAAACAATACAAAAGATCAACAAAACCAAGAGCTAGTTCTTTGAAAGGATAAACAAGATTGATGAATCTCTAGCCAGGCTCACCAAGAAGCAAAGGCAGATTCCAATAAACAAAATCAGAAATGAAAGACGTGAAATAACAACAGACTCTACAGAAATACAAAGCATTGTTAAAAAATACTATGAACAATTCTATTCTTACAAACTGGACAACCTGTGGGAAATGGACATATTCCTAGAAAAATATAACCTTCCAAAACTCAATCAGGAAGAATCTAAACATCTCAATAGACCAATAACTATGGAACAAATTGAAGCAGTCATCAAAAAGCTTCCAGCAAACAAAAGCGAGGTGGCAGAAGGCTTCACAGGGGAGTTTTACTAAACATTCAAGGAAGAATTAAAACATATCCTTCTCAGACTATTCCAAAATATTCAAGAAGAAGGAACACTTCCAAACTCCTTCTATGAAGCCAGCATCACCCTAATATCCAAACCAGATAAAGACAATACAATGAAAGAGAATTACAGGCCAACATCCCTCATGAACATAAATGCCAAAATCCTCAAAATAATTCTAGCAAATTGGATTCAGTAGTACATCAGGAAGATCAGACACCATGACCAAGTAGGATTTATCCCAGGAATGCAAGGATGGTACAATATCCTGAAATCAATACATGTGATACATCACATAAACAAATTGAGAGATAAAAATCACATAGCCATATCAAGTGATGCAGAAAAAGCATTTGACAAAATCCAACACCCTTTCTTGATAAAAACTCTCAGCAAAGTGGGAATAGAGGGATCATACCTGAACATAATAAAAGCCATATCTGATAACCACACAGCTAACATCATACTCACTGGGCAAACACTAAAACCATTTCCCCTAAGAACAGGAACAAAACAGGGATGCCCACTCTCACCACTCCTATATGACATAGTACTGAAAATATTAGCCATTACAATTAGACAAGAAGGAATAAAAGGCATCCAGATTGGAAAAGAAGTAAAGCTGTCCTTATTTGCAAATGATATAATATTGCACATAAAAATATAACCTAAGGACTGCATAAAAAAACTAGTGGACTTAATAAATGAATTCAGCAATGTAACAGGATACAAAATTAATGCCAAGAAATCTGTAGCATTTCTATACAGCAATAGTGAACTTAAAGAAAGAGAGACTAAAAAAGCAATCCCATTTACCATCACACCAAAAAAATTAAGATGCCTAGGAATAAACTAAGCTAAGAGGGTAAAAGGCCTATATGTAAAAAACTATAGGACACTGAAAAAAAGAGATAGAGGAAGATGTAAACAGATGGAAGAACATACCATGTTCATGGATTGGTAGAATCAACATCATTAAAATGTCCATACTACCCAAAGCAATCTATAGATTCAGTGCACTCATTAAAATACCAATGGCATAATTACAGACATTTAATGAACTCTCCAACGATTCATCTGGAATAAAAAAAGCCCTGAATGTCCACAGCAATCCTGAGAAAGAAGCATAAAGAAGGTTGTATCTTGATACCAGATTTCAAGCTGAATTACAAAGTCAAAACAGCCTGGTACTGGCACAAGAACAGACATATAAACCAATGGAATAGAATAGAGAATCCAGGTATCGACCCAAACCACTATGCTCAATTAATATTTGACAAGTAGGCATGAACATACAATGGAGTCAAGACAGTTTTTTAAAAAATGGTGTTGTGAAAATTAGACAGATACATGCAAAAAAATGAAACTAAACTACCAACTTACACCACACACAGAAGTAAACTCAAAGTGGATACAGAACTTAAACATAAGACGGGAAACCATAAAAATATTAGAGGAATCCAAAGGCAGCAAAATCTCAGACACATGCCAAAGGAATATTTGTTTGATTTCACTGATACTGCTCCAAGGACAATAGAAGCTAAAGAGAAAATAAACAAATGAAACTACATCAAAATAAAAAGCTTTTTCACAGCCAAAGAAACCATCAACAAAACAACAAAAAAGCCCACTGTATGGGAGAACATATTGGCAAATGTTATAACTGATAAAGGTTTAATCTCCAACATTTACAGGCAAATTATACAACTTAATAAAAGGAAGATAAATGATCCAGTAAAAAAATGGGCAATGGTCCTAAATAGAATCTTTTCCAAAGAAGACAGAAGGAAGGCCACGAGACACATGAAAACATTCTCAAAGTCACTAATTATCCGAGAGATGCAAATCAAAATGACAATGCAGTACAATCTCACACTTGTCAAAATGGCTGTCATCAATAAAACAATAAACCACAAGTGTTGGTGTGGATGCAGAGAAAAAGGAAGCCTCAGGCAATGCTGGTGGGAATGCAGACTGGTGCAACCACTGTGGAGAACAGTATGGAGTTTCCTCAAAAACCATTTAAAAATGGAACTCCCATTTGACACAGTAATCCCACTCCTAGGAATATATTCTAAGAAACTAGAAACACCAATCAGAAAGGATATATGCACCTCTATGTTCACAGCAGCACAATTTACAATAGCTAAGATTTGTAAACAGTCTAGGTGCACCTCAAGATGACTGGGTCAGAAAACTATGGTGCATCTACACAATAGAATACTATGCTGTCATAAAAAAGAAGGAATTCTTACCATTTGCAACAACCTGGATGGAACTGGAGGACATTATGCTAAGTGAAATAAGCCAGTCAATGAGGGAAAAATACCACATGATCTCAATCATTTATAGATAATAAAGAACATTATAAACTGATGAACAAAAAGATAGATACAGAGGTAGTAAAGCATCAAACAGACTGTCAAATTACAGCAGGAAGGTTAGGGAGAGGTGAGGTTAATAAGAAATTAACCGAAGGACTTGGACGCATGCATATAAGCATAATGAATGGACAGAAGACAATGAGGGGTGAGGGGATGTATGGGAGTAGTGGACGGGCAATGGGAAGATATATACACATGTAATACATTAATAAAAAATGAAAAAAATATATTAAAAATTTTATAGTATAAGGTTTTAAAATTTCTATCATAGAGAGACTATAAGCAAGCATAAAGAGTAAAATTATTGTAAATCTTTCAAAAACACTTGATTTTCACTACACAACCATCATAATGGCCATCACCGCTGTTTATTTTGGATATTAGTTGTTTCATTTGTTTGTTATGATTATTGTTTGTATTTAAGGCAGAAGAAAGTCCTTTACAGCCAAAAAAATCAAAAGAATATTGTAACACAATCTGTCGCTACAAAATAAACAACAAAAGATTGGTGATAGAGAAATGACAGTAAATTTAAGAGATCTAGATAACTATCACAGGAGAATCCAAGATGGCAGCATAGGTAAACACGTACACTGCTGCCTCGCACAACAATTTCAAAACTACAACTAAAAGACAGAACGGACATCATCCAGAACCACAGGAAAGCTGGCTGAGTGGAAGTTCTACAGCTAGAAGGAAAGAGAGGGGCTCACGGAGACTCAGAGGAGCTGCAAAAAGCTGAGGTACGGAGACGCGCACATGGAGAGAGCGGGTGCCGGAGTACCTGGCTGGCTTTCTCTGGCGGGAGGGAAACGGAGACTCCCAACGGCATTGAACCCCTTCTCTTATGACACTAAACCCCAGATCCAGCCGAAACTCATACAGGGGGAGTTTGGACTGTGAAAAGGGAGAAGTGCCGGAAATTTAGGGGAGTCGCAAAAGATCAGAGGGCTGGTGGCGGCGTGCACGGCACTGTGCAGAGGACAGATTACTGATTGTACCACTGACTTTCTCGAGTGGGCGGGAGACAGACCCTCCCAACTGTGCCACTTCTGACTCCACTAAGCCCCTGTTTCGGGTGAAACCCTGGGGACCTAGACTCGTGTGGTCCTGGTTGTCAGGGGAGCAGGAAAGGCAGCGGTTAGAGGCACTGCGGGTGCGTGTGCACAAGGACCGCTCCAGCTATTACCCAGTCATGTGAGACTCGGGGGCCGTGGAGGATGGAGCCGAATGGAAGGCAAGGCGGTCCCTTAAGCCCTGAGACTCCAACCCTCCCAAGCTCAACAGAGGCTTTTGCGGCTTTGCACATCTGGCATTATAAGGCTGAACTCAACGCCGAAGTTTCCCCAACATAGTGAAAATGCCAAGACAAGGGAAGGGATCACAAACAAAAGAAATGGAGGAAAAAAAAACGACTGGATATAGAGTTCAAAACCATGCTTATAAGGTTTTTCAAGAATATGCTAGAAAAGATGGATAAATTTATCAAGTCCCAAGAGGAGATGAAAAAGGACCAACTAGAGATGCAAAAGATCCAACTAGAGATGGAAAAGGTCCAACTAGAGATGAAAAAGGACCAACTAGAAATTAAACATTCACTGACTGAAATAAAAAATATTATACAGAGTCCTAACAGCAGACTAGAGAAAGGCAAGAATCAAGTCAAAATTTGAAATATAAAGAAGCAGAAAACACTCAACTGGAAAAGCAAGAAGAGAAAAGAATCCAAAAATGTGAAGATAAAGTAAGGAGACTGTGGGACAGCTTCAAACGTACCAACATCAGAATTGTGGGAGTGCCAGAAGAGAGAGAGCAAGATACTGAAAACCTATTTAAAGAAATACTGACTGAAAACTTCCCACATCTGGTGAAAGAAATAGACTTACACGTCCAAGAAGCACACAGAACCCCATATAAAAGGAATCCAAAGAGGACCACACCAAGACACATCATAATTAAAATACCAAGAGCAAAAGACAAAGAGAGAATATTAAAAGCAGCAAGAGAAAAATAGTTCATTACCTACAAGGGAGCACCCATACAACTGTCAGCTGATTTCTCAACAGAAACGATGCAGGCCAGACGGGAGTGGCAAGAAATAATCAACGTGATGAATAGCAAGAACCTACAACCAAGAATAATTTATCCAGCAAAGCTATAATTCAGAATTGAAGGGCAGATAAAGAGCTTCACAGATAAGAAAAAGCTAAAGGAGTTCATCAACTCCAAACCAGTATTATATGAAATGCTGAAAGAAGAGGAAGAAGAAAAAGATTAAAGTCAAAAAATTATGAAAAACAAATACATATCTATCAACAAGTGAATCTAAAAATTAAGTGAATTAAAAATTTGATCAACAGAATAAACTGGTGAATATACTAGAATCAGGAGAATTGAAAGGGAGTGGACTGATAATTCTCAGAGGGAAAGGGGTGAGGGGTATACAGGGAGAGACTGGACAAAAATCATACACCTATGGATGAGGTCAACGGGAGGGAGGGAAGGGTGGGAGCTGGGTGGAGGGGTGCTATGGAGGGGAAAAAAAAGAAAAACAAATGTAATAATCTGAATAATAAAGATTTAATTAAAATTAAAAAAATAGATAACTATCACAGCAAAAATAGTTAAATTCCTAAAGTAAAGTTTCATTGTTATAAAATTTAAGGCAAAAAGAGAAGTATGAAAGTTGTTTCTGAATTAAATTTAAAGTTTTAAAATAATACTAAAAGATAAACATAGATCTTAATCTGCACTAAAACTTACTACATTGCAGACAGCTCAATATACTGTCCTTGTTTGCAGATGACATGATACTGTACATGGAAAACCCTAAAGATTCCATCAAAAAATTATTAGACTTAATAAATAAATTTGGCAAGGCAGCAGGATACAAAATTAACACCAAGAAATCTATGGCATTTATATACACCAATAATGAAGTTACAGAAGGAAAGACTAAAAAACCAATCCCATTTATCATTGCACCAAAAAAATAAGATACATAGGAATAAACTTAACTAAGGAGTTAAAAGACCTATACATGGAAAACTACAGGACACTGAAAAAAAGAGATAGAGGAAGACATAAATAGATAGAACATACCATGTTCATCGGTTTGATAGAATCAACATCATCAAAATATCCATACTGCCCAAAGCAATCTATAAATTCAATGGACTTCCCGTTAAAATACCAACGGCATATTTCACAAGACCTAGAACGAACTTTCCAAAAATTCATGTGGAATAAAATAAGACCCCGGGTAGCTATAGCAACCTTGAGAAAGAACAAAGTAGGTGGGATCTCAGTACCAGATTTCAAGCTGTATTACAAAGCCACTGTTCTCAAAACTGACTGGTACTGGCACAAGAACAGACATATAGAATGGAATAAAATAGAGAACCCAGTAATCGACCCAAATCACTATGCTCAATTAATATTTGACAAAGTAGGCATGAACATACAATTGAATCAAGACAGTCTCTTCAACAAATGATGTGGGGAAAATTGGACAGATACATGCCCAAAAAAAAAAAAAAAAGAATGTTGACCACCAACTTGCTCCATACACAAGAATAAACTCAAAATGGATCAAGGACTTAAATATAAGATGGGAAACCATAAAAATATGAGGAATACACAGGCAGAAAAATGTCTGACATATGCTGAAGCAATTTCTTCACTGATACTGATCATAGGGCAATGGAAACTAAAGAGAAAATAAACAAATAGACTATATCAAAATAAAAAGCTTTTGACACAGCAAAGGAGACCATCAATAAAACAAGAAAGCCTACTGTATGGGAGAACATATTTGCCAATAATATCCATGATAAGGTTTAACCTTCAACATTTATAGGGAACTCATGCAGCTTAACAAAAAGAAAATAAACAACCCAATAAAAAATGGGCAACTGATCTAAATAGACACTTTTTAAAAGAAGTCAGAAGGAAGGCTAAGAGACATATGAAAACCTCCTTAAAGTTACTAATCATCTGAGAGATGCAAATCAAAACAATACGCTACCATCTCACACCTGTCAAAATGGCTATTATCAACAAACCAAGAAATGACAAGTGCTGGTGAGGAAGCGAAGGAAAAGGAACTCTCATACATTGCTGGTGGGGATGCAAACTTTTGCTGCCACTGTAGAGAACAGTATGGAGTTTCCTCAAAAAACTAAAAATGAAACTTCCATTTGACCCTGCAATCCCTCTTCTGGAATATAACCCAAGAAACTAGAAATACCAATCAGAAAGGATATATACACCCCTATGTTCATAGCAGCACAATTTACCATAGCTAAGATTTGGAAACAGCCTAAGTGCCCATCAGCAGATGAATGGATTAGAAAACTGTGGTACATCTACCCAATGGAATACTATACTGCAGTAAAAAAGAAGAAGTTCTTACCATTTGCAACAACATGGATGGAGATGGACAGCATTATGTTAAGTGAAATAAGACAAAGAGATATAAATATCACATAATCTCACTCATTTGTGGAATATAATGAACAATATAAATTGATGAACAAAAATAGATCCAGAAACAGAGAAACATCAATCAGTATGTCAAACTGAAGGGAAAGTAGGGGATGATGGGGGTAAAGGGGAGAGATCAACCAAAGGATTTATATGCATGCATATAAGCCTAATCAATGGATACAGACAACAGAGGGGTGGGGGCATGAATGGGAGGTGGGAGAGGTGGGGTGTAATAGGAGAATAAGGACACAACTGTAATACCTGAATCAATAAAGAAAATTAAAAAAAGATAAATATAGATTTAAAAAAAATAAATCTTTATTGTTCAGATTATTACAATTGTTCCTCTGTTTTCCCCCCAAAAGTCCCCTCTACTCAGCTCCCACCCCATCTTCTACCCTTCCCCTTCCCCCACTGTCCTCATTCATAAGTGCATGATATTTTGTCCAGTCTATCTTTGCACCCCCCTCACCTCTTTCCCCCTGAGAATTATCATTTCACTCCCTTTCTATGTCCCTGATTCTATCATATTCACTAGTTTATTCTGTTCATCAGATTTTCAATTCACTTGATTTCTAGATTCACTTGCTGATAGATAAGTATTTGTTGTTCATAATTTTTATCTTTACCTTTTTCTTCTTCTTCCTCTTCTTAAAGAATATCTTTCACCATTTCATATAATACTGGTTTGGTATTGATGAACTCCTTTGGTTTTTTCCTATCTGTGAAGCTCTTTATCTGACCTTCAATTCTGAATGATAGCTTTGCTGGGTAGAGTAATCTTGGTTGTAGGTTCTTGCTATTCATCACGTTGAATATTTCTTGCCACTCTCGTCTGGCCTGCATAGTTTCTGTTGAGAAATCAGCTGACAAGCCTATGTTGCTCCCCTGTAGGTAATTAACTGTTTTTCTCTTGCTGCTTTTAATACTCTCTCTTTGTCTTTTGCTCCTGGTATTTAATTATGATGTGTCTTGGTGTGGTCCTCTTTGGATTCCTTTTGTTTGGGGTTCTGTGCGCTTCCTGGACTTGTAAGTCTATTTCTTTTACCAGATGTGGGAAGTTTTCAGTCATTATTTCTACAAATAGGTTTTCAGTATCTTGCTATCTCATTTCTTCTGGCATCCCCATAATTCTGATGTTGGTATGCTTGAAATTGTCCCAGACGCTCCTTAGATTATCTTCACATTTTTGGATTTTTTTTCTTCTTGCTTTTCCAGTTGAGTGTTTTCTGCTACTTTGTATTTCAAATCTTTGACTTGTTTCTTGGGATTCTCTAGTCTGCTGTTGGATCTTTGTATAATATTTTATTTCAGTCAGTGAATGTTTAATTTCTAGTTGATCATTTTTTATCTTCTCTTGGGTCTCACTAAATTTATTAATCTTTTGTAGGAAATTCCTGAAAAACCTTATAACCGTGGTTTTGAACTCTATATCCAGTCATTTGTTTTCCTCCATTTCTTTTATTTGTGATCTGTTCCTTTGTCTCCACATTTTTGCTGCTTCCCTGAGTTCGTAGAGTAGCTTTGTGTGCTAGGTGTCCTATATGGCCCAGGGGCTCCACCCCCCAAGTTATCTGAGGTGGACTCTCTTGGTACATCCCTTTGTGGACTGTGTGTACAGCCTTGTTGTAGTTAAGCCTTGACTGTTGTTGGTATCACTGGGGGGAATTGATCTCCAGGCCAATTGGTTGTTAGGATCAGCTCTTTTTATGCGGGGAGAATTTCTGTTTTGGAGTCAGCCTTATAATACAAGACTTGCATTACTGCAAAAGCTTCTGTGCTCAGCTTTGATGGAATGGAGTCTCAGGGCTGAGCAGACAGCCCTGGCTTCCCATCAGCCCTGCCCTATGAGGCCCCTGGGTTTCAGTGTCCCTTGGTAATTGCTTCAGTCCTCTCTGTGAGTACTCACACTCACGGGCCTTCAAACCTCTGTCTTTCGCGGCTCCCCTGAGTTTCCATGCACAGGTTCTCGCCCAAGACTGGAATTTATCACAGTTGGATGGTTCCCTCTTCTTCCTGCTAGAGAAAGCCAGTGGCACAATCAGCAGTCAGCCCTTTGATAGAGGCCTGGTGCATGGGCTGGGGCCAGCTGGTTTGCCCTGAAGATGTCCCAGATCAGGGTTGGGGTTCCCTTGGGCATGGTGTTGCCTGGGCGAGAGGCCTCTGGTGGTTTTTAGGCTGTCCACGATCCCTGGCGACCCAAGTGGAGGCACTGGTATATGGGATTTTTTTTATCTTCTACAATTAAAACTTTGTAGCCTGGAGCAGAGCCAAGCCTTCTGCTTGCTCTGTGGCAGCAGCCATTGAAACTTTGTTGCCTTAAGCAGAGGCCTGGGCTAACCAGAGTGTGAGGAAAGCTTGGCTTCCTCTATCATCGGGGGCAACCCAAGCCTCCCTCCTGTTCTCTCCATGGTTGTAGTCATCTTGGTTGGGTTAATTTGCCTACTCACTTTTGATTGGCTGGTGGGTGTGGCTGGTGGGCATGTCTTGTGGGTGTAGTGGAGGCATGGTCAATTTGCATATTACTCTTTTATTAGATAGGGCAATGATAAAATGTGAGAGTGCTTTATAAATACCACACACAATGGAAACCATTTTTTAATAGTCACCAATGAATTCCTAAATGTCAAATACATTGAACACACTTGATTACTTTGTAGTATTTAAACTGTTGGACATTTGCTTCCTCCTGAAACCCTGTCCTTGCTTAGCATCTTTGATACTTTTCTGTTCCCCTACCTGTCCAACCACACTCTTTTAGGCTCCACATATGTTCTTCTATTTCCACTTACTTTATCACTTAATAAATATTTGCTGAATAAATTAAATTAACTCTGATGATCAGAAATTTTATAATATGATATATGCAATGTTTTTTCTTATGTTTTTCCCTTTTCCTCCAAATTTTTAGGTTATCAATACTTAAGCACTTTGTCCCAAACAGTTAATTTTATTTTTCTTTGTTGAAGAGGAAACACAGGCCTTGAAGTGAGTCATGCATATAAAGCTACCAAGTGAATTGAAATAAAAGATTCAGTGGCATTTATTCAAGCCTGACTTCTAGTTCATGACTCTGGTTCAAGACAATAGTGCCTCTTCAAATAATAAGCAAATGAAATTTCTCAGGGAATGAACAAAATGCCAGCAGGCATTGTTTCTTGTTATTTCCTTTTTTCTGTTTTAATTTAATCATTTGTTTGTTCTGTGAGAAAGAATTTAATAAAAAGTCATATATAACATGCATATTTCTATCTTGCCCATTTCCTTCTCTCTCCTTTGCCTGATAATATCTTGAGTTTTGAAAAGTAGTTTTCATTTAAATAGATTTAAGTTAGTGAGTTTATAATGTAACAACATTATTCACTTGAATTATATTTTATTGAATCACGAGAGGCCTGGTACATGAAATTTGTGCACTGGAGGTGGTTGGGGGAGGGAGTCCCTCAGCTTGGCCTGTGTGCTCTTGCAGTCTGACATCCCTCTTACAGTCCAGGATACCTCTCACAGTCTGGGACCCCTTGCTCCTTACTGCTAGTCTGCTCGTTGCATTCGCCAGCCATGAGCCCAGCTTCTGGCGAAGCAGCATTCCCCCTGTGAGAGTGCATGGACCACCAGGGGTCAGCTGCCGTTCCACCATTCAGTTGATTTGCATATTAGGGTTTTATTACATAGGATATCCATACCAATTCCTTTAGATTTTTAGTTTGCAATATAACAAACTTACTGATCTGAATTAATTTATACTATAACATTGGATTATCCTATATAATAAAAGCCTAATATGCTAAATGTCTGGTTGTCCAGTTGTCTGTTCAGCCCATCAAAGCATAATATGCTAATGATATGCTAAGGCTGCTCAACTGCTCACTATGATGTGCACTGACCATCAGGGGGCAAACAGTTGACCAGTGAGCCTGTTGCTATGATGTACACTGGGGCAGATGATCTGACTGGTAGATTAATGTGCTGCTGGAGTCAGGCCCATTGGGACTGAGCAAGATGGGCTAGACATACCCTGGAGCCTTCTCGCAATCTCTTCCTAACCAACCTCCTACATCCTTCCCCAACCCCAATCGTGCACCCTTGGCCTGGTCTGTGCCAACTTGTAATCTGGGACCCCTTGGTGGATGTCGGAGAGCCAGTTTCAGCCCAATCCCATAGGCCAGGCTGAATTTGTGTACCAGCTGTCTAGTTTAACTATAAATATTCAGCCTCCTCTGTTTTGGAAAACGTTAATTGCCAATTTTAGTGACCCTCTGTAAGTTGCTTAAGTGAATTATGTTAGTGGAATGGCTTTTTAGATTTTGTCATTTGACTATGAAAAATAAATAAATAAAAATGAAGTGTGATGGCTTTATAATTTGAAAGTAGGACTTCAAGGCTTCACATGATCTGCTCTCACCCATAATTTTACTTCTCTCTGGCTTTTTCTCCTTCTATCTTCCCCTCACAGGAGCTCCTGTGCTTTTGGACTACATAACTAAATTTAGTACTTTTTCCTAAAAAATACACAATAATAATACTGTTGGTTTTCCTTGCTTACCTTAAATATCAGGCCTCTCTCACCGAGGACCTTCACACAGGCTGGTCTCTCTATCTGGAATGTTCTTTACTCAAAAATCTTCATGACTCACAAGTTTGCCTCTTACAAAACTTTGCTCAAAGATCATCTATTCAATAAGGCCTACTCTGACTGCCCTATGTAGAATTCAACTTGCTCCTTCCTCCCTGGGCACGTCTTACTCTGCTTTGCTTTTTTCGATAACACCTCTCATTTTCAAACATTCCATATAACATTTATGTTAGTGTTAATTTTGTGGGTTTAGCATTTACTGTAAAGGAGCTTTGAGCTGAACCTGAGGCTCACTCCTATTCTTGAGAAAGCGATGATAGGCATAACCGCCACCTGCTTACTCTGCTCAAAAAGTATCAGAGAAGAAGGAAGGAAAATGCCTTAGGCTCAGGACTCTAATCTTCCAGAGTGGCAGATTTGAGGCATTTTTCAGAGGAGTATTTAGGCTCTGACTTGCTCAGATTTGTGACACTGTGGAACTCACACACCTTCAGACCGAATGGCCTGCTACATCACTGGTAGCACTTCACTGCTGACAGAAATTGTGTGTCTTTAACAAACAGAACCTCTCTGGGAAGCATCCATTTGTTTCCATTCATAGGAGCTCCTGTCCTTTTACAGGAAGGGGAGCCAAATGGGGTCATTTGCCTTAGATGCCTCTCCTCACTAGGCTCACATAAAGTCAATATACATCTCTTTTTACTTTCTGGAAGAATGCTAATCAGAAATACTATAGGAGAAAGAGAAAGAGGAGGGGACCACAACTTGTATAATTTAAAAATTATTCAGAATGGATCACATAATTAAATTTAGTACTTTTTTGGTAAAAATTATACAATAAGAAGATATATAATATTCAATAAATGATACTGAAACATTTAGAAAAAGATGACATCATATCTTCCTCTTATATCTTATACTTTGCACTGGAACAAACTCCAATAAAGTGAAATTTATAAAAAACAAAAAAGGAACAAGCTCTTGGTTTTATTGATCTTTTCTATTGTGTTTTGGTCTCTATGTCATTTATTTCCCCTCTGGTCTTTATTATTTCTTTCCTCTGCTTACTCTGGGCTTTTCTTTTCTTTCTTTTTTAAAAAATATATTTTATTGAATTTTTACAGAGAGAAAAGGAAAGGGAGAGTTAGAAACATCGATGAGAAAGAAACATCTATCAGCTGCCTCCTGCATGCCCCCCACTGGGGATGTGCCCTTGACTGGAATGGAACCTGGGATCTTTTAGTCCGAAGGCCGATGCTCCATTCACTGAGCCAAACTGGCCTGGCCTGTGGGCTTTTCTTGTTGCTATTTTTCTAATTCTTTAAGGTGTAGAGTTAGATAATTTATTACCCTTTTTTTCTTGTTTTCTGAGCTAGGCCTGTAGAACTATGAACTTCCCTCACAGGACTGCTTTCACTGTGTCCCATAAATTTTGGATTGTTGTGTTTTCATTGTCATTTGTTTCCAGGATGTTTTTTAGTTTTTCTTTGATCTCTTTAATAACCCAATCATTGTTTAATAGCATGTTATTCAGCTTTCAAATGTTTGAATTCTTTGATTGTTTTTATTGTAGTTTATTTATAATATTATGCCATTGTGATCTGAGAAGATGCTTGATATGATTTCAATCTTCTTGAATTTGAAGAGACTTTGCCTGTGTCCCAATATGTGGTCTATCTTTGAGACTGTCCCATGTGCACTTGAGAAGAATGTGTATTCTGTAGATTTGGGGTGAAATGTTCTGAAGATGTCAATTAAGTCCATCTGATCTAGTGATTAGGATTGCTGTTTCTTTGCTGATTTTTTGTCTAGAGGATTTATCTAGTAATGTCAGTGGGGTATTAAAGTCTGCTACCATGTTTGTATTGCTGTCGATCTCTTCTTTGATATTTTTCAGGAGTTTTTTCTATGTATTTGGGTGCTCATGTATTTATCAGAGTTATATCCTCTTGTTGTATCAATCCCTTTAGTATTATGAAGTAGCTTTTCTTATCTCTTATTATCACCTTCATTTTGTCTATTTTGTCAGATATAAAAATTGCTACCTCTGCTTTTTGTTTTTCATTTTCATTTGCCTGAAAAATTTCCCATCATTTCTCTTTGTTTGTGTGAGTCCCTTGTTATGAAGTGGTTCTCTTGTAGACAGCATATATATGGTCATTTTTTTATCCATTCAGCCACTCAATGTATTTTGATTGGAGCCTTTAGTTCATTTATGTTTAAGGTTATTATTGAGAGGTAGTTGTTTGTAGCCATTTTTCTTCTTTATTCCCATGTTTCTTTCTTTTTTTTCTATTTCTTCTTTTTACAACTGTCCTTTTAGTATTTCTTGCATTGCTGGCTTGGTAGTGATAAACTCCCTTAATCTTTTTTATGGTCTGTGAAACTCCTGATTTTCCCCTTCAATTTTGAATGATAGCCTTTCTGGGTAGAGTATTCTAGGATTCAGTCCCTGGCTTCGTATCACTTTGTATACTTCATTCCATTTCCTTCTGGCCTAATGTTTTTCTGTTAAGAAAGCATTTGACAGTCTAATGGTAGATCCTCTGTATGTAACTCTCTGTCTCTCATTGCAGCCTTTAGCATTCTATTTTTGTCATTAACATTTGCCATTGCAATTACAAAGTACCTTGGTGTGGGTCTTTTTGGGTTCATCTTGTTTAGGACTCTCTGTGCTTGTGTGACTTTTCTTCCACACATCAGCGAAGTTTTCTGTCATTATTTCTTCAAATACCTTCTCTAATCCTTGCTCTTCTTCTTGTCTTTCTGACACCCCCTGTTATATCTATGTTATTTCATTTCATGTTTCCCAAAAGCTCCCTTAGGCACTACTCTTGCTTTCTATTTTTTTCTCCAATTGCTGTTTAGATTTGATATTTTATTTTATTTTATTTTTTATTTTTGGCCCTATCTTCTAACTCACTAATTCAGTCCTCCAATTCTCTTAGTCTACTGTTGAGACCTTCCATTTTGGTTTTTATTGTAGTGTATTTTTATTTCCTCTTGATTCTTATACATGTTTTTTATTTTTCTCATTCATCCATTTTATGAACTGCAGGACCCTTACCCTGAATTCTTTACCTAACATATTGCACACTTATTTTTAATTTAGTTCCCTTTCTGCTAATTCTTCCTTTTTTACTTTGAGGTTGCTTCTTTGTCTCCCCATTTTTGCTGTCTCTTCTGGCTCTGGGTACCCTCCTTGGGGTTTGAGAGTTTGAAGACCTTATCATGGCAATAGTCTGGAAATCAGCCTAGAGGCTGGGTCTTCCTTGAGTCTCATGCCTTTATTGTTTCTTCTCTGAGTTATATCCTCTTCTTCCATGGATTTGGTCTCTCTGTTTTCTGCTTTAGATGCTCAAGGTGGTGGGAGTGTGTGCACAGTTCCTCTGGTTTGTGACTCCCTTTGATGATCCAGAGAGCTCTGACATGCAATTCAATGTGTTGCCCATGTCCTAGAATGGTATCCTAGGTCCCTCTGCAGGGCACTTGCAGCATAGTCCTGTGGACCCTTACTATGCACACCAGCTTGTCTGGTTCACCATGGCAGTACTCTCTTGTGTCCCAGAGTGTGGCATGTGCTGGGTTGCTCTGGGTAGGCTCTGTAGGACTGTCCCAGTGGCCAGGGATAAACAGGTGCAGGTTTCTCTGGGTCACACAGTCATAGCACCCCTGTGGCCTGAGTGGGGCATATGCCGGTTTGCTCTAGTTTTCCCCGGCAGCAACACCCTGCATTTAGGGTGGAATGAATATTGATTGTTCTGGGTTGCACAGTCCTCACTTCCTTATAGCCTGAGTGAGACAATGGTTGGTTGCTCCAGTCTGCCCCTCCTCAGTGTGAAACAGGGGCGGGTTGCCCTGGGTCACTCAGTCCATGCTCTGCTGTTGCCCGGAGTGAGGTGCACATTGAGTTGCTCTGGATGTCTCTGGCAGGACTGTCCTGGGGGGACAGGGTGGAGTGGATGTGGGGTGTTCTGGGTTTCACAATCAGAGCTCCCCTGTGGCCCTGAGTGAGCCATGTGCTGCGTTGCTCTATGTCACCCTTCCCAGGCTTGGGTGAAGTGGGCCTGGGTGCTCCTGGTCACCCCAAAATGGCTATCCAGGGGTCTGGGGTGGAGTGGGCACCAGGTGCTCTGGGTCACACAGATTTCTCTGAGTCACACAGTCCCCGCTCTCCTGTGGCCCAGAGTGGGGTGTGCTCTGGATTGCTCTGGGTCATCCAAGTAGCAGGTCCCAGGGTTTGGGGTAGAGCAGGCACTTGGGGGCTCCCAGTCAAGTCTGGAGTGGGGATGGGGCACAGGGTTCCTCCTGGCTTGCACTTTCTGTGGGTTCTTGAAGCCAGATCCTAGATGCTAGGTCCCAGAGGGTTGGTGAGGAGGCCTGGTGTAGGAGCCCACCTTGGCAGCACATGCTCCCTGTAGACATGTGGGAGGTACTGCGCCACTCACTGCTGGGGCACACTGGTGCTTCCCTGTGGGTTATCCCTGGCAAGCAGTGTTCTCTAGTTATCCTCTGCCTTTTCTTATTGAAAATTGTCTCCTCAGCTGCTTCTAATTTGTTAATGCAAGGTGGATATTCTCTGATATTTAGTTGCTTTCCTGGCCTGGACTTAGGAGGAGGTGCACAACAATGCTGCCTATTTGGCTGCCATTTTCTATTCTTGAAAACAATGTTTTATAGAAAATATTCTGGGAATGAGTGAGCAATTCATTAAAAAAAGGAAGAAAGAAAAGAAAAGAGCAATCTAGCTTTACAAATGTCTTGTGCTGGTGAATGTTATAGAAAATTGAACTTCTTAAATTCTTTTGGTGGGAAGTATAAATTGGTACACATTTTAAGAGACAGTGTGGCAATAATAACCAAAATGTAAAATGGATATACTCTGTAATAAAGCAATTCTATACCTAGCAAAGAATATTGCATATATCTCATATAAATTTTCAAATATCTAATATATAAAAGGCTAGAGTTGCAACAATTGATCACGACTGAAGGCTGACCAACCTAAAAGTCTTTAAGTCAGTGCTAGCTTGCTGCCCAGCTGCAGCCTGTTGACCTAGCACTGACTGCCCAGCTGCAGCCTGGTGAACTGCCAGGGGGCTGGGATCCAGAGGTTAGAGGCAGGGTCTGATCTGCAACCTCAGTGGCAGCTATTGATCAGTACTTGCCTCTCTCTTCCTCTCCCTCTTTCTTTCTGAGCTTCATCAGCAGCCAGGCTTTTCTTTCTCTCCTGACCTCCCCGTGGAGCTTCTGTTAAGCTCTGCCTCTCTAATCAGGCCCAGAGATAGTCCCGAAGATGCTGACCAGCATAGGAAGCAACCAATCAGAACCAAATATGGGTGCTGTGAAGAAACAATGGCTGCCTAGGAGGCAGAGCTTTTGACACTGGCATAGAAACCAACCAATCAGAACCAAATTAGACAGCAGAGGAGGGCAGTTGGGGGAAACCAGGCTGGCAGGGGAAGGCAGTTAGGGGCAATCAGGCTGGCAAGCAGAGACACCTAGGGGCAATCAGGCAGGCAGGCAGATGAGCAGTTAGAAGCCAGCGGTTCCAGATTGTGAGAGGGATGTCCAATTGGAGAGGGTACAGGCTGAGCTGAGGGAACCCTCCCTCTGTGCACAAATTTTATGTACCAGTCCTCTAGTGTATCTATTAGAAATCTTATTGTTGCTTTGATGGAGAATCTGAAACCTGGGACTACCCGAATGTCCACCAATAATGGACTGATGCAAAAAGCAGTACTATATATTGAGACAATTACATACTATGAAACCATGTAAAGTTCTGAGGTAAAGTTACTTGTATTGATTTGGGGAAAAAAAATCCCTGCTATTTCATTGAAGGAAAAAAATCAAGTTGTAGAACAATGGGAATAGAGGATTTCTGTAAGTGTAGTGGGACGACCCTTTCAGGTGTTTACTAATGTGTCAGCCCCCTTTCACTCCTAGCTATCACCGGAGCTGCTATGACCTTCCACCTATTAAAGGACAAGCCAGAGCAGCCCCAGGCCTTAGGGGAGCAAGGAACATAAGAATCAATTTCCAGCTTTTTAGTTTCAAAAGACTTTTGAAACACCTGGCAGAGACAATAGCTTAAACAATAGCTTTGAAAAGAATGAATGTTAATATAAGAGCCAATTTTCCTGCTTTAAACTAAACAAAAATATTCCTGGAGAGAAAGCAATGGAGAGAGGAGAGCTGATATAACAATACATAGAAGAGGGTCTACCTAAGCTGAACCACAGAGTGTGGGGATCCAGAAGAATGCACAGCTGTGCCCATGTTCCTGTCTGGGGCCCCACTGAAGTCCCCTCTGCTGTCATGGCCCAGAGTAGAGGAGAGCCAAGAAGTACAGTGGTACCTTGAGATACGAGTGCCCTAACATACGAGATTTTTGAGATACGAGCTGTCGAACGAGTGATTTTTGCTTTGAAATATGAGCAACATTTGAGATAGGAGTAATAGCGCGGATCGGCCGGCTGCACACGACCCACCAGTTTACCTCGACTCAAGAGTCTCATAGTTTCCCACGCCTCAAGGTTACAGAATGAATTAAACTCGTATCTCGAGGTACCACTGTATAAGATGTGACAGGCAGATGGAATTGGGTGATTTCACTGGCTGGGACCCAAAACCCAGCCTCAGGTACCTTGTAGAGCAAGCATGTCAAACTCATGGCTCACAAGCCACATGCAGCCCATAATGAATATTTTTGTGGCCAAACCCCAAAATATAATGGTATGTAAGCAATGTTTTAATAAAAATTGTGTAACTTCATTTTTGCAATATCCTCTTATACATAACTAGAGGCCCGGTGCACAAAATTTGTGCATGTCAGGGAGTGTCCTTTAGTCCAGTCTGCTCCCTCTTCAATCTGGGACCCTTTGAGGGATGTTTGATTGCCTGTTTAGGCCCAATCCTACCTAAACAGGTAGCCGGACATCCTTCTCACAATACAGGACTGCTGGTTCCCAACTGCTCACCTGCCTGCCTTCCTGATTGCCCCTAACCACTTCTGCCTGCCAGCATGATCACCCCCTAATCACTCCCCTGCCAGCCTGATTGATGTCTAACTGCTCCCCTGCCAGCCTGTTTGCCCCTAACTGCCCTCCCCTGTGGGCCTGGTCATCCCTAATTGCCCTCCCCTGCAGTCCTGGGTGCCCCCCAACTGCCCTTCTCTACAGTCCCGATCACCCCCAACTTACCTCCTCTGCCAGCTTGGTCACCACTTACTGCCCTCCCTGCAGGCTTGATCAGCCCCAACTGCTCTCCCTTGCAGGCCTGGTCCCTGCCAACTGCCCTCCCCTGCTGGCCATCTTGTGTCCACATTGGGGCAGGATCTTTTGACTACATGGGGACAGTCATCTTGTGTGTTGGAGTGGTCAATCTGCATATTACTTTTATTAGATAGAAGCCTGCTGCATCGGTGGGGGCCACTGGTTTGCCCTGAAGGGTGTCCTGGATCAGGGTGGGGATTCCCTTGAGGTATGGAGTGGCCTGGGTGAGGGGCTGTGGTGGTTTGCAGGCCAGCCACGCACCCAGGCAACCCAAGCGGAGGCCCTGGTATCTGGGATTTATTTCTTCTATAATTGAAACTTCAGAGTGGAGCCAAGCCTTCTGCTCCTTCTGTGACAGCAGCCATTGAAACTTTGTTGCCTTAAGCAGAGGCCTAGGCCAGCCAGGGTGTGTGGAAAGCTAGGGTTCCTCCATCGCCAGGGGCAACCCAAGCCTCCCTCCTGCTCTCTCTGTGGCCATAGCCATCTTGGTTGGGTTAATTTGCATACTCGCTCTGATTGGCTGGTGGGCGTGGCTGGTGGGTGTAACAGAGGTATGGTCAATTTGCATATTACTCTTTTATTAGATAGGATTATTAGAACTAGAGTGGTACCTCAAGATACGAGTTTAATTCATTCCGTAACCTTGAGGCCTGGGAAACTATGAGACGCTCGAGTCGCTGTAAACTGGTGGGTCGTGTGCAGCCGGCCGATCCGCGCGATTACTCCTATCTCAAATGTTGCTCGTATCTCAAAGCAAAAATTGCTCGCTTGATGGCTCGTACCTCAAAAATCTTGTATGTTAGGGCACTTGTATCTCGAGATACCACTGTATAACATTAGCTGATGACCAATTACTATAATCATGTTGCATTCATTTCCCTTATACGCCTTACACGCAGGCGCACCATTTTTCTCCACTAATACTAGCAGCAAATATTTTACCAGCCCATTGCCACATCATTAGTCTTGGACTGACTTGTTTGGTGTGCACAACAGGAAGTATTTTGCTTTCAGAGGACAAGAAAAATGTTTATTTGCATTATGCTCATTTGTGCAGTTATTCAGTATCTGGTAAGTTAATATTCAAGAAAAACATTAATTTTTATTAAAATATTTTATTATATTATGTTAACAATTACTCGGCCCTTTGTATTCAGCATGTCTCTATCAAAATAAATCTACATTTCTATGAAAATTGAAGCTTTTGTTTTTTTATGGCCCACATAAATTTAAACCTTGTTTTTTTGGCCCATGTTAGCCTTTGAGTTTGACATGCTTGTTGTAAAAGTCAGCAGCCAGTTAAGACATCTGGGTCAGCATGAGGCAACACCATCAGCAGACGCAGTTTTAGCCATCTGGTATAGACCACTTACCAATATGAAAGACTGGTGGGCAGCAACTGCCCAGAGCCAGGTGTGAAAGTGGGCACTGCTGTACATGCCTGTGTGTTCAGACCTGACCCAGGGCTGGCCACCTTTTCCACAACACCTCTGTGTGATCCTCTGGAATCTAGAACAATCTAGGGCAGACTTGCAGAGAAAAAATTCCTCAATTGAGTGAGAAATCCATGAAGTGCCTGTGGTTCCTTTGAATGGACAAACATTACATTTTTATCATTTGACAGAACTGGTGCTCAAAAATAGAGATTAAGCCCTAGGCAGCCAGTTCAGCTGGGTAGAGCATCATCCCATACATTGAAAGGTGTGCCATCAGGGTACATACCCAGGTTGTGGTTTGATCCCCAGTCAGGACATCTAAAGAAGGTGACCAATCAACATTTCTGTCTTTCTTTCTATCTGTTATTTTGTCTCTCTTTCCCTCTTTCTCTCTCTCTTTACTTCCCTCCCTCTCCCCATAAGAGCAATAAAAAAAATGTTCTCAGGTAAGGATTAAAAAAAAGATTATGATATTATTTTTTAAAGTTACACTTTTGCACTTCTGAATGTGGCATTTTGAAAATAACCCTGCCTACGATATATAGATGTGCGCTTGTTTATAAATAGAGAAATTCAAGAAAGTATTTCTGAAATTTAAAAAGATTCATTTCCAGATAGTAGAAGTGAAAGGATGGGGGCATTAGGGCTTTTGACTTTCACACTGGTTGAATTTTTGAGCATGTGTTAATGTTATAATAATTTCAAAGGTACAAAATAAAGACATAATTGCAGGAGAGTGTGGTACATGCTCCAATTAAATGATAAATGTCTCCTTAGAGGTGACAATGCAAGGGCTCAGGTGACCTTTTGAAGACCCTAAGACACTTAGTAGGTAGAATGTCCACTGAGACATTCCATCCATTCTCTGAGGACTTGGTCTATGAGGAGAGAGTGACTTAGAATTAAATTGTGGTACTTTTGGTTAATCCTCACCTGAGGACATTTTCCCATTGATTTTCAGAGAGAGTGGAAGGGAGGGGGAGAGACAAAGAGAGAGAAACATTGAGGTGAGAGAGACACATAGATTGGTTGCCTCCTGCACATGTCCCAACCAGGGCTGGGGATCAAGCCTGAAACCAAGGTAGGTGCCCTTGACCAGAATTGAACCCAGAATCCTTCAGTCCACAGGCCAATGCTCTATCCATTGAGTCATACCCGATAGGGCAATAATTAAATTTTTTATCTAGATCCAGAAAGCAAAGGAATGGACACTTGAGCAATCCATTTGTATCAATTTATTCACTCCTTTATATTAATCCTATAAAAGCCTGTGAATGAAACTCTGTTTTAAAAAGGCTTATTTTGTTAAGAGCAATTTTAGCTTCACAGCAAACTTGAGGGGAAGGTGAGAGATTTCCCATATATGCCCTGCCCCAACTTGCATACCATCCTCATTATTAACATCCCCCTTCAGAGTGGTACATTTGTTACAATTGGTAAACCTATATTGGCATATCATAATCATCCAGAGTCTATAGTTGGTTCATTCTTGGTGTTGTACATTCTATGGGTTAGGACAAACATTTAATGACATGTAGCCATCATTAAAATATCATCCACCAAATGTATTTTCACCACATGTAACTTTAAAAAAAACTGATTGAAATGAGTTTTGCAAATGAGTGTCAAAAATTGATAAGTATCCTTGAACTAATTTTCACCCCGTTATTGCCAAAGTGCATCTGTGTACCCAACTATGGGTTAAACGTACACTGTTTACAATGTGCTTCTTCCTAGAGAGCTGAGTGGAGGGGTCATTAGTAAAACTTCTAACAATGGCAGGAAAGACTATGTTTTTATTACTGTTGCTATTGTTATTATCATTAATATTCTCATTGGTGGGACTGGGAAAGGGTGAAAAGTGTTATTTGAGCAAAGCTCAGACAGATATCTGGGGGAAATGAGTTCCAAGCTGAAGGAAAGACTAGAGCAAAGTCATGGTGTGTGAGCCTGAGGCATTTGAGGACAGTGGAGGCCACTGAGGTCAGGGAGCCCGGCAGGAGGGCCTTACAGGCCATGAAGACTCGGGTTTTACCAGAGTGAAATGAGAAGCTGAGGGCAAGGAGTGTGGTGCAATACAATTCAGAATTTAAAATCATCAAGCAGCTATGACCCAAGCAGACTGTTGGGGGCAAAGGCAGAAACAGGGCTTTAGAGGCTAGTGTGACACACACATTTTGTACAAAGTAAAGGCTTATCCATAAACTTTTCCCCAACCCTCATGTCTTATTTCCTCTTTTAGACAGACTGCATTGTTCTTTAAATATAATCTCACCAAGTAAAAATGGTTAGGGTGGTGATAAGTGGGTGATGAGCCCACAGAATATTTTACTGCTCCAAAGTTAATAAAATAACATCTTTTTAGTGGTCATTACTGAAAGCTATAGGTAGGAAGGCTGACAAGATGATAGGGAAGGCAGCACAAAATAAGAGAATCAGGAAGAAAGAGACATCCTTGAATATGTGGTGGGGACAGAGGAGTCTGGGTTTTGCAAAAAAATTGTGTGGATAGTGAAATGGAGTTCAGAGGCACTGCCTGAAAATCCAGTTACTTAAGGCCATTTTAAATCAACTTATTGTTGTTTTATTTTATGAAAGAACTGGGTTTGTGTATCATTTCAGGCCCTGGCCTGTATGGATCAGCTGGTTGGCTGTCCTCCGGTGCCCTTTTTGTTAAGTTGTATGAGTCCTCCAGTTAGATTCCTGGTTTGGACATATGCTAAGGGTTTCAGGCTTGATCCCCAGTAGGGGTCATGCAGGTAGCAGCTGGTCAATGTTTCTCACATTGCCCTCCCCCCCCTCTTTCTCTCTCCCTTTCGTCCTTTCCCACCCTCTCTCTATTTCTGAAAATCAATTTTAAAAATCTTAAAAAAAATAAAAAAAGATGTTGCAGGAAATCATAGTTATTCAGAGCAGAAGCAGATAGACTCCTAAGGGCTGTCCTACACGGGAAAGGCAGTGCCGAGTGGCACCTTCCCTCACACTGAAGAGCTTCAAGCCAAGGCTGGAATGACCACTTGAAGGGACAGAGCAGAGAGAATCTGTGTGTATTAGTGGCTTAAAGAATACAAATTTATTTTCTCAAGGATCTCGAAAGCCTGTGATCAAGGTGTGGCAGGTATGGTTAACTGAGGAGCTTCCTCACTTGTCTTGCTGATAGCTGTCCACTGTCATGTCCTCACATGGTCTTTTCTCTGTGTGTGCACATTCCTCATGTCTCTCTGTGTGTCCAAATTTCCTCTTCTAATAAGAACACCAGTCAGATTGGATTAGGACACACCCTAACAGCCTCATTTTTACTTGATCACTGCTTTCAAGCTCTGCTTCCAAGTAACAGTCACATTCTGAGATAGAGGATTAGGGCTTTGACATAGGAATTTGAGAGAGACACAATTCAGCCTAGAATGCAATGCTTCCATATGTTTTTATATGGAAGCATTGCATTCTAGGCTGAATTGAATTCATATCCCAAGGGATAAGTGTAGAGGAAGTATAGAGATGAAATTTAAATACACGAAAATACATTGAAGAGCAAAAAATTCTCTTGCTTAGTAGTAGGTTAAAGAAAAACACTTCCCCAAAGAGTTAAATCACTGTCAAATCATTTCAAGCCTGTGGTAAGCTAGGTTAATTGTCACATATTTCAGCAAGATCTAGTGGGGGAGTAAACTCAGTTATTATCTTTAAAAAAACCCACACTTCTTTGAAATGCTATTATGTTTTTGAAGCACATAAAAGGTTTCCAAGGAGAGTCCCTTTTGTGTAATGATGTAAATTGAACCAACTGGTCTGCATCATTTCTGGAATGACAACTATGGGTAAAGTCAGAAAAATACAAAGGCAGAACACTATGTTAAGATACATTTTCTTGAACTGGAAGAATTGAGATCACTTCTGAAGATGGAACACACAAAGCTTTGTAAAAAACTGATAACACGAGGGGAAATAGCAGATTTCTACTGTTTATAGCTCACAGATCCAAATATAGCTGTATTTTAAGTTTTTTAAACATTCGTTTTGTGAAAATCCTTCTCTTTAGATAGTCTTTTCCTTAGTAAAATAGAATAGGAAAGGAATATCTGGAACTTCATAGATCTCTTTTTACTTATTTTTATTGATTGATTTGAGAGAGGAGGAGGAGGAGGAAAAGGAGGAAGAAGGAGAAGGAAAGATACTAGTATTTGTTGCTCCACTCATTTATGCATTCATTGTCTGTTTCTTGTTATCTGCTCTGATTGGGGATTGAATACAAATGTTGACATATGAAATGATGCCCTAACCAATTGAACTATTTGGCCAGGGCCCCTCACAGATTAAATTTTTTAAAAATTTATTTATTGATTAAGGTATTATATATGTGTCCTTATTCCCCCATTACCCAACACCCCCACTCATGCTCTCCCCGCTGTGTTCATTGGTTAGGCTAATATGTCCTTTGGTTGATCTCTCCCCCTTACCTCACCTCCCCTACCTTCACTCTGAGGTTTGACGTTCTGATCGATGCTTCTCTGTCTCTGGATCTGTTTTTGTTCATCAGTTTATGTTCTTCATTATATTCCACAAATGAGTGAGATCATGTTGTATTTATCTTTCTCTGACTGGCTTATTTCACTTTGCATAATGCTCTCCAGTTCCATCCATGCTGTTGCAAACGGTAAGAATTCCTTCTTTTTTACTGCAGCATAGTGTTTCTAGTTTCTTGGGATATATTCCTAGAGTGGAATCACTGGGCCAAATGGGAGTTCCATTTTTAGTTTTTTGGTGAAATTCCATTCTATTCTCCATAGTGGCTGCACCAGTTTGCATTCCCACCAGCAGTATAAAAGCGTTCTTTTTTATCTGCATCCTCTCCAGCACTTGTCTTTTGTTGATTTATTAATGATAGCCATTCTGACTGTGTGAGATGGTACCTTATTGTCATTTTGATTTGCATCTCTTGAATGATTGATTGGTGATTTTGAGCCTGTTTTCATATGTCTCTTGGCCTTCCTATGTCTTCTTTCGAAAAGTATCTATTTAGGTCCCTTGCCTATTTTTTTATTGGGTTTGATTTGTTTTTCTCTCTGATGATTGGTTATTCAGAAGATTGATTATTCAGAGTCGTTTTTTATTCCAGTTGAATCTTTGGAGAGTTCTTTCTAGGTCTGTGAAATATGCCATTGGTATTTTAATGGCGATTGCATTGAATTTATAGATTACTTTGGGTAGTATGGACATTCTAATGATGTATACAGTGGTACCTCGAGATACGAGTTTAATTCGTTCTGTAACCTTGAAGTGTGGGAAACCATGAGACGCTCGAGTTGCGGTAAACTGGTGGGTCGTGTGCAGCTGGCTGATCCACATGATTACTCGTATCTCAACTGTTGCACGTATTTCAAAGCAAAAATCACTTGCTCAATGGCTCGTATCTCAAAAATCTCGTATGTTAGGGCACTCGTATCTCCAGGTACCACTGTATTCTACCAATCCATGAACACAGTATGTTCTTCCATCTGTTTATGTCTTCTCTCTTTTTTCAGTGTCCTGTAGTTTTCCGCATATAGGTCTTTTACCTCCTTAATTAAGTTTATTCCTAAGTATCTTAATTTTTTGGTGCGATGGTAAATGGAATTGCTTTTTTAATCTCTCTTTCTATAAGTTCACTATTGGTGTAAAGAAATGCAATAGATTTCTTGGCACTAATTTTGTATCCTGCTACATTGCCAAATGCATTTCTTAAGTCTAATAATTTTTTGATGGAGTCTGTAGGGTTTTCTATGTACAGTATCATGTCATTTGCAAATAAGGACAGCTTTACTTCTTCTTTTTCTATTTGGATGCCTTTTATTTCTTCTTCTTGTCTAATCGCAATGGCAAGTACTTCCAGTACTATGTTGAATAGGAGTGGTGAGAGTGGGCTTCCCAGTTTTGCTCCTGTTCTTAGGGGAAATGGTTTTAGTTTTTGCCCATTGAGTATGATGTTGGCTGTGGGTTTGTTATATATGGCTTTTATTATGTTGAGGTATGATCCTTATATTTTCACCTTGCTAAGAGTTTTTATCAAGAAAAGGTGTTGGATTTTGTCAAATTCTTTTTCTGCATCAATTGATATCACTATGTGGTTTTTCTCAATTTGTTTATTTGATGTATCACATTTATTGGTTTGCTTTGCAGATATTGTACTATCCTTACACCCCTGGGATAAATCCTACTTGGTCATGGTGTATGACCTTTCTGATCTTCTGCTGGATCCAATTTGCTAAAGTTTTGTTGAGGATTTTGGCATCTATGTTTATGAGGGATATTGGCCTGTAATTCTTTTTCATGGTGTTGTCTTTATCTGGTTTTGGTATTATGGTAATGCTGGCTTCATAGAATGAACTTGGAAGTATTACTTCTTCTTGAATTTTTTTGAATAGTCTGAGGAGGATATGTTTTAGTTCTTCCTTGAATGTTTGGTAAAATTCCATTGTGAAGTCCTCTGGCCTTGGGCTTGTTTGCTGGAAGCTTTTTGATGACTGCTTCAATTTCTTCCATAGTTATTGGCCTATTGAGATTTTTAGATTTTTGAGTTTTGAAAGGTTGTATTTTTCTAGGAATATGCCCATTTCCTCCATGTTGTCTAGTTTAGTATTAGAGTTCTTCATAGTATTTTTTAACAATCCTTTGTATTTCTGTGGGGTCTGTTGTTATTTCACCTCTTTCATTTCTGATTATATTTATTTGGGTCCTCTCCCTTTGCTTCTTGGTGAGCTGGGGAGAAATTTATCAATCTTGTTTATCCTTTTAAAGCACTAGCTCTTGGTTTCATTGATCTTTTTTTTTTCTCTATGTCATTTATTTCTTTTCTGAGCTTTATTATCTCCTTCCTTCTGATCACTCTGGGTTTTTCTTGTTGCTCTATTTCTAATTCCTTAAGTTGTAGTGTTAGATGATTTACTACCATTTTTTCTTGTTTTTTTGAGGTAGGCCTGTAGAGCTATAAAGTTCCTTCTCAGAACTGCTTTCAGTGCGTCATATAGATTTTGGATTGTTGTGTTTTTATTGTCATTAGTTTTCAGGTTGTTTTTAATTTCTCCTTTGATCTCTTTGGTAACATAAGCATTGTTTAATAGTGTGCTATTCAGCTTCCAAGTGTTTGAATTTTTTGAATTGTTTTTATTGTAGTTTATTTCTAATATTATGTACCATTGTGGTTTGAGAAGATGCTTGATATAGTTTCAATCTTCTTGAATGGTCACAGACTTTGCCTGTGACCCAATATGTGGTCTATTTTTGAAAATGTCACATGTGCACTTGAGAAGAATATAAATTCTGTGGCTTTGGGGTGAAATGTTCTGAAGATTTCAATTAAGTCCACCTGATCTAGTAAGTTATTTACGATTGCTGTTTCTTTACTAATTTTTTGTCTAGAGAATTTATCCAGTGATGTCAGTGGTGCATTAAAGTCCCCTACTATGATTGTATTGTTGTCTTTCTCTCCCTTGATATCTTCCAGGAGATTTTTTAATGTATTTAGGTGATTCTGCATTGGTTACATATATGTATAACAGGGTTATATCCTCTTGTTGTATCTATCCCTTTAGTATTCTGAAATGGCTTTTCTTATCTCTTGTTATGCCTTTCACTTTGAGGTCTATTTTGTCAGATATAAGTATAGCTACCCCAGCTTTTTTTTTTTTTCATTTCCATTTGCCTGAAAGATATTTTTCCATCCCTTCACTTTAAGTCTGTGTGAGTCCCTTGTTTTGAGATGAGTCTCTTGTAGACAGCATATATATGGGTTTTTTATCCACTCAACCACTGAACATCTTTGGGTTGGAGCATTTAGTCCATTTATGTTTAAAATTATTATTGATAGATACTTGTTGGTATTCATTTTTATTTTGTATGCCTGTGTTCCTTTAGCATTTCTTGCATTGCTGACTTGGTAGTGATAAGCCCCCTTAGCCCTTTTTTGTCTGTGAATCTCCTTATTTCCCATTCAGTTCTGATTGATAGCCTTTCTGGATAGAATATTCTTGGATTTAGTCCCTTGCTTTGCATCACCTTGTAAATTCCCTTTCCATTCTTTTCTGGCCTGATGTGTTTCTGTTGAGAAATCATTTGATAATCTAATGGGAGATCCCTTGTACATAACTTTCTGTATCTTTCTTGCAGTCTTTAAGATTCTATCTTTGTCTTGAACAATTGCCCTCGTAATTATGATGTGTCTTGGTGTAGGTATTTTTGGGTTCATCTTGTTTGGGACTCTGTGCTTGTGCGACTTTTTTTTTCCCACATCAAGGAAGTTTTCTGACATTTCTTCAAATGGTTTTCTAACCCTTGTTCCTCATCCTGTTGTTCTGGCACCCCTGTTATTTGTATGTTGCTTTATTTCAGGTTGTCTGATAGCTCTTTGAGGCTTTTCTCCTGTCTTTTCATTCTTTTCTCCAATTGTAGTTCAGTTTGGGTGTGTTTTGTTTCCTTGTCTTTTAATTGGCTAATTTGGTCCTCTGCTTCTCCTAGTTTACTGTCGAAACTTTCCATGGTGTTTTTTATTGCTGCTATATCACTCTTCATTTCTTCTTGATTCCTACATAAGTTGTTTATTTTTTCATTCATCCAATTTATGAACTGTATGACCCTTATTCTGAATTTTTTCTGACATATTGCATGCCTCTTTTTCACTTAGCTCAATGGTTGGCAAACAGTCAACAGAGTTACAATTTGCTGACCACTGACCTAGCTGCTTTTCTGGCAATTCCTCCTTTTTTTCCTTTGGGGTTTTCTTTGTCTACCTCTTTTTTATCTCATTGACAGATCTAGATATCTAGTTATGCAGGGGCTGCTCCTTGGGTGGCAGAGGCTCCTCAATCTGCAGTTGTTCCTCATGTGGTCATGGCAGTGGCTGCTCCTTAGTTGGCAGTGGCTTCTCTAGTGTGTGCTATTTGCAGCAAAGGTGGCCCCTCTGGCTGGTGGGGCAAGGATGCTCACACAGCTGCTGCTCCTTGGATAGGAGTATGCTGCACATGCAGCTGCTGCTCCTCAGATGGGGGTGGGCCACTCATCCAGCTGCTGCACATCAGATGGGTGTGGGCTGCTCCTTCTCAAATCAGTGAGGTTGTTCCAGGCTGCCACTCTTTGGAAGTTGTGGTCTGCTCATGTGGCTGCTGCTCCTCAGACCAGGGTGGGCTGCTTGGGCAGCGGCTGCTCCTCAAATGGGGGTTGGCTGCTCACAAAGCTGCTGCTCCTCGTACAGGGATGGGTTGCTCACACAGCTGCTGATCCTCAGATGAGGGCAGGCTGCTTGTGTGGTTGCTGCTTCTCAGATAGGGGCAGGTTACTCGTGCAGCTGCTGCTCCTCAGACACATGCAGGCTGCTGCTTGTCAGATGGGGGTGAACTGCACGAGGCTGCACTCCTCAGTTGTTGGCAGGCTACTCACGTAGCTGCAGTTCATTGGACGGGCAGGCTGTTCGCATGGTTGCTGCTCCTCAGATGGGGGGGGGCGGGCTGTACACATAGCTGCTGCTCCTTTGACAGGGGAAGGCCATGTGAGGCTGCTGCTCTTCAGTCTGAGGTAGGCTGCTCACGGGGCTGCTGCTCCTTGGATAGGAGCGGGCTGCTCACGTGTCTGCTGCTCACGTGGTCACAGTGCCCTGGCTAAAGCATTGGGCTACTCAGAGGGGAGTGCACTTCAGAACTCACAGGAACCTGCATATGAGGTGGCTGGAGACTCGGTGACTGTGGGACCACAGCCAAGGGAGCTGGAGCCTGGCAGGGGTAGTTGTAGAGTCCCAGGTGTTATCTGAGGGCACCCTGGGTGGAGGTGAGGCTGGGCTCTCAGTTATCACAGTTCTCCCCTTCAAAAAGGCTAGGCTTCTGAGGAAGAGCCAGCCTCTCGGTACTGTTTGCAATGGTAGTAGATGCTGCCTATATAGGTGAGTCCGGTTATCCTGACCTAGAAGATCCTGTGGGATCTAACTGTGCCACACACACACACACACACACACACCACATGACCACACACTCCTCTTTTGCTCCCTGAGTTACTCAAGCTCTCTCCCTCAAGCCTTCTTTCTGCTTCTGTAGTTGTGTCTGGAGTGTTATTGATCCATTCATGGATGGAGTCTCCTATCCTGGTGTCTGGTTATGCAGCTTATTCTCTACCACAATGGCCGGACAGGATAAAATTCTCCTCAACAAGACATGACACAAACGGTACAAAACACAAGTGTACTCATGACACTGATAATCGCAGTAGAAATGACCACCTGAGAAAAGAGAATTAGGAGAGAGAAAAGATACCACAAATGGTATCAAAGAGAGAAAAAAAAAGACAGAAAAAAGAGGAGAATATAGATAGATAGATAGATAGATAGATAGATAGATAGATGGAGAAAACACCACAGAACAAACAGGTAAACCAAAAAAATGCAAACACCAAACACCCAGCAAAGAGGGTGGGGAAAAAAATCTGAGAAGGCTGAGCTTATATACAGAAAATAAGGTTAAGAATTGGATGAATATGGGAAGGACCTCACTCAGTTCAGTATAGAGGAAGTAGGAAGGGGACTAGTCAGATTTTTTTTAATCCTCTGTACCATTCAGGATGTATTCTGGGTGTTGCTGGATTGGTTGCCTGGATAGTGGAGGGAGGGGTTATTTCTTTGGAGAATATGGCTGCCCAGGTCCCAGGCTCAGGTATGACTCAGCAACACTTCTCCTGGACCCTCCCCTCTCCCCAGCCTCTCCTCAGACTCAACAAGTCTGCACCTTCTCCTACACCTCAGCCACAGGTGAGTGTCCATATCTGAAAGGTCCTATGAACTAGGTTCAGTGAAGCAAACCACAGGCCCCAAAGAGGGGAAAGTCTGTGCCTCTGCAAGCTCCGCTCCTGCCGGCACTGTCCGGTCTGGTCAGCCCTTCAGGCTGCCCCCTCTGGGCTCAGTCTTTCCTTACTGTGGACCCAGAATCTCCTGCCACCAGCAATCCTGCGGACCTCCTTTCCACAGTCAGACGCTGTGCTTGTCCCAAAGGACGCGGCTCAGTTCTGTGCGGTTTCCCTCTGACCATCTGTCAAATCTCTCCTGCCCACATCCTTGATTTTACCTTTCTCCAGGGGTCCTCTGCCCTTCCCAGCTGAAAATTGTCTCACCAGCTGAGTCTCCTTTGCCAATTTGGGGTGGATGTTATTTGTTTTATCTGCTCATTCTATCTGCTCTGGGACAAGACTCAGGACACATCCATCTATTCCACTGCCATTTTGTCCTCTTTCCCACATTGATTTCTTTAAAAGAAAATGATTTGCTCCAAGGAATCTTGGCTGTCTAGATTTTCTGAATATAAATAAAAGAACTTCCTGGAAAAGTATAGCAGAAAGAGAAACATTAAAATGGAAGAAAAATGGGAAAAATTATTATCTAAAAAGATAAATAAGCATCTGCTATTATTAATTCTTACTTCTCCTAAATTTGTATTTTATTTCCCGGCACTAATCCCCTTCAGAGACCCTGTATTTACTATTACTATTATTTCTCCTGAGATTGGTATTCAAATAATATGGAACAACTGAACATTTGCAAGTACCTTGGCAGTGGGGAATTTTTAAAACTGTGAATCCATTAGACATCTGTCTTTATTACAGTTTAAGTGCACCCTGAGAATAATAAAGCCCTGGATGCATCCACACCATGCAGCAAATTTCTCTGAAGTATTTAGGTGCTATTGTGATGAGAACTTCATAAATTATATCTTAGGGTATCACATCATCACTAGCAAAGTATGCTCACTTTAAAGTGTTTTGAAGAAATCATCTGTGAAATACCAGTAAAGGATTCATCAGTGTTGTTTGTGTTTGTTTTCTTAATACTGCCTGCACCCAGTCTACTCTGGCTCCGTCTCCCATTCCCAATCTTGCTATCAAATTTCCTGAGAAAATTGAAAACAGTTTGATAGCTGTGCCTCTGCTGACTCCATCTTCATCACTTCTCCAGGTTCTTTGTATTGATCACATCCCTCCAAGAACCATTGTTCTGTTTTTGTTCATAGCAAGTTTGAGATAGTGTATCAGAACTACAATGAGCGACTTAGTTTTATAACCACACTAGGATGGACAAAAACAAAAAAGCCCACACTGTGTCTGTGTTTCACTTTTCAGATGATTTTCCATAATAGGCTGCATTTGCAATGCATTATTCATAATCTGTATCTTCACAAAGTGAAAAGTAAAGCAGTAGAAATAGCCAGCACTCAGCAAAAGTGACTTTCTTCCTTTCCTTCCTTCCTTCCTTCCTTCCTTCCTTCCTTCCTTCCTTCCTTCCTTCCTTTCTTCCTTCCTTCCTTCTCTTTCTCCCACCCTTCTTCCCTCCCTCCTACCTGCTTTTACATATTTTACACACATCTATTATATTTCAGGCCCTATGTCAGGGCACTAAAAGATGCAAAACCGAATAGGTGAAACAGGAATGATAATTCAATATAATAAATACTACAGCAGCCATATAGACTGGATGCTATTAGAACATGTGTTAGTTTGGGTACCTCCACCTCCCTGCAGATGTTTGACTTTTAAATCAAAGCCTAAGGAAATCATTTGTATATAGGGAGTTTTTTTGGGTGATCATGTCTAGAAGCAGAAGTGAGGTATGTGGAGAGTGAGAGAGGGAAGGAGAAAAACTTAACAAAGGATATCAATGAGCAATGATGACCTCAAGAGCACAGTCCACTGACTCCTGTCCCCTATTATTTGGGAGTTAGCTCTTCAGGTAATAGCTACCACCACACTTTAACTTTCAGATCAAGCGGTTTTCCATCTATTCAGGGAAACCTCCAAAGCAGCAAAATGCAAAGATACTTCAGACTTGACTGGGGAGGAACAAAGTACATGGAACTGTCCCCAGATAGGCCAAGAAGATGTGACACAGTGCATCACAAGTAATTGCTACAGAGAAGATCAAGGGGCTCCTACTTAGATTTTGGGGGAGGAAGAGGTGGTTTCATAGACAAAACAAGGTCTAAGCTAAATCTCAAAGAAAAACTAGGAGTGAGCAAAGGAGGAGAGAGGCATTCGAATTATAGAGGAATTTGAACAAGCACCGTAGAAGTGCAAGTGTTTTGGTTGACTGAATAATGTGAGAAAATGGAGAGAAAGATATAAATCCCAGAGGATTTAGGAGATGGACTGATGAGACTTGTTAAGGACAAATAGTGTTTTAATAAAGGAGAGAAAGAAGTTTCTGGTTAGGGTGGAAGAGTAGGTGGACACAGTGGGAGGATAGAGACTTATCTGTGGGCTGATGAACATGATGAATTTGCTTTGCATTTGAAAGGTCTAAAGTGCCTAAGGAACATACAAAGTGCACGAATCCCATGGATAGTTGGATATTTAAAATTGTGAATCCATTAGAAACCTGTTTTTATTATATTTATTTATAAGTCCAGGTGTATCTGGCTCTACATTAACTATGTGTCAGCTCAGGGAAGAGCTCAGGGCTAGAAATGCACACTTATAAATACCCACTTTCAGGAGTAACCTAAGGATGTAGGTGCAGGTGAGGTCATGAAGGGATAGTGTGTGGAATAATGAGAGAAGAGAGTTGAGGGCAGAGCTTTGATATTTAAATGGCAGCCAAAGAAAGAGAGCTTCATGATGGATGTTGAGAATCTGTGGTTAGAGGGGTTGAATGAAAACCACGAGAAATTAGTAAATTGGAAATCAAAGAAAGAGAGAATATAAAAAAGAGAGACCAACCATGTCAAATACTGCAGAAAGGTCAAAAAAGATAAGTAAAGTTTGGATTTGGTGACAGGGAAGTTGTTAATGATCACAGCATAGTGAGAAGTTTCTATTGCTATTTCACTTTGTATCCACTTTTTTTTTATCCATCCTCAAATCCACCCTCTGTGTTGTTACAATCATTTTTGTCTGAGTTGTACAGACAATGTGAGACACATTGAGCTAGGGAATGGTAGAACCAGGATTGACATCTAGGCCATCTGAATTCCAAGCCTAACATTGCACTATAGTGCATCATAGATGGCATGACCTGAAGGAAGGACACTTTTTCTATGGAGATGGGAGGGGAGAAGGTAAGGGATGGGTAGAAGCAGATGCTTGTTGTATAGGAGTGGATAATTCATGTAATTCATCTCAGCCTCCATTAAGATGACCAGTTTCTCTTCTGAGACAAAGAAGAGCAACATGAAGGTGAGGAGTTAGGAGAGAACATTTTGGAATACCTGCTAAGGGAAGAAGCAGACATCTCTAATTATGGAACCTCAAAGCCCTTTTTAATTTGAGAACTGTTTCTCTTCCCATGCCTTCTACCCAGCTGAAATCAGATCAGCCATGTTACCATTTCCCCTCATACAGTGGTACCTCGAGATACGAGTGTCCTAACATACGAGATTTTTGAGATACGAGCCATCAAGCGAGCGATTTTTTGCTTTGAAATACGAGCAACATTTGAGATATGAGTAATCGCGTGGATCGGCCGGCTGCACACGACCCACCAGTTTACTGCAACTCGAGCGGCTCATAGTTTCCCACGCCTCAGTCAGTATGCTTTTTTTACCTCGTTGTCGAAGCATCTTTTGTGCATTTACATACTTTATCACATTTCTTTTTATAACCATGGGTCCGAAGAAAGTGAGTGGAAAGGTCAGTGCTCAGAAGAGGATGATGTCTATTGAATTAAAACATGAAATCATAGAAAAATATGAGCAAGGTGTGCGAGTGGCTGACTTGGCAAGGCAGTACGGGTGTAGTACTTCAACGATATGCACTGTGCTTAAACAGAAGGAGTCGATAAAGGGTATAATGCCAGCTAAGGGCATTACAATAATTTCTAAGCTCCGTAGCTCTCTCCATGAAAAGATGGAGAATCTACTGATGGTGTGGGTGACGGAGAAGCAGCTTAAAGGAGATACATTAACACAGGGCATCATATTCGAGAAGGCGCAAGTGATTTACGGTGATTTGCTGGAGCAGACCCCGCGCACTTCCACGGACAAAGCATCGAAAGACTCATTTAAAGCCAGTAGAGGCTGGATTGATAACTTCAGGAAAAGGTCCAGCATTCACTCCATCGTCAGGCATGGTGAGGCAGCAAGTTCGGATGTGAAGGCAGCTGAGGATTACCTCAAAACTTTTTCTGAACTGATAGAAGCCAAAGGATATATCCCCCAGCAAGTCTTCAACTGTGACCAGACAGGGCTTTTCTGGAAGAAGATGCCCAATAGGACTTATATAACAGCAGAGGAGAAGGCGATGCCAGGCCACAAACCCATGAAGGATAGGCTAACTCTAGCACTGTGCGCCAATGCGAGTAGTGACTGCAAGATCAAGCCTCTGCTCGCTCATATACCATTCGGAAAACTCCAGAGTCTTTAAGTCACATAAGATTTTAAAAGATAAACTGCAAGTTATGTGGAGGGCAAACCCCAAGGCATGGGTCACCAGGCAGTTCTTTGTGGAGTGGGTAAACCTGGTTTTCGGCCCTTCTGTTAAGAAATATCTACAGGAAAACAACCTAACCATGCAAGCCCTCCTCGTCCTTGACAATGCTCCTGCTCACCCACCGAACCTCGAAGATGAACTCCTCGAAGAGTTCAAGTTTATAAAGGTTGTCTACCTACCTCCCAACACCACTCCTATCCTGCAGCCCATGGATCAGGAGGTGATTTCTAATTTTAAAAAGCTGTACATCAAGCACCTGTTCTGGCGCTGCTTTGAGGTGATGGAGAACACAAACCTCACCCTTCGAGAGTTCTGGAAGAACCACTTTAACATCGTGATATGCCTCAGAATTATTGATCAGGCCTGGCTGGGTATTACAAGGAGGACTTTGACCTCTGCATGGAAGAAGCTGTGGCCTGAGGCCGTAGCCGAAAGGACCTTTGAAGGATTTGAACCTGAGGTGCCAGTGGAGGAGGAGATAGTGTCTCTGGGAAAATCCATGGGCCTGGAGGTGAATGAGAGAGATGTGAATGAGCTCGTCAAGGAGCACTCTCTGGAACTCACCACGGAGGAGTTACAAGAGTTGCAGTCTCAGCAACATGCGGAGGTTCTCCAAGAATTGGTTTCAAGGAGGAGCCAGAGGTGGAGGAGATCTCTACAAGTGAGATAAAGGAGATCTTAGGAATGTGGGAGAGGGTGTCACACTTCGTGGAAAAGAAACACCCCGAAAAAGTTGCTACTGGTCGTGCATGGGATCTGTTCAATGAAACTTGCCTCACCCATTTCAGAAACATTCTGAAAGGGAGGAAGAGGCAAACCTTGTTGGACACGTTTTTTTCTGAAATGGGCCAAAAATGCAAAGACCAGTAACAATTAAGTTCAGTGAAGATTAGTTAAGTTACATTCAGTTTAGGGATAAAGTGTAGCATTAAGAGTGTAACAAGTAGGTAAATACACTTTATAAAACCAGTTTATTCCTTTACATTCTCTTTTATTATGTTTTTATACAATATTTGTCATTTATAAATACATTTTTTTTTAATTCAAAAACACGTAACAAGAACAATTGGGATGGCATTTTGGGGGCTGGAATGGATTAACGGCATTTCAGTTGATTTCAATGGGGAAATTTGCTTTGAGATATGAGCAACTTGATATACGAGCAAGGTTATGGAACGAATTAAACTCGTATCTCGAGGTACCACTGTATAACAAAAATGCTTTAACAGTCTCAGATAATCCCCATAAGTCAATGTCCCTTCAGCAATGTTGGAGCAGCCTGAGCCTCTCCTCTGACTTTTATAGGGTGACCGCATTGCCCACACATGGGCCCTGCACGTTTGCGATGCCAGAGCAGCTCGACTCGTCCATGAGTTAGTTCCCTGCACACCTCCCTATACTGTCCCTGCTAGCTGGTCCTGCACAGCATGCTGATTATACTTGATGGGAAACATTGCTTGTTTCCATGATTGTGGCAAGGCTTCAGTGGGGCAGGCATGCCGTGTAACATTTTGACTTAATCAGTTAAAACTATCTTCCCTGAAGTGTAAAGATTGTGAGATATAAAAGTCTGGGAATGTTGGTGGCTGTGGGTTTGTTTTATATATACACACCCAAGCTCAGAATCAACTGAGAAGTAAATGTGGGACTCAGACAATTGGAGATCTAGATGTCATATTTATGACTGATCAAAGTCAGTAGTTTGCTCACCTTCAGGTAAGTTTATCTTCCCCCTTTGGCCCTATAACAATTTTTAAACAATCCCCATATAAAATCTATGTTTTTTGAAATACCTCAACAAATGTGTGTTTGTGCGTGTGTGTGTGTGTGTGTGTTTCTGAATGAACACTGACTAATATACCTGCACAGGTGTGTCAAGGAAGGTAGAGAAATATCCTTTTATTGGCACTACTAATATCAAACTGTTCATATTATCTTGTATTTTATTTTTTTTCAATTAATAAATATATTTTGGGAATATTTCCACATCAGCTCATATGAGTTATATACCTCACTGATTTTAAGACCTATAAAATATTCCATTGGTTGGATATACCATCATTTATATGACCAAGACCCCACTAGGGAGCACCAGCTGTTTCTGTGTTTTCCACTATTACCAACAGTACTACAGTTAACAGCCTTGCATGAATATATTTGCACACTTGCACAAGTAGACTTGTAGAATAACACGGAATTTCTGACTTGTTCCAGTTTTAAAAACTGTATTCAATACCCAACCCCTGCCTGTGGCCTACTTCTGGTAATTGGGTCACAGATTTTAGTTTCGATGTGGGAGTTTTGTCTTGCTTTTACCAGTACTCCAATCCTTACAGAACTGGGCCTCTGCTTTGCTCTTGTCAGTTCCCTACCAGAGACTAAAATCCTGTACCTGAACATCCTTCCAGGTATCTTGCTATCTTGCTACTTCACTACTTCCTAATAGACTTCTCTCATATCTGCTTGGACCTTGAATATTTTCATGCTTTGTCCACCTATCGAGATACCTGATAAATGTTGAACTCCATTGATACTATTTACATTGACTACCACTTGTTGCTTTAATTTCTGGATATTGCTTTATCTGCAGAACTGGATGGTATCTGGTTCTTGAAAACACAGGCAGAATTATATATTATTTCTGTTTAGAGCCTCAGGGCCTCTCATGATAGGGGCTTGATACATGCTTTGAAGTGGTTGTGCATCTGAGGATTATCAAAGATTACAAGATAGTCCTTGTGAATACAACGGATATCTTGTAATTAGAAAAAGAAATTTAGAATTAGAACAGAAAAAGGAAATAGAAAGGAGCAGAGAGAGTTTTTGCAATTTTGGGGGCCAGATAAATAAAAGTGGTGGTGTTCATATCCTGGTTTTAGTACCACAGTGAAAAGAAAGGGAGTCTCAGGTAGTGGAGAGGAGGAAGTTGAAGAACTTCTGTGGTTTGGTATGATTTTATCAGGAAAGTTAAATAATCTCTTGGTATTGTTTCAGAAAAATGAATACTGACATGTTCAGGTTAGCTACTGCTCCTATTGTTCCCCATGCCAGAAAACCAATGACAAAGTTGGCAGAATCCAGTGGGCAGGAAAAGAAACAAAACCTCAGAGCTACACACACACACACACACACACACACACACACACACACACGTATATGTATATGTGTATGTGTATGTGTATATGTATATGTATATGTATATATATACATCCCTGGAACAAAACAGGAGAAATTTAAGCATCTCACTAAAACTGCGGAGAAAAACACTCCTTAAAAGTTTCTAATTAGCAAAGGGTGGTAAATACAAAAAAGCAGACTGCCAATTATTGTCCATATGATGGGCAATAATCATCAAGTATCATTGTAAACTATCATTCTGTGATTAACTGCCTCTCATTATTTTAGGGAATACAACATTTCAATGAGACTTTTATATATTTGTTCTCAATTTTAGTGCTTATATTCTCTTTTCCATAAAATCTTACAGTTGCTAAGTTAAAATTCTCCTGCTGCCCGGCTGGCGTGGCTCAGTGGTTGAGCATCACCTATGAATCAGGAGGTCCCAGTTCTCAATTCCCAGTCAGGGTACATGGCCGGGGTTGCAGGCTTGATCCCCAGTGTAGGGTGTGTAGGAGGCAGCCGATCAATGATTCTCTCTAATCACTGATGTTTCTATCTCTCTCTCCCTCCCCTTTCCTCTCTTAAATCAATAATAAAATTATATTAGAAAAGTACCCCCTCCCAAAAAAAGGTCTCCTGCCATTAGAGTTTTTTCAGGGCCTTTCTAATCTCTGCAGTCAAAAGGAGCTAATGCACAGTAAGTTATGTAGGGAAGATGTTTGCATTTTCTGGTGGCAGTGATGCTAGAGATGTGTCTTGAACACGAAGAGTAAAGTTTACCCATCTGATTAAGTAAGAGGGGATACCCCAGGCAAGGAAACAGCATGAACAGAAAGGTATGTAAGCCTGAGAAAGTTATGTTTAAGAACTGCAAGTAGATAAGTATTACTGGAACATAAAATAGAAGAGGCCGTGTATTTGTTATCTGTTGTTACATTCTCACATTATTATAAAGTTTGTGAGTTAAAGCATCATCCACTTATTAGCTCATGGTTTCTGTTATTGGGGAGTCGGGCACATTTTAACTGGGTCCTCTACTCAGGTCTCCTGAGGCTAAAATCAAGGTGTTGGCTGGTTAAACCTCCCCCAGAGGCTCAACTAGGAAAAGATCTGTTCAAAAGGCTCTTCATAATATTGATTCTCTGACCTCCCCCAAATAGATCTTGGGATCCAGAATCTCTGAGAGTAGAACCGAAGATCTTTAACTCAGAGTCCAAACTGCCTCTTTTTTTCGTGCCTCTTCCAAATTATCATATACTTAGTCCATCATCACCACCATGAACACTGTTTTGTTCTTTGGGGTTTCTCTTGAAGTAGACTCATCATACTCCAAGCAAACTTTCTAGAGTCCTTTTGAATCAAACTAATATGGCATATTACATGGATATAAAAAGAGTAGTGACTGTACTTTTTTTATTTTTAATTCAGCCACCAGAATGGGAGATTGTAGACACATCCTATAACATGAACAAACCTTGAAAACATTACCCTAAGTGAAATAAACCAGTCACAAAAGAACAAATTCTGTGTAATTCCACTTATCTGGGACACCTAGAATAGTCAAATTGATATAAACAAAAAGTAGGATGGTAATTGCCAGAGGGCTTGGGGAAGGGGGAATGTGGAGTTGTGTTTAATGGGTACAGAGTTTCAGTTTTGCAGGATGTAAAGAGTTCTGTGGATGGATAGTGATGGTGGTTGTACAACAACTTACTTAATACCACCGAATTGTCACTTAAACATGGCTAAAATGATAATTTTAGGTATGTATATTTTACCACAATTTAAAAAAAGTTTTAAGGAAGATCATACCAATGAAAACACAACAAGTTTCTCTGGTGATTCCTACTGTATCTTCATAGAATTAAAGCCCTTCATAGAAAAAGAATCTTCCAACTCTGTCTAATGATTCAAAGAGTCCAGAGCTTCAGTCATGTGGTGGCGTTTGTTGGAAAGGAACTTTGCTCTTTGAATACAGTATATTTTAATACATTTGTTCATTTTATTTTATTTGTCTGGTATAGGTTGTTAAACACATGACTAGATGATGATACAGGAAGAAAACACAAACAACAGGACATGCTTTCCACAGGCAAAACTTCAGAGTGATAACAGGCTACCTGGAATAGGACCTCTTTTGCTCTAAAATAAACACACAAATACATACATATCAGAGGTCAAACTCCACCTATCTCCATATTCATATCTAGGCACTGACTTTGACTGGTTCTAACTATAGACTGAAAGGCAAGTGCTGAATATCAAACATGACCAAGTCCATCGCACCTACAAAGCTGTTCTGTTTCCACTTCTAGGTGAGACCTATTTTATAGTCTGTCTCTAAACTGTAGATTAATCATTTTGTTTTATTTAAATCCACTCTTCCTTAAACTTTCATTTATAATATTTGATTTTAAAATTTATATCCCTAAAGCAATTTTTATATTTGACACTATAGTAATTGAGGCTTCACTCTTTCAGAAGCCATTGAATATGTAATTAATTACACATATTGAAATTTCCCTTCCCTGTTTCTGTGCTCATTTTATAACTAATGCCCAGAAAGGTTTTTCAGAAATAATCACATTTCATGGGGTCACATGCTTTCTGTACTAACCTCTGTTTTGTGTAGATGTTTTTTTAATCTTAATAACAAAATGGCACCAGCATTTTGTTACAATTAATGAACAAATCTGATAGTAAGTAAAATGTTTCATTCTTTCTTGTGAAATCTAAATGTAAAATATCTATTAAAAGTCAATACAAAAGTTTGCATAAAATCATATATATACATACACATAATTACATATATATATATACACACATATATATAGTGCCCCCCCAAAATGTATATACACTTAAACATCTGATAGTTCAGTTTTGAAAATGTAATGTATTTTAATAAACACTGCCTTAATAATTATTCTAAGTGTGCATATACATTATTTTGGGACACCCTCTATATAATTCCAGACATTCTTTTGTTTCTGAGTCAGGGATTTAAAGCCATATATTTTCTGACTAATCATTTAGGTTTATGCCTAACTGTGTAACAGAGCCTACTGATTCCCTACCCTAAAGTCAGAGAGACTGCCTTCTAGGAGTTAAATATGATGTTGTGGTTAATTGCAAAATGCTAACAGCATTACCAGAAGGCATCCCCTTCTTGTGCCCAATCTGTCAGCATCCACGGGTCCACATTGCAGGGTTTGAGGCCACAGCCTTCACTGCTTCTTCAACATCATCTTGAGGCTAGCTGTATTTGGTGGTTATCTCTGCCGGGTGTTTCATCACTGTGACTCTGCATGTGAATGTGTGTGTATGATATACAGTTAGTCCCGGCTTGAGGCCCTTGAGAATGTTCTGTTCACTGACCACAAATTTTAATGAAGCATATAATCTGAACTTGAGTTCTGTTTGACTCCTCAAAATTGTTTACTTTTGTGGAAAATTGTCAGCAGGTTTAATTCAATAGTTTTTTTTTTTCTTATTTCCCCTTCTTGGATATATGTCTCTCTGCTGACTTCTTTTCAGTTCATATTGGTGGCCATAATATCATAGTCTAGTTGTTTCTGCTTGGTTGCTTTAAAAAAGTACTTCTTCTCTTTAATATATTCTATATGCTACTACGTTTACCTTTATTTTGCTATATTGTTTTCCCTTAAATATGTGCAAAGTTATTTTTTTCTTTTTCAAGAAACCAAACTGTTCCTATTTCAAAAAGCTTATCAAATATTAAAACTAAAATACTATTTTTTTCCTTAGCTGAACAAGAAATTACACTATAGTCTTCTTGTTAAAGGAAAAGGGCTTGTATTAGTAAAATTCAAAGGGGAAAGGTAAAAGGAACCACTTGGAAGCATGATTAGCTGCTAATACAGCACTATCTGTATTATATTAATTATATTTCACACTTGACAATGCAATCTGATAAGCTTGGTTGAAAACATATAGTTTAAGGTAAGAAAAGGAGTAGGTTGGTATTTCCAAAAGTGTGTTCCATAAAACCTGGTTCCATAGCATGTACATAGTCATTAGGCCTCAAAAGGTCCTTTTGTCCAAGGTATTTGGGAAGCAGTGGGTTAAACATAGTTAAGCTTATCCGCAGTATGACTTTTAAGAACCTTTAAAATGCCAGCGTGCATTGCATAGCACTAAGAGCAGCATTTCCAGCATGTGTGTGCATATTTCAAAACATCCGATAGAAATGGTGTTTTACAAAACACACTTTGAGAAATACTGGCATAGTAGATGAATTCTTGACCTAGAGATTTGTCTGTCAGGGAATGTAGTTAGTTGAAGCAATGTTTTAAAATAATTAGTATGGCTTTCCAGGAGCCATACTAAGAAACTTCATAAAAAGTCTTGAGGTCTTAAACTGTCCATTAATTAGTTAGCTTCATATTAATATTTTACACAAAGAAAGGTGAGACATAAAGGTGTGTGGCCCATTTTGGGGGTGGGACACAAAATGAGTAAACACTAATTCAGTAGAGATGTTGCTGCCAGGAGAATGTCTAAAAATACCACACAGTAAATGCCATGGTGATGCATAATGGAGAATCTGTCTTCAGCTTGGACCAAATGGAAAGTTTGGATACCCACCCCAGCCCCCACAGTGACTGCAGGTAGTTCTGTTGGAAGGGATATAAGCGGAAGTCTGTGGGGGTGCCTTTTCTCCTTACTCTGCTGACCTGCGGCTGGGAGATGCAGCAGCCATACATGATCATGAGATAGATACTTGAGGACAAAAGCTGATGGGCTAAAAATGGCTGGGCAAAGGAGAGAGACAGACAGAGAACAAGCATGGGTCTCTGATAGGCTCCTTGAGCCATGGCACTGGCCCTGGACTACTGTGTCTGAATGTTTTGTTACGAGGTAGAAATGAAATCCTATTTATTGAAGCTACTATTAGTCAGGCATCATATTATCTGCAGCTGGAACACCTTCTTAACTAAACCACTACTCTGCCTTGGCTGGGAAAAGACCATTGTGGAAATAATACATCTGCATAGTAGGTGAGCTGAAAATCAGACGTGACTGAGCACATTGGATGAAACAGGATGACGCTTCCAGAAGCATAGTTTTCTGAGCTCTTAAAAGCCTCCGGAGGAAACTCATCCAATAGAAAGCAGACGCCCCACATTGTAAGAGCTTGACTCTGTAAGAAAGCTTTGGTTGTTTGAGGAGGAGAGGTTATTATGAAAACAGTATTAATACTCAGACATCAATCTTACATATCAAATACTGATATTAAAATTTGTTTCCTGACCCAGAAATCTATTAGACATATATTGAGTCATTAGGAAAAAACTAAAGGAGATACTGACCTTGGTATAACCTCACAGCACAAGCTCAACTTTCCTCCCCTGAAGAGTGTAACACATAAGAGGCACCCTCCCCTGTTCTGGAACAGAGCACTGTGATGCTTTGGCACCTCGAAAGCTCTGGTGTGTCTGCTGCTTCAGAAGGTGCTGATGCCTTAGTACGCTGGCAAATGCCAGGTGTGAGATGGTGGTACCCAGAGTAAGGGGAAATTTGTTTGTAGAATATATAAGGTACTATCTGGGGACTATTTGGAGGAGTCTACAGGGGGACTCAAAATAGTTGGATAGTGCAAAAGTCCACTTATCCAAAGGAATTGGGTAAGTGCTATTAACATAACCCTATCAATACCTATAGGCTGGTGGAGCCTAAGACAATTTATGTCACAGAATGTGCGGAAGTGTTAGCCACACATTTAGCTTTACCCTTCATTTCAGCCTCTTCAGGGAGGCTCTATTTAGGACAAGGCTACAGCACTGAGCTGGGAGGGTGACAGGATTACAAATGTCATCTTCCTCTCTCGATGCTTTCTCTCTTGCAGAATAAGGCACGGGCTCTATGTACCATCTTTGGTAATATCTTTGATTCTGGGATTTTAACAGGAACCAGGAAAAGCCCAAAAGAGAGTAAAATTTAAAAGTTGGCAACTCAGAGTTGGTCACGAGCTTAAGAAGAGGATGCTCTGCATGTTAAGGTGTCTGTGTTCTCTAGCTAGTTCAACAGGACCAGAAAGCTGACCAAGATGCAGGGAAGAAACTCTAGGAGAGTGTGCACTCAGCTGAATAATTTCCTATATTTTACTTCTTATGAATTAAAGCACAGCAATAGGCAATAGGCCAGATTTAGATGCACCTAAGGAGGGGAAACTCAATAAATATACTCAGAAACTAAATGGAGCAACATCCAATTATTTCAATTCTCTCTCTTCCCAAGTGTGTGTGTGTGTGTGTGTGTGTGTGTGTGTGTGTGTGCGTGCGCGCGCACACACACACACACACAGAGGCCATCCCTGACCATTCCTCTGCCCTGACTAGTAGTTGAGCGTCTTTAAAAATAGAGAGGGGACAGACTTTGGGGGGAGGGTAAAGTGATATATAGAGAAGCCTATATTCTATATTCTTGGTCTTGCATTTGTGAGCCATCTACATGTGGATTAGTCATAGCCTGTCTTTAATTCTTAAATTTCCTCATTTGTAAAATACAGTATTATTTACCTCATGGTGGGGTCTGAACAGAGTGTGCAGAAGAGGCCAGTACTGGAGTACTGCAGGTGATTCTGGCAGGAATGCTGATCAAAAAGGCCATGGCTGAGATCAGAAAAATACGCAGGATAGGAAGGATTCACTGGATATTAATTATTGGTCTAACAAAAGGTTAGATATTGTGCCCTAACTGGTTTGGTTCAGTGGCTAGAGCATTGGCCTGTGGGCTGAAGGGTCTCAGGTACAATTCCAGTCAAAGGTTGTGGGCTCAATCTCTAATAGGGGGCATGCAGGAGGCAGCCAATCAATGATTCTCTCTCATCACTGATGTTTCTATCTCTCTCTTCCTCTCCCTTCTTCTCTGAAATTAATAAAAGTATATACTTTTTAAAAAGGATACATATTGTATAATTCTACTTAACTATGAAGTAAGTAGAATTATACAATAGGCAAATTCATAGACAAAAAGTGGAATAGAGGTTACCAGGGGCTACAGGGAGAAGAATGGAAAGTTATTATTTAATGGGTACAAATTTCCTGTTTGGGATGGTGAAAATGTTTGTGAATATAATAAAACTGAATTGTACATTTAACAATGGTTAAAATGGTAAATTTTATGCATATTTTACCACAAATACAATATTGGTGCAGAATCCAAGATTTCATAGAGTTTTAACATAAAAAAAGCAGTCACATTATGGTAGCCACAAGCTAAGGCTGTAGAAATATACACACTTGGGTTGAAAATTATGTTTTTTCACCTAATAGCTTGTTGACCTTAAACAAAAAGTCAGCCAGATACTTTTTAAAAAAAAAGGTTGATTTGGGAACAGCAAAGAACGGCATTCCAGAACATGCAACCATGGTGAGCCACGTGCAAGTCTACTAAAGCAAATTAATGGAAACTCTTAATAAGGAGAAGGGAAGTAGGGAGGGCGATTACAACCACAGTTTTCCTGTTGTGCTTCTTGATTGACATAGAGCATGAGAGCTCCCCCTACAGGCCCTCCCAATAAATTTTAAATGAGGTTTCTGTTTACTAATATATTTTTACAAGCTATGTGAGTGGCCTTATTTATCAAAGCTGCATGTTAATATCCATAACATGGGCATAATAACAGATCCTGCCTCACTATGTTATTTGAGGGTTAACTGAGATAATGTAGGGAAGTACTGAGCAGAGTGCTAAGAACATAATAGTTGCTCAGTAAAAGTTCACTCAGCAATAATGGTTAGTGAACAAAAGGCCCTGCTCCCACTTGCATGTTGCGTATGAGCCAAAAACACTCACAAGTCTAGGCTTGACCCAGAGGAGAAGGAAAAGTTTAAAATATGAAAATTGATCCTCATCATATTGGGGGTAAAGGGAGTAGACTTCTTAAGATGCCCTTTAAGAAGAGAATGGAAAGGCAGAAAGGATGAAGATTGGGGCTGGGAAACAAGTGGTTTGCCCCTAAATAGGGAGATTTAAGTTGTTAAAAGACAATGACGATCTCCTTGTCTCATTCCTTCTAATCTTACTCTTAGGGCATTATTGAAAACTTTATATAAGGAAGTGTGGGGGAGGAAAAATCTTTCCTCTACCTTCAAGGTTCTTTGGCTGGTCTAATAAGCAGACAGACATGTAATAGATCAGCAAGAGAAAATTTACCAAATTTAATTACACACATGTGTATGGGAACCCTACATAAATGAGAGATTCAGAGAGATCCCACATACATGAGTGGTTCCAAGATAGAAGAGTTTTCCAGCCAGTACGGCTTAGCGGTTGAGCTTTGACCTATGAAACAGGAGGTCACAGTTTGATTCCTGGTTGGGGTGTCAGGGTTGCGACTCTATCCCTGATGGGGGAAATGTGGGAGGCATCCTTTTAGTGATTCTCTTTCATTATTGATGTTTCTATCTCTCCCTTTCTCTATGAAATCAATAAAAATATATTTTTTAAAAAAGAAAAAGAAAATGAGGTATATGTGACATTTTGAGCTAAGGATCATCTTAGGGTTTCAAAGGGGAGGAAGGTAAGAAGAGCAGGTGTTCAATGATTAGAAGTTTGTCCTGCTCTATAGATAGGTAAAAAAAAAAGTTATCTTTGATAATTTCTTATTATGGACAAGCCACTAATTTACATTCTTCTAGGTAGTTAAGAGGGTAGTGGGCAGGGAGGGGGCATGGGTGTAGGAGTTGCTCATGAGCCTGTAGGGTCTTGGTTGCTTTTAGCTCAAAATTACTTACAAACTACAGAGACATATCTTAGGGTGACGTGACTTGTTCTGAACCCCTACAGAAGAAAGGAAGAAAATAAGGAAGGAAGAAGGGAAGAGAAAAAGGCAAAAGAAGTCAACATGAATTTTCCTGTCTTATATTCTATTTATTGACACACACAGAATATGCTTCTACTTTTGACCAAGTTCCCAAGTCTACTAAGACAGCACTTCCCAGGAAGGTGTGCTCTACATTATTTTATTTTAGTTCCTTTGAGAATAGTTGTAGGACATAAAAACCTTTCCTGCTCTGGGTGGGCAATTGAAGCTAATGAGGAAAACTTAAGCTGGAAAACGGAAATGAATTAAGTAGTTTTAATTGCCACCCTAACCCCGGAAATAAAATGAAATCTGGGTGTTTTCATTTCCCTCCAGCCCACTAAATGATAGCTTTCCTTTTTCATTTCACTGATTCCCATCTTTAGAATGCACATAAAATCCCGTTTTGGAAGCTGGACTTGATTTGAGAATGTGAAGAACCATACTTTTCCAACACTCTCATAGTTGCTACCAGCCCTAATTCCTTGCTCGGTCCATTAGGGGTGGCCCTGTTTTGAGGAATAGCCAAACCGTTTCCAAAGTGGCTGCACCAGTTTACATTCCTCTCAGCAATATAAAAAAGGTCATTTGGTAGAAATTATTCTGGAAATATTGTTCAAAATGTTAAAAGTTTAAAGGTTTTAGCATCCCAATAAAAACAATATTACATAATTAATAATTATTTCATAGTACAATGGTTCCTATTATGTGTTAATGAATAACTCAGACAAAAATAAACATGAATCTTTCCCATGTAACTTAAATTTTTTCTCTTAGTTGTAGTAGTCAGATCCAAATGTCTTCATAGAGCGATATTACACCATTCCCCTTTCTTCTGTCATAACAGGTGGAAGGAAATTGCTAAATTGTCCACAGAGTATAACAGCCAGAGAATAAAAGTTGCTTAAAATTTTTCCTGGCTCATGGTATAGAAATAAAAGAAAAATTCCTTTAGACACAGAGCTTAGTACAAAAAGCTTGAAGCACAAACATCATCGTGCTTCATTTTCCTTGGAAAAGATACAAAGCCTAGAAATAAAGTCCAGGAGAAAATTGAGCATGAAAAAGAAATCCAAAGGTAATTATTTTTCCTGCTATAAAGCAGGCTTAGCAATAACCACCCTGTCATTCGCCAGGGCAGCTGAAAATTTGTACCAGATGAAGGAACAATAAAGAATTCTGACTGTTTTACTGTTATGGAAGGGTTGACTGAAACAAAATCAAAATTGGTAAATTTATTTTCATTTTTGTATAAGAAAGATGTGGAGATGAGAAAAATAAAAATCCCAAAGGGTCTTAAGAAAGCAAAGATACAACTTTTTTAAAAAACAAAAACAGAGCCTAAGATACTACTAGTAGAGTGCAGACCATTCTGGGTTTAAACAAAGGAGATTCACCATAAATGTTCAAGTGTAACAATAACAACAAAAATAGGAATAGTTAAATAAAAAAGTTATTTTAAAAAGTCAGCATAGTAAAGCTAAAGCAATAAAACATAAGGGACAAAGGAGTATTACTCATAAAAAATTTACCAGAGGAAAAAGGATAAAGGGTTACTTATATGGAAGAAAATATCTGTTTTAGGAAATACTGATTCTGAGAGGAAAACCCACACAGTAGGAGGAGTTGCAGGGATCAAAGGGGAACACAAATAACTTAGTTCAAAACATTTGGAATTAGTAGAAAAAATCATTTTAACTACATTTATTTTAAGTAATTCAGATATTAAAGACTAACTGCTCATTTAAGATTTCCAGCAGAGGAGAATCCAAGATGGCGACATAAGTAAACACCTACACTGTTGCCTCGCACAACAATTTCAAAACTACAACTAAAAGACAGAACAGACATCATCCAGAACCACAAGAAAGCTGGCTGAGTGGAAATTCTACAACTAGAGGGAAAGAGAGGGGCTCATGAAGACCCAGAAGAGCTGCAAAAAGCTGAGGTATGGAGACATGCGCGTCGAGACACGGGTGCCGGAGTACCTGGCTGGTTCTCTCTGGCAGGAGGGAAACAGAGACTCTCAAAGGCATTGAACCCCTTATCCTACGACACTAAACCCAAGCTCCAGCCGAAACTCATACACAGGGAGTTTGGACTGTGAAAAGGGAGAGGTGCACGGAAATTTAGAGGAGTCGCAAAAGATCAGAGGTTTGGTGGCGCACACGGCATTGCACGCAGAGGACAGACTGCTGATTGTGCCGCTTGCTGGCTTTCGTGAGTGGGAGGGAGACAAATCCTTCCAACTGTGCCACTTCTGACTCTACTAAGCTCCAGTTTCGGGTGAAACCTTGGGGACTTAGACTCCTGTCGTCCTGGAGCACAGGGGAGCCGGAAAGGCAGCGGTCTAGAGAAATTGTGCACACGCACAAGGACCGCTCCAGCAATTACCCAGTCACATGAGACTCAGGGGCCGTGGAGGGGGGGCCAACTGGAAGGCAAGGCGGTCCCTTAAGCCCTGAGACTCCACCCATCCCAAGCTCAACAAAGAGGCTTCTGCGGTTTTGCAAGTCTGGTATCATAAGGGTGAATCCAACACAGAACTTCTCCCAGCATAGTGAAAATGCCGAGACAAGGGAAGGGATCACAAACAAAAGAAATGGAGGAAAACAAATGACTGGATATAGAGTTCAAAACCATGCTTATAAGGTTTTTCAAGAATATGCTAGAAAAGTTGGATAAAGTTAGCGAGAGCCAAGAGGAGATGAAAAAAGACCAACTAGAGATGCAAAAGATCCAACTAGAGATGGAAAAGGTCCAACTAGAGATGAAAAAGGACCAACTAGAAATTAAACATACACTGACTGAAATAAAAACTATTATACAGAGTCCTAACAGCAGACTAGAGAAAGGCAAGGATCAAGTCAAAAATTTGAAATATAAAGAAGCAGAAAACATTCAACTGGAAAAGCAAGAAGAGAAAAGAATCCAAAAATGTGAAGATAATGTAAGGAGCCTCTGGGACAGCTTCAAGCGTACCAACATCAGAATTGTGGGGGTGCCAGAGGAGAGAGAAAGCAAGATACTGAAAACCTATTTAAAGAAATACTGACTGAAAACTTCCCACATCTGGTAAAAGAAATAGACTTACAAGTCCTGGAAGCACACAGAACCCCATATAAAAGGAATCCAAAGAGGACCATACCAAGACACATCATAATTAAAATACCAAGAGCAAAAGACAAGGAGAGAATATTAAAAGCAGCAAGAGAAAAACAGTTCATTACCTACAAAGGAGAACTCATACGACTGTCAGCTGATTTCTCAACAGAGACAATGCAGGCCAGACGGGAGTGGCAAGAAATATTCAACGTGATGATTAGCAAGAACCTACAACCAAGAATACTCTTTCCAGCAAAACTATTATTCAGACTTGAAGGGCAGATAAAGAGCTTCACAGATAAGAAAAAGCTAAAGGAGTTCATCAACTCCAAACCAGTATTATATGAAATGCTGAAAGGTACTCTTTAAGAAGAGGAAGAAGAAAAAGATTAAAGTAAAAAAATTATGAATAACAAATACATATCTATCAACAAGTGAATCTAAAAATTAAGTGAATTAAAAATTTGATCAACAGAATAAACTGGTGAATATAATAGAATCAGGAGCACAGAAAGGGAGTGGACTGATAATTATCAGGAGGAAAGGGGTGAGGGGTGTACAGGGAGAGACTGGACAAAAATCATACACCTATGGATGATGTCAATGGGAGGGAGGTAAAGGCAGAGGTAAGGGTGGGAGTTGGGTGGAGGGGAGCTATGGAGGGGGAAAAAGAGAAACAAATGTAATAATCTGAATAACAAAGATTTAATTAAAAAAAAAAGATTTCCAGCAAATAGTCCTGTCACAAAATGGGTGAGAGTCAGAAATAAAAATTAGGGGAAAGTGTGTACTTTTTTTTTTTTTAAATAACATGGACCATGGACTCATATTTCCCATAAAACTTTCCTTGGTATCACTTAGGCAAATGAGCTTCCTGGTAACACTAAAGGCATCTAATGATGAAATAGTATTGTTCTTTTGAACACTGGTTTCCACATTAAAAGCATTAAATTATTTCAGGCTGCTAAGATGCCTTTTTATAGTTGACTCAATTATATAATAGCAAATGGTAAACCAATGGCTACATTATGTTTAAAAGGTAGGGAGTAGGGACAGTTTTGAGATATGAGAAGAAAACCTAATTAACCTATCGAATGGTGCCACACTTTTTTCATCTGTAAAACGAGGATAAGAAAATTTATCTCTCTTTTGGGTCCTTACAGTGCAAATTCAGTGAACTGCAACCCAGTATTGATGGTATAAGTTGTCTGTGGACTTATAACCAAGGACAAGTCCCTCAGAGTGACCCTACCTGTTTCTGAGGAGCCCCAAGGGGCTGCCTAGGTTAGTTGGGGATCTGGGCCCTCTGGTGCCCCATTCCAACCTCTTTGTTAAGCTGCTATACCACTGCTGCAAACTGGCTCTCCTGAGATGTTGTCTTTCTGCTCTCACAAGTGCTCTCCCCACAGCATGATGGCTTTTCATGATATTTAAGAGGTATTTAAAGGCTTCTCAGAGTGATCACTCCCCATCCTTTTCCTGACCTGCTTCCTGAGGCAGCATGTGCTAGTTGAGCCCTTTGGTAATCCTATTTAATAAAAGAATAATATGCAAATTGACCATACCTCTGCTACACCACCAGCCATGCCCACCAGCCAATCAGGAGTGAGTAAGAAAATTAACCCCAGCCCAGATGCCTGCGGCCACAGAATGAGCAGGAAGGAGGCTTGGGTTTCCCCGGCGATGGAGGAAGCCAAGCTTTCCACACACCCTGGCTGGCCCATACTCCTCAAAGCTGGGCAATGATTTTTTCTTTCTTCTCCCTCCCTCTCTCTCCTTTCATCCCCTTCCCTTTCCTTCCCTTCCCTTTCCCTCCCTTCCCTTTCCTTTCCTTTCCTTTCTTTCCTTTCCTTCCTTCCTACTAAAATTCTTTGTTGTTTAAAGTACTACATATATCTCCTTTTTTGCCTATTGACCTCTCCCTGGCCACTCTCACCCACCAGCACATGCCCTCACCCCCCTACTGTCTATGTCCATTGGTTATGCTCATATGGTTATGCTTTTGGTTGCTCTATTACCCCCGCTTCCTACCCTCCCCTGCCTTCCCTCTGAGGTTTGACAGTCTTTTTGATGCTTCTATGTCTCTGGATCTATTTTTGTTCATCAGTTAAGTTGTTCATTATATACCACAAATTAGTGAGATCATATGATATTTCTCTTTCTCTCACTGGCTTATTTTGCTTAGTGTAATGCTCTCCAGGTTGATCCATGCTGTTGGAAATGGTAGGAGTTCCTTCCTTTTTACAGCAGCATAGTATTCCATTGTGTAGATGTAACATGATGGGCACTAGGCTGTTTCCAAACGTTAGCTACTGTAAATAGCTATGAACATAGGGATGCATATGTACTTTCTGATTTCTTGGGATATATTTTTAGAAGTGGGATTACTGGATCAAATGGAGTTCCATTTTTAAGTTTTTGAGGAAACTCCATACTATTTTCCATAGTGTTTGCACCTGTCTGCATTCCCACCAGCAGTGTATAAGGGTTCCTTTCTCTCCACATCCTCGCCAGCACTTGTCATTTGTTGATTTATTGATGATAGCCATTCTGACAGATGTGAGATGGTACCTTATTGTCGTTTTGATTTGCATCTCTTGAATGATTGGTGATTTTGAGCATGTTTTCATATGTCTCTTGGCCTTCTGTATGTCCACTTTCAAAAAGTGTCTATTTAGGTTCTTTGCCCATTTTTTTTATTGGATTGTTCATCTTCCTTTTGTTAAGTTGTATGAGTTCTCTATAAATTTTGGAGATTAAACCCTTACTGGAGATAACATTGGCAAATATGTTCTCCCATGAAGTGGGCTTTCTTGTTGATGGTTTCTTTTGCTGTGTGGAAGCTTTTAATTTTGATGTAGTCCCATTTGTTTATTTTCTCTTTAGTTTTCATTGTCCTAGGAGCTGTATCGGTAAAGGTATTGCTACAACATATGTCTGAGATTTTGCTGCTGTGGATTCTTCTAAGATTTTTATGGTTTCCTGAATGATTCTTTCTTAAAGGGATCTCTGAGCAGCATACATCCCCAGCCACTAAACAGTTCTACACAGCTATGTACCCACTCCAAGTCATCAGAAATGCCTCAGCAACACTTTGCTCCCCAATCTAGCCAAACTGCCCCCTGAAGCCAGTGAGGAGAGAAAATCATAGGCCTAATTCCTATATCCTTATGCTCCACTCCATGAGAGACCTCTTCCCCATGTGACTGGTAATGGGACTGTCCATTCCACTCGTAGGAAATCTTACTGCCACCTACAAAAATGTGACTCACCCATGGCCCTAATATGACAATAACAAAAAAAGTCTAATATTAGTATATAGATGAGGTTACAATGAGGTTACGTCTTGATAAACTTATGGTAAATTGAAAATACTATAAGTAAAAAATGCATTTATTACACCCAACCAACTGAACATCATAGCTTAGCCTAATTTATCTTAAATGTGCTCAGAACACTTCCATTATTAGGATGGATCCCTATCATAGTCAAGGAGCATCTGTAATTGACTTCCTCCTCTTCTTTTCATCAGAAGCAGGAGACTCACATAGGCATTTGGTAGACATGATGGGATGTGAAAATACAATATCCAAAAAATGCTGGCAACATAGTACACTAAAAAGTGTTGGTTGTTTACCCTTATGATTGCATGGCTGAGTAGGAGTTGTGGCTCCGTGCCATTGCCCATATTGCTAGCCTGGAAAAAGGTCAAATTTAAAATTTTGAAGTATGGATTCTACTGAATGCATGTCACTTTCACATCATCATATGAACTGCATCCAGCATGGCCAGGGGTGAACCTGAGGAAGGGTGGTGAAGGATTAAAGAAAAAAAGACAAGAGAATACAGTTAGGGCCAGGTGGATCACTGCATGGATGAGGAAACAGTGACACATCCTGTTAGCCGAAGCTATATTTTATAATCAGATCACACAAAGCAAAACAAAGGGAGTGGCCAACATGTTTACAGTGTTCCTGTGAGTTTCAAATCTATTTTATTACTCAAGCCTTGTTTTGGCATCACTTGCTGCATCTCCCAGAGCCCATTAGCTACCTATGAACAAGCTTAATTGTGCTAGGAAGGCTCTTCCCTCCAAGATGGGACTTGTATGTGGCTCTGCCCCAGATCAGTCTGAGGCTGACCCTATTGCTGCTCCCTGTAATCATAAAATTGAAAGATATTACCTTGAACCATCATAAGTCAGGGACAATCTACATTTTCCAAATGGGATATTCTATTTTGAAAAGTATGACATGTGGCATATTGACAACTAATCCAACTGGCACTATGCCAATTTCCATAAAAATGCTTACCAATCTCTTCTCCTCAATGGGCCATACTCTTGACATTCAGTTCCATTCAGGGAACCTTATTAAAAAATAAACATTATGTGTGGAAAAAGGGCCTTGAGGTTTGTTTCCTATGTAAATGCAAGAGAATATCTACATAGTGCCAAATATTTATGAATGTATGGAAACATTCTTAGTCAAATTTCTCCCTCTCATTCTAAATATAACTATCACGTACTTTCAAATAATGAGTATTCTACAGGAACAACATTTCTTAATCCTCACCTAATAACATGTTTCTTTTTTAAATATTTATTTTGAGAAAGAGAGGAATGGGGAGAGAGAGGGGGGGGGAGAGAGATGAGAGAGAAACATTAGTCAATTGTCTCCCTGACTGGAAATTGAACCTGCAGCCTTTTGCTGTATGAGACAATGCTCTCCAACCAACAGAGCCACCTGGCTAGGTCATCAAAACATTTATTTAAATATATTTTATTGATTTTTTTTTTTTTACAGAGAGTAATAGAGAATTAGAAACATCTGTCAGCTGCCTCCTGCATACCCCCACTGGGGATGTGCCCGCAACCAAGGTATATGCCCTTGACTGGAATTGAACCTGGGATCCTTCAGTCCATAGGCTGATGCTCTATCCACTGAACCAAACCAGGTAGGGCCTATTCACCCCTTCACAATACAATTCAGTATGGCTAGTAGGCGCACAAAGAAGACTCAAAGCCAGAAAAAGAAACTCAAAAAGAAAGGAGGCCACTCAGTGTATATGCATATATAGCTATATATAATGTTCATTATGAAACAAACTCTGCTAAATAATGTTTTATGAGGAGTATTTACTAAAACTTTCTTTTACACAGGAAGAACCTCCTTCAAATATACAAAACTCTTTCCTTGGCCCTGGAGAGAGGAAGATGGCTGCGGAGGGGAAGGCAGACTGCAAGATAGTGTGTGAGTGAGAAAACAAAGGGAGAGTGTGTGGTCACATGGGGAGTGTTTGTTGTTGAGTTGAGGAACAGCTATACTCCAGGAGACTGTAGGGGACTGTCAGATGGGGGTCCCCTGACTGGGCAGCCTCCACTACTGCTGGGTTCCCTCCCGGAGGAACTGGCTCGGACGCACAGACCGCGCCATCTTAAAGGAAAAGTGGATATTATCGGGAATCTACAACTATAGTACCCACCGCACACTTGTGAATCCAAGATCACCGGTTCCCATGTGGCACAAGCACATGGATTCAGAGGAGCTCTGCACTCCACCACGGAAAGGTCATATTTCACCTGGGAAAAGGTGAGGTCTGTGGTCCCAGCAGGAGAGGGAAACATGCACGCAGGAGCTGGAGACCTGGCTGTTGGGGCTGGCGTGATCCGTGATTCCCTCCCAAGGGCATGTATTTGGGTTGCAGGTTTGATTCCTGCCCCCACTCCCTTGGCCAGGGGTGCATATGGGGAGCAAACAATAGACATGTCTCTCTCACATCAATGTTTCTCTCTCTCCCCCTACTCTCTCTCTCTCCCCGTTTTCCCTCCATTCCAGTCTCTATAAAGCAATGGAAAAGATATCTTTACTCCTCTGGTGAGGATTAAAAACAATAACACTTTTTCAAAATAAAGGCAACCAAACTAATCCCAAATTCCTGGTAACAGGATCATTTGCCAAATAAATTTTTTCCTTAGAAGTTTGCTGTGTCCATGAATTAACTATGTCATGCTACAAGGGAAACACTAATTTACTAATTCTGAAGTGGAAATTCTTTTTTTCTATCCAAGCCCACAGAAATAACAACAACAAAAATCAGTTATGTCTATATAAATAAGTAACTTAATATGGGTTTTAAAAAGAGAAATATAAAGTTTTCTATTTCATGCTTTAACAAGATAAATATTTAATAAATGCCGCAAATTAAAAGATACTTATGTTCTTTCTTCATGTGACAGGGAAGACAGAGGATAAGGAAGAACGAGCGAGAGGACAGACTTGGAAATAAAATGAGAGGGAAAGATGTAGAGCCAGATAGACACAGACAATATACAAATGGAACGGAAAAGAAAGACAAAGTCAGAGCAGAAAGGTAGACACAGAGGTTTCAAACCTCATTAGAAAGTGATTAGCACTAATCCAGATGAGAAACAGCAAGACAAGATGTAAGAAGAGACACCGAGCTCTGTCTCCGACGTACTGTGTTTGAAGGGTGTTCTAATTCAATAACTGGAAATACAAGACTCAGAGCTAGTGACTTGATTTTGGAGTTCATTCCCTTATAGACCACAACTGAAACTGTGAGAGTGAAAGGAAAAAAGTATGAGGTAGAGAGTGAAGAAAGAAGAGGCCTATAGTGAATGTTAAAGAAGGACTATTGTAATAACGTTTTTTAGAGAAAGCAATGTAGCTAAACATGCTGCATTATTTTGCAGTATTTTGGTTGCACATTTTATGATACATTCATCTAAATGCCTATTTCTTTTTTAAAAAATATATTTTATTGATTTTTTTACAGAGAGGAAGAGTTAGAAACATCGATGAGAGAGAGACATCGATCAGCCGCCTCCTGTATGCCCCCTACTGGGGATGTGCCTGCAACCAGGATACATGCCTTTGATCAGAATTGAACCTGGGACCCTTCAGTCTACAGGCCGACGCTCTATCCACTGAGCCAAACTGGTTTTGGCTAAATGCCTATTTCTAATGTGACTTATTGCTATATTTCATTTTGATGGTAATGTATCTCACATAGATACAAAGAATCTAAAGGCAAAAGTGCATCATTGGCAGCACAAACTAAATAACAATAATTTTTTTCTATTCTATGCATTAATTATGCATAAGTTTCTGTTAAAATCCAGATGGTCAATTTTTGTCTTCCCTGAGATCAGTTGGTTGTTCTTGCAAATTAATTAGAAAATGTTGTCCAAAAATGGGTTCAAAGCCCACTGAAACTCTTCATTTGGTACGTTTTTTAAATTGGTTAGAAAATTATATTTCCAAGTTTTTAGGTGTGCAGATATGAAAGTGGTTTTTTGTTTGTTTTGTTTATGGTCCATTTTTTATTTTTTTAAATATTTATTGTTGAAAGTATTGTTGACCCCTTCTAGCCCCCACCCCAGGCCTTCATCACACTGTCATCTGTGTCTATGGGTTATGCATATATGCAAATAAATTCTTTGGTTGATCTCTTCCCACACAACGCCTTCCCTCTGAGTTTCTGCAGTCTATTCCATGCTTATGTGTCTCTGAATCTATTTTATTCATCAGTTTATTTTGTTCATTAAATGCCACAAATGAGTAAGATCATTTGATACTTGTCTTTCTTTGACTTATTTCGCTTAGCACAATATTCTCCAAGTCTCTCCATGCTGTCTCAGAGCTGATAAGAATATTTTAATAGGTGTCCCATTCACATTGATTAGGCAACAAAATCACTTCACAATGGAAAGAAACTGCCAACTTCTGTTTTGAAAATGCTCTCTTCAACTTTGGGGCCTGGTGTAGCAGTGCTATCCTAGGAGTCCACATCAGCCACCATAGGAGGTTGGGCAAGGAGTCCAAGAGCAGGACGTCTGCCTGAGGTTGTTGGTCAACCTGTGCCCAGAGGAACCAACTCCTTCTTCAACCATATGGTGCTGAAGAAGTTGTTCGTGAGTTGCACCAACTTGGCGCCTGTCCCTTCCCGAGGATCAGGAAGATGATGCTTCCTGGCGAGGGCAGCACCACTGCAGTCGAGGGGACTATAACTCATGACTCGCGTGGCCAGGAGGGGCCCAAACTGAAGGTGTGTGCTCCTGGAGCCACCTGAAGGCCTGGGGCAGGGTCCTTATCTTTGACCAGCTAGCCTTGGACTCCCTCAAGGACTGTGGCACCGTGTTGCTTTCTGGTTGCTAGGGCGGCGAAGCATCTGGGCATTTTGACAAGGTCCCACCAAACCCTGAGCTGCAAGGGCCGAAGATCCAGCGTGCAAGAGGCCACGGGCCAGGCCCCACTACAAAAAGTAACCGCAGATCTTATCTTGTTATTTAAAAGATTTTGGATGCTGGAGAAAAAAATAAGCTCTCTTCATAACATGAGTTTATTCTGAAAACTAATTAATGCCTCATTCTTTGGCTGACTTCATTTTAGATATGATTAGACCATTGCTGTTTCCCTCCTACTGTGGCTGATGGAAGAGCACTTACTGCGAGGTCTGCTCTGCCAGGTCCTGTTTTCTTGGCTCCAAGTGTTAGTATCAGCTTCAATCAGTAGCCTCTTTGCAGTGATTTTTAAAACCCTTTGTCCATTTTCTGAGGGTTAGTTTGTTTAAAACTAGGTATTATAATCCATAAACCCATGTAAACAGCAGCTTGTGGCAATGTGCTAAAAGCAAATAGATGGAGTTCAGGAAGGTCAACTTCCTCATTAAGTAATTCTCAGTCTTCCCTGAGACATCTTGTGCATCTGACATGGCACAGATGGGGAGGGGCAACAATGTCACTCTGCATGTAAATATTAGTAAAGCCTTTAGCGTGGGACTTCAAAATAATAATTTCCTCATCTTTAGCTTTAAAAATATACAAATAGCATTTCTATTATTTTCTTCCTATATCCCAGTGGTTTATATTCCAAAACCCAGGAATGTGTCCCCACTTTGAAGACCACAACTTCAGAGCAGTAGTTCTCAAACATCAGAGTGTCAAATAATCTTTTGAAAGTTATTTATTCATTTATCAGGTTTATTGAGGAATAATTTACATATTGTAAAATTTACCTGTTTATTATGTAGTTCTAAGAGTTTGGATCACTGAGTGTTTAGCTACAGCTAAATTAAGATATAGAGCCCTGGCTAGCTCAGTTGGTTAGAGTCTCTTCCCTTTCTTCCAAGGTTGTAGGTTCTATCCCAGGTCAGGGCGTACAAGAATCAACCAATAACTAAGTGGAACAACTAATCCATGTTTCTGTCTCTCTATCAAATCAATCAATGAATAGATCATTTTAAAAAAGATATAGAAAATTCTATCACCCCCAAAAATGACCTCGTTACCCGTTGTAATCCATCTTCTTCCCCTACCTGCAGTCCTTGGCAACCATGGATGTAATTTCTGTCCCTATAGTTGTATTTCTTTTTAATTGAGATAAATTTCATATAACTTAATATTGATCATTTAAACCATTTTAAGTGATTAACGTATATTCACAATGTTGTGCAACCATCGCCACCACCTAATTTCAGAAGATTTTCATTACCTGCAAAAAAAATTTCATACCCATTAAGCAGTCTGGAAATATTTATTTTAAAAGTTTGTTCAATAGTTGGATTCCCAAGCATGGGTTGGGGTTTAGAATCTTCACCTTTAACAAATCCCCGATGTTTCTGACCCAGGTGGCCTCCAAAGCACATTTTGAGTAACTCTTCTGAAGATAAAGCTATTTAAATATAACACAATGCAGTCTAATTTTAGAAGAGACACATGTAGTAAATGACTTTTCTTTTTCTTTTTTTTAAAATATATATTTATTTTAGAGAGGGAGAGAGTGATGGAAACATCAGTGATGAGAGAGTCATTGATTGGCTGCCTCTGGCACACCACCTACTGAGGATCAAGCCTACAACCTGGACATGTGCCCTGACCAGGAATCAAAACCATGACCTCTTGGTTCAAAGATTGATGCTCAACCACTGAGCCACATTGGCTGGGCTGGACTGTTTTCTTAGAATACTACCTAGATCTTCCTGGGACCTCACCATCATCTTCCAACAAATAAGGCCTCATTGACATTAACAATTAAAATATTTCATTCCTTAACCCCGCTGCTCACTCAGGACTTCTGTCTTCTTAATAAGGCTGTTCAGATATTTCTGAGCATCTGCAATGGATGTTTCACATCTCTTTGTCCCATCCTCTAATCACAAAGTCACTTGGAGGCTCTTGCTAGTATCTTAAGTCATGGTGGCCATACCAAGAATGTCAAAGTTCATGACAAGGGTGCTGTCTTCCAAGGACCCTTCCATGGATAGGGTTCCCTCGAAACAGACTCTGAGATGGAGAATTGCATGTGGGACGCTCTCAGGATCTACACCTATAAAGAAGGAAGGCAGATTGAGCAAAGAGAGGGGCTAAGAGCTCAGTTAGTCCTGTGATCTACTTAGGAGGAAGGACAGCCTTTCAATGTTGTCCCATATTGAAAGGCAAGCCAGCTGGGTCTTTGTATTCCTGCAGTAACCAGTCATTGGCCATAGGATGCTCTTGGTGGGGATGGGGAGAGTGTGCAGTTGCGTGTTGTAGAGTATTATCTTGTGAGGGACACGGCTATGAGTCATCAGCAGCTGATATTCCCAGCATCTGAGGTAAGGGTGCTTAGACCCTAAAAGAGGATGTCTGAGCAGAACACTACAGAATCTGCTAAGGTCCACTCTTCGGTCACTCATGTGTTTATTTTTTTTAATCCTCACCTGAGTACATGCTTATTGATTTGAGAGAGAGGGGAAGAGGTAAAGATAGAGAGGGACAGAGAGAGAGAGATACATGGATTAGCTGCTTTCCTGTAATTACCCTAATCTGGAATCAAACACGAATACCTAGTCCCAAGGTATTACAAAGAAATTTTAGGGTAAATGCATTTTGAAATTTTAACTATCTCTAACAGCTGTTACTTGTTGATAGCTCACTAAAAGCCAGGTGCTATGCCAAGAGCTTTCAACATATGATCTAATTTATTTTATTCAGGCATTCATTCATTCAACAAATATTTATTGAGTTCTCACTATGTGCCAATCAGTGTAGTATATGCTATAAATTTAACATAATACAATAACCACAAAGACATAGTTCCTTTCCTCATAGGGTGCACACTATGGTGGGAAGACAGGTATTAATCAAAGAATCACAAATAAACATACAATTGCAGTGGTGCTTAATGCTATAAAGGAAAGATACACAGTAGTGTAAAAGAATGTAATCAGGAAATTGACTTAGAAAAGTTGTAGACTTCCCTAAGAAATTTGAAATTGGATTGGGAATAATTAATAGGACATATTCATTATTATATGTATAGTTATTTAATATGTACAATGTATATATAATATATACAAACACACACAAGTACTAATATATACAATTATATGTACTGTATAATTGAGGATGAAGGGAAATTAGTCAGATATTATGATGTGATTAGATTTGCATTTTACACTTGATCTTAGCCAAAAGGTCGAAAAGCGATAGATTTGCATTTTAGAAAGATTATCTTGGAAATGATGTGAAGAAGAGATGTGAGGCTGACAAGTGGAGAGAGGTTCCTGCAACAAACTAAAAAGTTGTGATTAAGATCTGAAGCAGGGCAATGGCAGAGAGACTGAGGAGGGGAAAGAGTTGATGGCTATGAGAAGGTAAATTTGACAGGATTTGGCTATGATTTGGATATACGAAACAAAGGTAAGGAAGTGTTTAAGGAGCACCTGAATTTCTAATTTGGTCAACAGATTAAAATGGGTTGCTTCTGAAGAGGATAAGGATATAGTAGGAGAATTCACTTTTGGGGAGGACGGATGAATTCAGTTTTGAGTCTAAGGTACCTGTCAATCATTTAGATTAGGATTATTCAGTTTAGACACTGTTGACATTTTAGGCCAGATAAGTCATTGTTGTTAAGTGGTTGTCCTGTTCATTGGAGAATGTTTAATTTAGTAGTATCCTTAGCCTGATACACTAGATGCCAGCACTATCCCAATTCTGAAAATCAGAAATGTCTGCAGACATTGCCAAATGTTCTTTGAGAGGCAAATTGCTCCTTGTTGAGAATCTTTTATTTAGATAGTGATGACTCCCAGAGTTTCAACTGCCATGCATATGCTAATGTACTCAGATTTGAATCTCAGCCCACATCTTCTCCTGAGCTTTAGGCTCACATCATAACAGCTTACTAGACATTGCCAGATTGGCTGGACCAGATGAGGGCCCAAATTCAGTTCAGGGTGATATTTATATTCCATCTGCACAAAGTCTATTCAGAATTCCATCTGCCAATTTTTAAAAATGCTTAAGGGACACAAACTGTTATCAAATTCTTATATGTATAAAAAAGCTTCCTTAAGAAAAAGATAAAAATGTTATACTTTTATTTAGGGTTCTATTTTTTCTCGGGAGTAATGGCTCCTTTGTAGCTAAATAGGTAAATCTTTTAGTACCTTAGGGAAATCTAAGAATCCAAAAACAGACTTTTCAATTACCTAAAATTGGTCAAATTGGGTTGTCCTACATTCATGGATTTAAATGTGTCAAGGTGAGTTCTTTTTCACACATGCTCCTAATGTAGGAATAGAGCTGATGTTCTTCGCCTTCATTTTATTACTTTAAATAATAAAATGAATATAGTTTATAGTAGAAATATTTCTGAAATACAAAAAAGGATAAACAAATTTATTATTCATGAGCTGATCACTTAGATGTAACTTATATTATATATCCTTATTATACATTTTAAAAAAATTGGAATCATGTTGGATACAGTTTTGTTTCATAGCCTTCTAAACATTGCATTGTGAAGATTTTATGATTGCAATATAATTTAGTTAGTTGTTTCTATTGAACAATTAGTTTTCTGTATTTCAGTATAAATAATGCTGCTCAAAACACCCTTGGACCAAATCTCTGATAGCATTTCTGTATATTTCCCAAAGTTAGAATCCTAGAGGGGTGCAAAATATTTCTAGGTCCTTGATGCATGCCATATTGCATCCCAGAATAACTATACTAATTTACATATCCACCAGTAACATGTAAGATGAACTGTTATCCCTTTCTCACCTTTATTGTCAAGGATTAAAAAAAAAACAAAAACCTTTGCCTCTTTGATGTGCATAAGCATTTTTTTCCCACCTTTCACAATAAGATTTGTGTTATTAGTTGTTTTCCAAAGGCTGCAATGCCCATTGATACAGTGGGAAAGGAAAAGGATTCAGGCTGATCTGTACTCCAGGTACCATGTCAGGCTGGGTACCATGGGAAGGTCTGTAAAGTGGGTTCAAACCACAGCACTTCTGTATGCACTGTTGCCTCCTACAATGTCCCCTGTCTCAGGTGTATCCAGCATCATTATGCTTTTGTTCCCTATCATATTTTGCTTTCCTAGGATTTGAGAGATACTGGGGCAGGCCAATGTTCTTAACCACAGATGTGCAATTAAATTTTGGTTTTGTTTCTGTTACTTACAAACCCAGTGATATGTTTCTTCTAGCATAAAGAGTCCTATAAGTCTTTCAGGGTTAGGAGAAGACCTCTGTCCTGAGGACCGGGTTAGTTCAGTAAGATCAATGAGACAGTAAGATCAATATCTGTGTATTCAGTACTCGTATGTGTTCCTGAAACTCAACCAACCAAGTGTCAGAACAAAGAGAGGGAGTAGATAAGTCTGCCTCTGGTGGCAAGCATATCTGTGGATGAGACCTCCTGTTCGTCTTATTCATTTGTTCATTGGGTTTGTAATGTAGGCATGTTGATGTAAGATATTTTTTCTTGAACCTTCTCCTCCTTCCCTTCCTTTTTCAAATTATAAAAATAATATACACTGTTCAAACCTGCATTTGTCACAATAAGTATGTGTTGTTTTTGTCATTTAAAATAATACAAAAGAAAACAACAGAAATTTTTCCTTATCCCGTCATCCACCCTTTTGAGCTAATCAAGTTAGCCAACTGCTGTGTGACTCTCCTCATGTTTCAGAGCTGAACTCACATAACATGTACCCACATGAGCTTGAGGGACTGTTCCTTTTCCTTTTATTATTATGCCTATTATTATGTCTATTACTATTATTGCTATTATGTTCATTACTCCATAGCTTGCTTTATTAATAATACATCATGTACATCATTTCTAGTCAATATAAATAGACTTACTTCTCCTCCCTTTAAAAATAACTTTTAACTGAATAAAGAAACAGGTGCACATGGTACAAAGTTCAAAAGTATAAACATATGCAGTAAAATGTTCATCTGCCTCCCACCCCAGATCCTTTTCTTCCCCAGAGGCAACAACTGTATATACCAGCAGATCTTTAAGAAAGCACCATACTTATGATTTCAGTTTTATTATAAAGGCTACAAATCAAGAACAAGCAAGTGAAGAGACATGTAGGATGAGATCTGGGCGTGGGGAGGGTCCCACAGTTATTCTGTGCACTCTTCTTTGGGAACCAGGTGAACCACCCTCCAAACACATCAGCGTACTCATTATCAGGAAGCTCCCTGAACTTTGGTGCTCAGAATTTTTATTGGAGTTTTGACCATATGGTGGTTCAAAGGCGCCATCCTTGTAATCTCAGTTAGTTGGTCTTTCCTGCATGACCAACTATATGACTCACCTCATTAGCATAAACTCAGGTGCGATCAAGGTATTCATGCTATATAATAAAAGTATAATATGCAAATTGACCAACTCCAGAATGACTGGTTGCTATGACATGCACTGACTACCAGGGGGCAGATGCTGAACGCAAGAGCTGCCCCCTAGTGGTCAGTGTGCTCCCACAGGGGGAGTGCCACTCAGACAGAAGGTGGGCTCATGGCTGGTGAGTGCAGTGGTGCTGGCGGGAGCTTCTCCCTGCCTCAGCTGCATGTGGGCAATAAGGAGTGAGGGGTCCTGGACTGTGAGAGCCCAAGACTGTGAGAGGGATGTCTGACTGCCAGCTTAGGCCCGATCCCCGGCAGGCAGACATCCCCCAAGGGGTCCTGGACTGTGAGGAACAGACCCCTCCACCCAGTGCATGAATCTTGTACACTGGGCCTCTAATGAATAATAAAAACACTCTATCTGTGCCAGGAACCTGAGACAAATTCTTTATTATAAGACAGGTTCCAAAGCACCACTAGAAAACCACTAACAGTGGATAGAGCCTCAGCCTGCAGACTGAAAGGCCCCTGGGTTGATTTCCTCAAGGGCATGTACCTTGGTTTGATCCCTGGCCCTGGTCTGCACATGTGGGATTCAACCAATCAACACATTGATGTTCCTCTCTCTGTGTCTCTCCCTCTCCCTTCCACTCTCTCTAAAAAATGAATGGGAAATATCCTCGAGTGAGTATTAACAAACAAATAAACAAAAAAGGAAAACCACTAATAGAGCAAAGCTAAGCTTTTAAATATAAGACAGCTTAAAAAGATTATAAATTCCATGAGGGCAGAAAACTGGTTTATTCACTACTCTTCCATCAGTGAATAACACAATACATAGCATACAGTGGCACTCTGTAAAAGTGTGTGGAAGTTTCCTTACACTCAACCATTTGTTGGCTAGTTATTTCTAGCACCAATATGTATTTTCCCTTTCTTTTATTTACTCTGTAAGCTACTGGAAGCTAGAGGCCTTTGTATATTCTGACTAAGGGTGTGATAAATGCTTATTAAACAAATTATTCTTACTTTATGAATACTAGTAATCACAATGCATGGTGCTCAAAGAATAATTTCCTCCAAATGATACTGGTGATGCAAAAAAAGAAAAAGATATCACACATGATTTCATCATAACACAATTCACAATATCAATTTAAAAAAATTTAAATTAATTTTAAATTGTGTAAAACATAACAAACTTTACCATTTTTATACATACATTTCGGTGGCATTAAATACACCCACATTGTTGTGCAATCATCACTATCAACCATCTGCAGAATTACTTTCATCTTGTAAAACTGGAGCTTCATACCCATGAGACAACTCCCTACTCTCCTCCCAGCCTCTGGAAGCCAACATTCTACTTTCTGTCTATGAATCTGATTCCTCTAGGGACCTTGATAAATGAATCATACAGTGTTTGTCTTTTCTATGACTACCTTACCTCATTTAGCATGTTGCTCTCAAGGTTTATTATGGTGCAATGTATCAGAATTTTCTTCCTTTTTAATTTTATTTTAATATATCTTTATTGATTTTATTTTTATTTATTTTTTATGATATATAAAATAAATTTATTACCAGATTATAGATACAAAAGTCATTTACATACAATCAACATTAATATTTCAGAAAAATTACTTTTTTTCCATTGTTATCAGGTAACTCCAGTTTAATTTAATACAATTTAGTGCATTTCAGTATCTCAGTCACAGTTTTGACTTATGTCCAAGTGCTTATGCAACAAAAGGTTAAGAAACAAAAGTTTACAAGAAAATTCCAGGAGAACTTGCTATTACAAATATTTTAAATATGATATTACATGGAATAAACATTAATATTTCGAGAAAAAGTATTTTAAATATAATATTACAAAACTACTAACAAAATATAACAAAAGTTGTAGGAAATATGAAAAATCTGTAAAGGACAGGATTACTTCTATTAAATTCCACAAATGAGTGAGATCATTTGATATTTATCTTTCTCCTACTGGCTTATTTCACTTAGCATAATACTCTCCAGTTTCATATATGCTGTTGCAAATGGTAAGAGTTCCTTCTTTTTTATAGCAGCATAGTATTCCATTGTATAGATGTATTACAGTTTTTTAATCCACTCATCTGTTGATAGGTACTTAGCCTGTTTCCAAATGTTAGCTATTGTAAATTGTGCTGCTATGAACATAGGGGTGTATATATTCTTTCTGATTAGTATTTCTGATTTTGGGATTTATTCCTGGAAGTGGGATTACTGAGTCAAATGGGAGTTCCATTTTTAGTTTTTTGAGGAAACTCCATACTGTTTCTAACCATGGTTGCACCAGCAGTGCAAGAGGATTCCTTTTTCTCCACCTCCTCGATTGTACTTGTCATTTGTTTATTTGTTGATGATAGACATTCTGACAGTGTGAGATGGTACCTCATTGTCTTTTGATTTGTATCTCTCAGGTGATTAGTGACTTTGAGCATGTTCATATGTCAATTGGCCTTCTGTATGTCCTCTTTCTAAAAGTGTCTATTTAGGTCCTCTGCCCAGTTTTTGTTTGTTTATCTTTCTTTTGTTAAGTTCTATGAGTTCCACATAAATTTTGGAAATTAAACTCTTATCAGATGTAACATTGGCAAATATGTTCTCCCATGCCATGGACTTTCTTGTTTTGTTGATGGTTTCTTTTGCTGTGCAGAAACTTTTTATTTTGATGTAGTCCCATTTGTTTATTTTCTCTTTAGTTTCCATTGCGTAGGAGCTATATTGGTAAAGATATTGCTACGACATATGTCTGATATTTTGCTGCCTATGGATTCTTCTAAGATTTTTATGGTTTCCCATCTTATGTTTATGTCCTTTATTCATTTTGAGTTTATTTTTGTGTATTGTGTAAGTTGGTGGTCTTGTTTCATTATTTTTTGCATGTATCTGTCCAATTTTCTCAACATCATTTATTGAAGAGACTGTCTTGTCTCCATTGTATGCTCTTGCCTCCTTTGTCAAATATTAATTAAGCATAATGACTTCGGTTAATTCCTGGGTTCTCTGTTCTGTTCCATTGGTCTATATGTCTGTTCTTGTGCCAGTACCAGGGAATTTTGAGAACAGTGGCTCTGTAATATAGCTTGATATCTGGTACTGTGATCCCTCCAACTTTGTTCTTCTTTCTCAGGATTGCTGCAGTTATTTGGGGTCTTTTTTAATCCATAAGAATTTTTGGAGAGCTTGTTCTAGGTCTGTGAAATATGCCATTGGTATCTTAATGGAGATTGCATTGAATCTATAGCTTGCTTTGTGTAGTATGGACATTTTAATGATATTGATTCTAACAATAAATGAACTTGGTATATTGTCACATTTGTTTATGTCTTCCTCTATCTCCTTTTTCAATGTCCTGTAGTTTTCTGAGTACAGGTCTTTTACCTCGTTAATTAAATTTATTCCTAGATACCTTAATGTTTTTGTTGCAAAGGTAAATGGAATTGTTTTTTTAGTTTCTCTTCCTGTGAGTTCATTATTGGTGTATAAAAAAGCCATAGATTTCTGAGTATTAATTTTGTATTCTCTACATTGCTGAATTCATTTATTAAGTCTAGTAGTTTTTGATGGAGTCTTTAGGGTTTTTTATGTACAATATCATGTCATCTGCAAATAAGGACAGTTTTATTTCTTTTCCAGTTTGGATGCCTTTTATTTCTTCTTCTTATCTGATCACTATTGCTAGCCCTTTCAATACTATGTCAAACAGGAGTGGTGAAAGTGGGCACCCCTGTCTTGTTCTTGTTCTTAGAGGAAATGGTTTTAGTTTTTGCCCATTGAGTTTGATGTTGGCTATAGTTTTGTCATATATGACCTTTGTCATGTTGAGCTATACCCCCTTTATTCCCACTTCACTGAGAGTTTTTATTAAAAATGGGTGTTGGATTTTGTCAAATGCTTTCTCTGCATCTATTGAAATGATCATGTGATATTTCTTTTTCAATTTGCTTATGTGATGTATTACATTTTTCTTTTTAAAGTCATACTTTAATATATATATATATATATATATATATATATATATATAATTGATTTTTTGCTGGGAAGAAGTAAGAGAGATAGAGAGTTAGAAACATCGATGAGAGAGAAACATCAATCAGCTGCCTCCTGCACACCTCCTACTGGGGGTGTGCCCGCAACCAAGGTATGTGCCCTTGACGGAATAAAAACTGGGACCTTTCAGTCCACAGGCTGAAGCTCTATCCATTGAGCCAAACCTGTTTTGGTGTATCACATTTTTTGATTTTCAAATATTGTACCCCTCTTTCATCCCTGGAATAAATCCCACTTGATTATGGTGCATGATCTTTTTAATGTATTGCTAGATATGATTTACTAATATATATATTTTAAAATATATTTTATTGATTTTTTTGCAGAGAGGGAGGGAGAGGGATAGAAAGTTAGAAATAGTGATGAGAGAGAAACATCTATCAGCTGCCTCCTGCACACCTCATATTGAGGATGTGCCCATAACCAAAGTACATGCCCTTGACCAACATCGAACTTGGGACCTTTCAGTCTGCAGGGCAATGCTCTATTCACTGAGCCAAACCAGTTAGGGCTTATTTACTAATAATTTGTTGAGGATTTTAGCATCTATGTTCATTAGAAATATTGGCCTGTAATTCTCTTTGTAGTATTTTTATCCGGTTTTGAAATTAGGATAATGTTGGCCTCATAAAAAAGCAATTTGAGGTGTTCCTTATTCTTGGATTTTCTGAAATAGTTTGAGTATAGATGTTAGTTCTTCTTTGAATGTTTGGTAAAATTCCCGTGGGAAGCTGTCTGGACCTGGGCTTTGTTTGGTGAGAGTTTTTTGAATATTGTTTATATTTCATCAGTTGTTATTGGCCTATTCAGGTTTTCTGATTCCATCTGATTCAATTTTGGGAGATTATAATTTTATAGGAATTTGTTTCATTCACATTGTCCAACTTGTTGGCATATAGTTGTTTACAGTATTTTCTTACAATCTTTTGTAATACTGTGGTGTCAGTAGTTACTTCTCCACTTTTGTTTCTGATTTATTTATTTGTGTCCTCTCTCTTTGTTTCTTAATGTGTCTGGCTAACATTTTATCAATCTTGTTTATCCTTTCAAAGAACCAGCTCTTGAGTTCATTGATTTTTGTATTGTTTTTTAGTATCTATGTTACTTATTTTTGTTTTAATCTTTATTATTTCCTTTCTTCTACTTACTGTGAACCCTTTCTAGTTCTGTAAGTTGTAGGGTTAAATAGTTTATTGCTGGTTTTTCTTGTTTTTTGAGGCCTGCTTGTAGTGCTATGATTTCCCTCTTAGGACTGCTTTTGCTGTGTCCCAGAGGTTTGGAGTTGTTCTGTTTTCATTTTCATTTGTTTCCAGGAAATTTTTGATTTCTTTCTTGATCTCATTGGTAGCCTATTGATCGTTTAATAACATGCTTTTTATTCTCCATTGTTTGAATGTTTTTGGGTGTTTTTACTGTAGTTGATTTCTAATTTCATTCCACTATAATCTGAGAAGATGCTTGATATGATTTCAATCTTCTTAAAATTGTAGAAACTTGTTTTGTGCCCTAACATGAGGTCTATCTTTGTGAATGATCCTTGTGCACTTGAGAAGAATCTATATTCTGCTGTGATGGGGCAATATCCTATATAATAAAATGCTAATATGCAATTTGCCTGAATGGCGGAATGACCAATTGCTATGACATGCACTGATCACCAGAGGGCAGAAGCTCAATGCAAGAGCTGCCCCCTAGTGGTCAGTGCGCTCCCAGTACCACTCAGCCAGAAGCTGGCCTTATGGCTGGCAAGCACATTGGCAGTGATGGGAGATTTTCCTACCTCTGCAGTAGTGCTTAGGACCCCTTGGGGGATGTCTACCTGCCAGCTTAGGCCTGCAGCAGACCTAAGCTGGAAGACAGGTATCCTCCAAGGGGTCCTGGACTGTGAGAGGTTGTAGGCTGGGCTGAAAGACCTGCCCTAGTGCATGGATGTCTTGCACCAGGCCTCTATAAGTGTCAATTAAATCCATCTGGTCCAGTGTGTCCTGTAAAGTCTCTGTTTCCTTGTTAAGTTTTTTGTCTGGAAGATCTACCCAATGAAGTCAGAGTGTTGTTAAAGTCCCCTGCTATGACTATATTATTGTTGATTTCTCTGTTAAAGTCCTCTAGAAATTTTAAAAAATATATTTAGGTGCTCCTATATTGGGTGCATCATCTCTGCCAAAGAATCTAATAAAAGTGACAAAAATGGACAGAAAATGACTGAAATATAACTACAAGGAAACTAATAACAACCTCATACCTATTAGGAAGGCTTCTGTCAAAACAAACAAATAAACAAACAAAAAATAACAAGTGTTGTTGAGGGTGTGGAGAAATTAAAACCCTTACACACTAATGGTGGGAATAGGAAAATTTTATTCCCCTCAAATTAAAAGTAGAATTGCCACTTACTTCAGAAATTTCATGCTGAGTATAGTCTCAAAAGAACTGAAAGCCAGGACTAGAAGACATATTTATAAACCCATGTTCATGGGAGCTTTATTTACAATTAGAGGCCTGGTGCATAAAATTCGTGAACAGGAGGCTCAACCCCCTCCCCATTCTGAGACCCCTTGGGGGGTGTCTGACTGCCAGTTTTGACATCCCTCTCACAATGTGAGACAGCTGGCTTCTAATTGCTCACCTGCCTGTCTGCCTGGTTGCCCCTAATTGCCACCCCTGCCAGCCTGATCACTAACCACCTCTGCCTGCTGACCTGGTTGCACCTAACTAACCAGGTACAATCTGCTGGCCTTGTTGCCCCCAACTGCCTCCCCCCACTGGCCTAGTAGCCCCTCATTGCCCCCCCTGCCAGTCTGGTTGTCCCCAACTACACCCCCTCACAATGGCCTGGTAGCCCCTTACTGCCCTGCTGGTAGCCTGGTCACCCCAACTGTTCCCCCCTGCCCAAAGCCTGGTCACCTTCAACTGCCCCCATGTCAGCCTGGTCATCCCACACAGCCTGCTGTTTAGTCGTTTGGTCATCTCTCACTAACCCCCTTGCCAACCTGGTCGCCCAAAGCAGCCTGCTGTTCAGTCGTCTGTCCAGTTGTTTCGGTCATGACAACCCCTGGTTTTTTATGTACTAGGATAGCCAAAATATGGAAACAACCCAAGTGTCTATTAATGGAGAAATAGATACACAAAATGTATTGTATACATAGAGATATTTTTCAGCCTTAAAAGGGAAGGAAATTCTGACACATGCTACAACATGGAGGGACCTTGAGGGCATCATGCAATATGAAATAAGACAGTCACAAAAGGACAAATACTGTATGATTCCACTTATATGATGTAATGGTTAATTTTATGTGTTAACTTGGCTGTGCCAAGGGTTAGCCAGTTATTTGGTCAAACATTCTGGGTGTGTCAGCAGGACTATTTTTATGTGAGATTAACATGGGAAATGGTAGATTGAGTAGATTGCTCTCCCTAATTTGGGTGGCCTTTAGCCAATCTGTTGAAGGCTTGAATAGAACAAAAAGGCTGACCCTCCTGTAATAGAGATTCTCTCCTGCCTGACTTTTCTGAGACATTGGCCTTTTCCTGGTTGCAAGCTGCCAACTCTCAGACTGGCACAACACCAGCAGCTCTCTTGATCTCTTCTTACCGATTGCAAATCAGCCTCCATCACTGTGAGCCAATTCCTTAGAGTAACTCTCCTATATATCTGTCTATATCTGTCTCTATATTTATCTATCTATCTATCTATCTATCTATCTATCTATCTATCTATCTATCATCTATCTATCTATCTAATCTGTAAATGCTGTTTTTCTGGAGAACCCTGACTAATATATATGAAGTACCTGGGGTAGTCAAGTTATAGAGGCAGAAAGTAGAATTATGGTTGGCAGAGGCCAGGAGCAGGGAGAAAGTAGAGTTAGTGCTTAATGGGTACAGAGTTTCAGTTTGCCAAGGTGAAAAGAGTTCTGTGGCTGGATGGTGGTAATGTACATCAATGCATTAATGTACACTTAAATGGTTAAGATAATAAATTGTATGTGACGCCAAAACCAGTTTGGCTCAGTGGGTAGAGCGCTGGCCTGTGGACTGAACGGTCCCAGGTTTGATTCTAGTCAAGGGCGTGTACCTTGGTTGCGGGCACATCCCTGGGGGCGGGGGGGGGGCTTGCAGGAGGCAGCTGATCCATGTCTCTCATCGGTGTGTCTAGCTCTCTATCCCTCTCCCTTCTTTTCTGTGGGAAATCAATAAAATATATTAAAAAAAAATTGTATGTGACATGCTTTTTGCCAGAACTTTTTTTTTTTAAATTTGGAAGTTTAAGAAAGCCAACTAATAATTTTACCTATTAAACACTCTAAAGTTAGCTGTGATGTAATAATCAAATACAACAGTGTAACTGTCCTTGTGTTATTTACCAACCTCATTATCCATAGTTTGTGTTATGGAATCTGATGTTGGTGGGAGTAATGGCAGTCACCAACAGTCTTTTTTTAATATATTTTTTCATTGATTTTAGAGAGGAAGGGAGAGGGAGAGAGCGATAGAAACATCAATGATGCTAGAGAATCATTGATTGGCTGCCTCCTGCATGGTCCCCTAAGGATCAAGCCCACAACTTGGGCATGTGCCCTTGGCCACAATTGAACCCAGGACCCTTCAGTCTGCAGGCTGATGCTCTATCCACTGAGCTAACCAGCCAGGCAGTCATTACCAGTCTTGCTAATGTCTTGATATTCACTTACTATTGATATTTTATTTCTGCTATAAGAAGCAGTCTTCACATACAATGAACTTTTGTCTTTGTTGATTCTTTTTCATTTATTTTAATGTCTTTATTATTTTTTCTTTCAATTTCCTTTATATTTAATCTATTACTCTTTTTTTTATACTTAAGTTGAATAATTTGCCCATTAATTTTCAGCCTCTAAGCACAGAATGGCTTTAGCTCCACATACAGGATTGAATAAGAGACATTTTCCTTATTGTGCAATTCCTAGTGTTTCCCAATTTTATTTTATTTTTTTGATCCATGAATATTTGATCCAAAGGTTATTTATTTTTTTAAATTGACATAAATTTATTTCTTATTTAATTATATTAATATCAGAAATTGTGTTCTCCATTCTTGGATTTTTGTTGAAACTTGTTTTATGTCTTTTAATATAACCCATTCCTAATGTTCTATTTGTTCTTGCAAATAATGCATACTATCCAGTTGATGCTTGTTCATTTTTTGGTGTTCATCAAATAAAGCTTATTAATTGTTGTGGGGTGACTTCCACGACAAGTTGCAAATGACCACAGAAGCTGCTAAGTTGATAATAAGCAAGCAAGGATTTATTGAGCTGGCAGCGACAGCTGCCACACACAGATGGAGTCCACACACTCACGAAGGCGCTGTCTTAGGAGTATGCAGCCCTTTTTAAAGATCCAAACCACATTTTTTTTCTGTTATTCTAAAATCCGCAAACAGCCTGAGGTCGGGGTGGGAGGTGGGTGGGTGGGGGCGGGAGTTTCAGTGGACCCCAACTATTCACATTGACTGCTCCTTATCTCCCAACCACCTCCCGCTAGACATTGCAATATGGAGTCTAACTCCTAGAGCCACTGAGTCAACAGGAATCAATCTTTTATGGTTCTGGTCCTTAGGCACAGGAGAATAACCTTTGTGATGTGGGATGGATTTATGTGACCTTCCAGGTCAAATAGCAGTTTTTAACTGTGATGAATGCTCTTTTAAGGTCCTATTTCATTAATGGCACTATTTGAATATCCCATATATTTACTAATTCCATTTTAAGTTAAAATTATTGACATATATATTTTTTAAATATATTTTATTGATTTTTTACAGAGAGGAAGGGAGAGGAACAGAGAGTTAGAAACATAGATGAGAGAGATATCATCAATCAGCCACTTCCTGCTGGAGATGTGCCCACAACCAAGGTACATGCCCCTGACTGGAATCAAACCTGGGACCTTTCAGTCCGCAGGCCGATGCTCTATCCACTGAGCAAAACCGGTTTTGGCGACATATATTTTTAATAACAAGCAAATACTGTATATTCATGCCTCAGACCCATCTGAGTTTCAAGTAGAAGCCACAAATTCTTAGAGGAAAGAAAGTTCTACCTAGAATCAAACAGACATGATTTCTTGCTGCTACCTCTGCAAAAAATCCTTTTCCTAGTCAACCATTTAGCTAACTGCATAGCCATTTGCCAGTCCTGGCGTTATGCTGGAATTTTTGACATCCTTCCTTCCTATTGGTGCTGTAGGCACCAGAGATGGTATAAGTTGATGTTTCCAAGGCACTCAATGCTTGCAATTATTCTTTTCCTTCCCAGTCTCTTCTTGCAGCTTCATTCCTGGTTTTAGAGAATTTTCCCTAATTTCATATTGCTGTTGAATTTTAAAAAATATTTTGTTACTTTATTTTGCCCTCCTTAGAGGCCAAAACCTTCATAAAATTTCAAATACATGTATATAAGTATAATATATTGATTCATTGTTTTTTATTAAAGCTTTCCATGTGATTTCAAGTATATTAAATCTGTTTAATTTAAAATATTTTCTTTAAGAGAGAGAACAAACTCTTTGAATCACTCTGAGTGAGCCTTTGGAGTTTTCCAAGAATCATCTCTCAATTATAGCCTTGAAATTTAACTTAAAAGACCATCAAGTATATATATTTAAAGGTTATATACTCTTTATAATTATCTTAAGATATCAATTAAATTTTAACTGGTTATTATATTAGAAATTTGATTGAGATCACAGGATTAATCCTCTTTTTAAAAAATATATTTTATTGATTTTTTTACAGAGAGAAAGCGAAAGGGATAGACAGAAACATCGATGAGAGAAAAACATTGATCAGCTGCCTCCTAAACACCCTCTACTGGGGATGTGCCCACAACCAAGGTACATGCCCTTGACCAGAATTGAACCTGGGACCCTTCAGTCCACAGGATGATCCTCGATTCACTGATCCAAACCGGTTATGGCAATCTGCTTTTTAAATTAGACTAATAAGCAACATATTTTTAATTTCTAATTATTTTAGAGAAAACACAAAAATCATTTTTTCAAAAATAAATTTCCATATTTTAAGCATTAGTTTCCACAACTATATAATTTTTCCCAATATTATTTGAACCTTGAACTTTTAGAGCTAATGAAAGGACAAAGCAGAAACGATCTGTCCTCCATCTTGTCTTATAAGGCTGGGCCCCCTGCCTAAACCCCCTTCCTTTTCTGGGAGGGGCCACAGATGTGCCAGCAATGTCCTAACTTCCCCGACCACCACACAAATGGACCCATGAAGCTCCAGGAACACAGCGAGGGTCCTAATAAGGCTAAACCACGGGAAAACCCTAACCCAAGTGACCAATCTCTGTAACCCTTGTCACCTCCCTAAGCCCACCCAAATCACCAACTCCATATAACCTATTGTCCTTCCGGGGCTCACTCTCTTGTCTCGCTGCTGCGCCAGAAAGAGGCTGGGAGCCAAACCCAGGTTTGAATAAAGACACTTTGCTTTTGCTTTGGAAGAAGGCTCCCTGGTGGTTGATTATTGGGGACCCCAAACTCTGGGCATAACATTTGGAGGCTTGCCAGATGCCCAATACTCATGAGGGACCCCATCTGGAGAGTCTGACTGACCGCGGTAAGTGTCTGTACGTTGTCTGTTCTGGTCTGTTCTGTTCTGTGTGCAAGCTCGCTTCTGAAGTCTGAGGTGCCCGAAATGGTCTAAGTGGACGCACTGATGGACCTCAGGCCGGAGGAGTCAGAGGACGCTCTGATCCTCCGTCTGGAGGGGCATAAAACCCCCTCAAACCTCTGAGATGAAGCAGGTCGCTCCCACTGGTTGACGCGTGGCCATCGTCCAGTTTTCAGTTTTGCTTCCGCGGGGTTGGAAGGCTGTTCCTGGGTGTCTTTGTCTGTTCGATTTCTGTGTCTTTCTGTGTGCTTTTGTGGACTCACTGGACGGACGTTATGGGACAGACCCAGAATACTTTAAGCATTATGGTTGATCATTTTAAAGAGGTTAAGGGAAGGGCTAACAACCTTAGTGTAGAAGTGAGAAAAGGCCGATGGCAAACTTTCTGTTCCAGAGAGTGGCCAGCTCTTAATGCCGGGTGGTTGCCAGAAGGGACTCTCGACCTCCCCATCATTCGCTGGGTCAGAGAAATCGTTTCTCGGTCAAAGAGAGGCCATCCCGATCAACTCCCTTACATTATTACTTGGCAGGACCTTGTGGAGGACCCTCCCTTCTGGCTTAAGCCTTTCCTGGCTCGGTGCCCTCCGCAGCCAGAACCCATTCTTGCCTTGCAGGAAGTGGAAAAGAAGAAGGAGAAGGAAGCTACCCTGCCGTCAGCTCCGGCTCCCCTCTACCTGGTTTTACAGGAGGGAACTGGAGAAGAGTTAATTCCCACCCCCCCCATATCAGCTCCCCAGGTTGCCGGAGAGATTCAGTCTTCCAGGAGCGGCCACGGGCGCTCTTCCGGGAGCCACCGAGGGGTCTTCCAGGAGCAGCTGTAGGCGGGGTTCCAGGGGCAGCTGCGAACATAGTTCCAGGAACAGCTGAGGTTCCAGTGGGAAGCCCGCCTCTGACCAGGCAAAGGGCTCAGAGGGAACTGCATGTTGCAGCCCCTGACTCCACTATTAAGATTCTGCCCTTGCGAGCCACGGGCCCCCCGGATGCGGATGGCAATCAGCCCCATCACTACTGGCCTTTTACCACTAGTGACCTTTATAACTGGAAGGCACAGAACCCTAAGTTCTCTAAGAAGCTGGCAGGGCTTATTGACTTGTTGGATTCTGTTCTTTTCACCCACCAGCCCACATGGGATGACTGCCAGCAGCTATTTTAGGTCCTGTTCACAACGGAAGAGAGGGAAAGAATCCTCAATGAGGCTCAGAGGGTGGTTCCTGGCATAGACCGGAACCTAACACTAACCAGACCCAGATATGTGTCTCTTTTCCCTTAACTAGACCAGACTGGGACTTCAACACTGCAGGTAAGGAGAGGCTCCGAATTTACCACCAGACTCTAATGTGGGGTCTCCGCATGGCTGCTGGAAAGCCTACCAATTTGACCAAGGTAGGGAGGGATGAGTCTCTAGCTGCTTTCTTAGAACGGATCATGGAGGCATACCGCACTTACACCCCCGTGGACCCAGAAGCCCCTGAGAATAAGGCAGCTATAGTCATGAGTTTTATAAACCAGTCAGCTGCAGACATCAGAAAGAAACTGCAGAAAATAGATAGATTCGGAGAAAAGAGTCTTTGGGACTTGCTGGAAGTGGCCAAGAAAGTGTACAATAACCGGGAGTCCCCGGAAAATAGGCAAGCCTGCGCCATGGCAGCTGCCAGTGACAAGCAGACCCAAAACCTGGCCAAGATTCTGCTAGCCACTACCCCAGAATCCCCTGAGGAGCGGACCCGCCAGCTTGCAGATGACCAAAAAGAAGGTAAGGGGGCCATCAGGGGCGGGAAAAGGAGGCTGCAGCAGAATCAGTGTGCTTACTGCAAGGAGTTAGGACATTGGGTCTGGGAATGCCCAAAGAAGGCCGGTGGGAAGGGAAACAAGACTGACTGGGTGGAAATCTTAGAGCTGGAAGGATTAAGTGCTTAGGAGAGTCAGGGTTCAGACCCCCTCCCCGAGCCCAGGGTAACTCTTAGAGTGGAGGGGACCCCTTGTGGACTTCCTTGTGGACACCGGGGCCCAACATTTGGTCCTCCATACACCTCAGGGGGAGCTAGCCAACAAGAAATCCTGGGTGCAAGGGCAACTGGCATGAGCCAGTATTCATGGACTACCCGAAGAACAGTAGATCTAGGAACGGGCCAGGTGTCCCATTCATTTATGGTAATACCGGAATGCCCCTACCCCCTACTGGGATGGGACTTGCTAACCAAGACTGGAGCCCAAATAACTTTCAGACAAGGGGGGCCCCAGGTCACCGATGATAAAGGCCACACCATGCAGGTTCTGACTCTGAGACTGGAGGATGAGTATCGTCTTCACCAGGGGGTGCCCCCAGTAGAAAGTACTGTGGACAGATGGCTATAGGAATCCCCCACTGCTTGGGCAGAAATGGGGGGAGTTGGACTGGCTGCTCAAAGGGCCCCAACCCTGGTGGAGCTAAAGCCTGGAGAAGGCCCTATAAGAGTCAAGCAGTATCCTATGTCTCAGGAGGCCTGGAAGGGAATCCAGCCTCACATCTGGAGACTGCAAAACCTGGGGGTGCTGGTCCCATGCCAATCTGCCTGGAACACCCCCCTTCTACCTGTCAAGAAACCACACACAAATTACTACTGGCCAGTACAGGACCTCCGGGAAGTAAATAAAAGAGTCATGGATATACACCCAACTGTTCCTAACCCATACACTTTCCTAAGTTCCTTGACACCCTCTAAAGCAGCGGTTCTCAACCTGTGGGTCGAGACCCCTTTGGGGATCAAACGAGCCTTTCACAGGGGTCGCCTAAAACCATCGGAAAATGTAGTAATGTAGTTTACTGTTGTTATATTAAGACTGTTACCCATGCTACACCATGCTTCAAGACAAAATTTCATTTATTTGTAATTAGAAATAAATATTTCACAATATCTAATTGTGATTATCACTATGCTTTAATTATGTTCAATTTGTAACAATGAAAATACATCCCGCATATCAGATATTTACATTACGACTCATAACAGTAGCAAAATTACAGTTACGAAGTAGCAACGAAAATAATTTTATGGTTGGGGGTCACCACAACATGAGGGACTGTATTAAAGGGTCGTGGCATTAGGAAGGTTGAGAACCACTGCTCTAGAGTCTGGTATACTCTATTAGACTTGAAGGATGCCTTTTTCAGCCTGCCGCTATTAACTCAAAGCCAACCCTTGTTTGCCTTCGAATGGCAAGACCCAGAGGAGGGCTACAGTGGACAATTAACCTGGAGGCAACTGCCCCAAAGGTTCAAGAATTCGCCTACCATCTCTGATAAGGCACTGTATGAGGACCTCGGTGAGTACAGGAGAGAGCACCCCACTCTCACCCTCTCCTTCAGTACGTAGATGACATCTTGATTGCTGCCAATACTGCCGAAGACTGCAAGCAGGGGACCAGAGACCTGTTGGCCGCCCTGGGGACCTTAGGGTATTGGGCCTCTTCAAAGAAAGCTCAAATCTGCAAAGAAAGGTTGAGTTACCTGGGATACACCCTAGAGGGCAGATGATGGCAGTTGTTTGATGCTAGAAAAGATAGTCCTGAAAATTCCAACTCCCACCTCCCAGAGGGAAGTGAGGGAATTTCTAGGGTCTGCTGGCTATTGCTGCCTCTGGATACCAAGTTTTGCTGAGATCGCCAGGCCCCTATATGAAGCTACTAAGGAGAGAAATATGTTTGAATGGACTGAAAAGGAAGAAACTGCCTTTAATCAGATAAAGACAGCCCTCCTGGCTGCTCCAGCCCTGGGGCTGCCAGACATTACAAAGCCATTTCGCCTCTGTAGACCAACGCAAAGGAATAGAGAAAGGGGTTCTAACTCAGGCTTTGAGCCCCTGGAGCCACCCAGTAGTGTACTTATCCAAGAAGTTAGATCCAGTAGCTGCCAGCTGGCCGCCATGTCTGAGAATCATAGCAGCAACCGTGCTCTTAGTCAAGGATGCCGACAAGCTGACCCTAGGACAGGAGATCTGGATTACCCCACATGCCATTGAGGGGGTCCTAAAACAGCCTCCTGATAGATGGATGAGCAATGCACGTATGACCCACTATCAAAGCTTGCTGCTCAACCCCCCTAGAGTACGGTTCCATCCAAGTGCGGCCCTCAACCCTGCTACCCTGCTGCCGGACCCTGACCTAGATGCCCCGCTACATGACTGTGCAGGGATCCTGGAGCAGGTGCATGGACTCCGGAAAGACTTGACCAATCGGCCCCTCCCTGATGCAGAGGCCACCTGGTTCACGGATGGAAGCAGCTTCGTGTGCGGGTGCAGATATGTGGGTGCACTTAAGGTAATTTCCGCCAAAGTTTGGTTTTCCCAACAAGTTCTTCTATAATTTTTAAACAAAGCATAAAGTTATCTTTTTGCAGGAGAGCTGATAGCTCTGCCCTCTCCAGCCACCTCTGAATCTCTCCACACTAGAGTCGGATTCGGCAGCAGAGTTTTAATTCTTATTTCATGTTTTTTATTCCAAATACGAATTAGGATTTTAATTTGAACAAGAAACCACATTTTTTAAAAAAGTATATTTTGATATTCCAATTTGTTTATAATTTTGCCTTTTAACCAAATTTTTCCCCATTATAATCAGACTTAAACAAAAAGTATCACCCATGCACTTGTGGATCAATGGGCTTCAGAAGCTGACATGGGCTCTAAGCACAATTAATCTTACCATCATCTCTGGTGCTATTTTATCTGCTAAGGCAAATAATTCTTTTCCAGATTTCCATCCTTGTCTCAAGTGCCATTTAATGCCAGATGTTGGGCGCCATTTAATGCTGATGGGTCTTGATCTGGCATCTAGAAGGGTTCAGGAATCTGGAGAAGGGGCTGTGCATAAATTAAATGAGAGTCCAGAGATGAAACATAATTTTGAAAGGCATATGGGGAAGTGGGGGTGGAGGAGCTTGGCTGAAGAAACCAAGTTCTTGTTTCAGGACCCTCTGCTTTTTATTAACACAATTTGTCCTAAGGCAAGGTAGAGATATACACATCTAAGGCCAAGATTAGTCTACAGAGTCCATTGTCAGATTGGGGAATTGCCTTCAGCTGTTCAGGTGTTTGGCCAGGAGAGGCAATAACATGTAGATTAAGAAGCCCTGAGCTGTCAGGCAGCAAACAATCAATTTAATGCATCCTTTTTCAGGTTTGGGGAAGTGCCTTCAGCCTTCCCAGATGATTCAGCAGCCCTTGCTAACATGCTGGAATTGGCGTCTGGCATCATATAGGGTTAACATTTTATTTAAGATGGTATTTAAAAATATTTTATCCAGCATTAGGTGTTTTGCCTTTGGCGAGTTTCTGCAAGTAAATTTCCTCATTCTCTGTCCCTCTCTTCATCCCACCTTCCTTCCCTTCATCAACTGGTAATATTCTTAATGATTCTTATTTCATGAAGGCTATCTATTCTTGTATTCTTGTTAAAATTAGCAAGCAATATCCGCCCCCCCTCCACATCACTGTAAAAATTTTTAAGCATTTTACATACTTTCTGAATTGACAGTATGTTATTTTATTTTTTGTTCCACAGTATTTTAAAAATAGTTTCCATTTCCCCCTTATCACTTACTAGAGGCCTGGTACATGAAATTCATGTATGGGATGGGGGGATGTCCTTCAGCCCAGCCTGCTCCCTCTCCAATCTGGGACCCCTTGAGAAATGTCTGACTGCCCATTTAGGCCTGATCCACGTAAGATCGAGCCTAAATGGGCAGTCAGACATCCCTCTCACAATCCAGGACTGCTGGCTCCCAACTGCTCAGCTGCCTGCCTTCCTGATTGCTCCTAACTGCTTCTGCCTGCCAGTCTGATCACCCCCACTCCCCTGTCAGCCTGATCGATGCCTAACTGCTCCCCTGCCAGCTTGTTTGCCCCTAACTGCCCTCCCTTATGGGCCTGGCCCCCCCCAATTGCCATCCCCTGCAGGCCTGGGTCTCCCCTCCAACTGCCCTTCCTTGCAGGCCCGGTAACCCCCAACTTCCCTCCTCTGCCAGCCTGGTCAGCCCTAACTGCCCTCCCCAGCAGGCTTGATCATCCCCAACTGCCCACCCTTGCAGGCTTGGTCCTTCCCAACTGCCCTCCCCTGCTGGCCATCTTGTGTCCACATGGGGCAGTCATCTTGTGTGTTGGAGTGATGGTCAATCTGCATATTACTCTTTATTTAGATAGGATAGAGGCCTGCTGCATGGGTGGGAGCCAGCTGGTTTGCCCTGAAGGGTGTCCTGGATTAGGGTGGGTGTTCCCTTGGGGCCTGTGGTGGTTTGCAGGCCGGCCACGCCCCCTGGTGACCCAAGTGGAGGCCCTGGTAGCAGAGATTTATTTATTTTCTACAATTGAAACGTAGTCTGCAGCGGAGCCAAGCCTTCTGCTCGAATAGCCATTGAAACTTTGTTGCCTTAAGCAGAGGCTTGGGCCTGCCAGTGTGCCTAAAGTTTGGCTTCCTCTGTTGCCAGGGGCAACCCAAACCTCCCTCCCTCTTTCTCTGTGGTGGTAACCATCTTGGTTGTGTTAATTTGCATACTCGCTCTGATTGGCTGGTGGGTATGGCTTGTGGGTGCAGTGGAGGAATGGTTAATTTGCATATTACTCTTTTATTAGAAAGGATTCTTAAATATAAAATGATCTATACTGAACTGGTGTTTGCTAGCAGACAGACTGGATAAATTGGTTTTGATTCTCTTTTCTGTCCGCTTCTGTGCTCCAATTCCCTTTGCAAATATTCACATCTAGCAGGCTTTGGCTCTTGTGGTTCCTCTGGGATGAACCCATATAATAAAATAGATGGGATATTTTCATATCCTATCACATACATGACTTTTCCATACTCTGGATAGATGGAGTTTAAGTAAAACTACAGTTCCAAGTTTTCTCTGGGCTGTTTTCCTGCCCATGTTCTCCTTTAAAAATGTTTTATGATATAAAGGGGCCTTCCTCTCTTCTTTCCTATTTTCTCTCATTCCCTGCTCAGTTTTATTTTATTGCTTGTAATGAGGAGATGGTATTTACAAATTGTTTTACAGGAAGTGCTGAAGAGAATGAAGAGGTGGGACAAGGTTAGCAGGAAAATAGAACCAAAGAGAGAACTGTTCTCTAGCTTCATAACTAAAATGCCTGGTATATAGTTGATCTCCTATAGGTATACCTTAAAAGGCATTTTCTTGGTCCGTTTCAGACCTCTTGAATGAGAATCTGGGGTGGTAGTAAAGCCTGAGAATCTATATTTTAACAACTTCTCCAGATGATCAGTCTGGGAACCACTGGTATGGACCTGTGATTTCTTAGTAGGGTGGACAGTAAGAAGGGTTGAAGCACCTTTCTTCTTGTAATTGGACATAGCACTGATGGACTAATTGCATTTCCATCCAGTTACATTAGTGTGGTAGGTTAAAAATATTCCTCTCAGACTCTGGAAGATTATATAT
>JAAGEH010000012.1:22556646-22611604 GCA_011751065.1 Lasiurus cinereus
GGTTAGAGAGATATAAACACCACTGTGTGCCGTTTAGCTTTATATCACCCACCCCTCCTTTTTTTTGTGTGCGCGCTTATATATATATATATTTGTGTGTGTGTGTATGTGTGTATGTGTATAATTACTAAAATAATTATATAATTATTTTAGTAAGACTTTGGGGGAAATTATGTAGAAGTTGTGATGGATCTCTCTTTCTTTTTAAAAATATGTTTTTATTGATTTCAGAGAAAAGAAGGATGGAAACATCAAAGATAAGTAATAGATCAGCTGTATTCTGCACACTCCCTACTGGGGATCCAGCCTGAAACTCAACTGTGTGCCCTGATGAGGAATTGAACCATGACCTCCTGGTTTAAGGGTCCACGCTTAACCACTAAGTAACACTGGCCATGCATGATGGATAAAATCAAATATCTCCAGTTCAACTTTCACTCATTGCTAAGGTCCATTCCTTCCCATTCACCAACAGAATCTCACTGTTTTGAGCAAGAGACTATTTTTGCTGGCACATAGCTAGAACTATGTGGTAGTAAAAATCACCTTATCTTTCTTAATTCATAGTTCATGTCACTACCTGATAAATGACCAAAATGCCTGGTGGTTAGCCAATTTGCCTATAAGTTGAAGTTCAAATTCTTCCAGCCATTCAAGATTCTTCACTCTATTCTTCATTTGAAACTTTTCCTCCATCTCTGACAATACCTTCTCCTACTTTCCAAAGATTACACCCTCTTACTTTGCTAGTCTCACTGTTCTTAAACTAACCATGCTTGCCAGGCATCTAAGCGTGCATTGATGCTCTTTACTCCTAATCTTTGTTTATCCAAATCTAAAATAGTATTCAAAGTAAAATTATGGTGCCACCTTTATTTCTGGCTCAAATTTCTCCTTTACATTGTAGATTTGTCATTCTAAAAAATTTTCTTTATTTTCCCATTTCCTGGAGGTTAATGTACAAACTCTTACCCCTTGCAAACTATTTGGTTCCAATTTTTCTTTCCAGGCTTATCTCTACAAACTGCTTTATGTACTTGAACTCAGACACAGGGCATCCCTCCCTGATTCTGTTTTGTCATGTATTTTCAGTTCTCTGTATATTTGCATATGCTCTTCACTCTGCCAGATATAATTTGCCCTTTTCTCAGCCTGAAAAACTCTTCCATCTCCTTCAAAAATTATTTCAAACATTACTTTCTCTGTGAAACCTCACTGACCTCTCCCAGGTGGAGTGCTCCACTTCAGAGCATCTTGAAGCAAAATATCCCCAACATAGAAACTCAAAGTAGGTAAACATTTCATAAACTGTTACATCTTGCATTCATGCCATTTTCCCCAGGACTGTTAGAGTTGTGAAGATTATGAGAATGTGTGTAAAACCATGTTGCAATGCACTACAAAATGTTTACCTTTATTATTACAACTCTAGAATTAACAAGTCCTTTAGCTAAAAATGAAGCCTCTATCTTATTATTTTTGTTGTTGTTAATACCCGAGGATATTTTTCCCAATGATTCTTAGAGAGAGTGGATGGGAGAGGGAGAGACAGAGAGAGAGAAACATCAGTATGAGAGAGACACATAGATTGGTTGCAGGGGTTCAGCCTGCAACGAAGGAATGTGCCTTCAACAGGGGGCCTATGCTCTATCCACTGCGTGAACCGGCTAGGGCTCTGCCTTTGTTTTATAGAACTTGATTTGAACAGTTTGCCTGACAAATTGGAAATGCACTATAACAGCGGTTCTCAACCTGTGGGTCTCGACCCCTTTGGGGTCGAACGACCCTTTCACAGGGGTTGCCTAAGACTATTGGAAAACACTTATTTCCCATGGTCTTAGGAACCAACACACTGCTCCTCATTGTAGCAAAATGTAGTAATGTAGTTTACTGTTGTCATATTAAGACTGTTACCCATGCTACACCATGATTCAAGACAAAATTTCATTTATTTGTAATTAGAAATAAATATTTCACAATACATAATTACATATTGTTTTTGTGATTAATCACTATGCTTTAATTATGTTCAATTTGTAACAACGAAAATACATCCTGCATATCAGATATTTACATTACAGTTCATAACAGTAGCAAAATTACAGCTATGAAGTAGCAATAAAAATAATTTTATGGTTGGGGGTCACCACAACATGAGGAGCTGTCTTAAAGGGTCGCGGCATTAGGAAGGTTGAGAACCACTGCACTATAATTATATTAGGATTAGTTTGCTTTGTGATAGGATCACTTCTGCTTTTGGTAGTATGAACACACATCTTTAGCCGGTGTCCTACTTTTCTCTTACTAAACTCATAAATCATGTTTATAACTCTTCACCGCAGAGTGATTAAGAAGTGCTTGATTTGGGTCCTTTCTGACATTTTGGCAGTTTCTACATTCACTAATGATATGGGTTTTTCTAGTTAAAATTAAAAAAAAAAAACCAGTAGAAAAAAAAGGATAAGGCGCAAGCAAGCAAGGTTTTCAAATGCTGAATGGGTACACTGGTATGGATACAGTGAATCAAGACAGGTGAAAGTTCCGCAGTCTTGTGAATATATTCTCTACATCTGGAAAGGATCTGCAGCAGCGCCCGGGGAAGGTGCGCGCGGTAAGACCAGGCTATTAATCAACGAAGGAAGACTCAGCAGGAACGTGTGAAGTTACACCATGCAATGCCCTAACCCGCCGCATTCCTTGCGCTCCGGGGCTCCCACCGGGTCGCGGGGGGTCGGAGGGAGGCCCGGCGACGCCAGGCCGCGGGTGAGGGCGAGGCGAGGCGCGGGAGGCGAGGGTCCGCAGTCCCGGGCCAGGCTCCTCGCGCGGCTCCGCCGTCCCTCCCAGCGGCCGGGCGGCTTCCCCGCCCTCGAGGCCCGGGCCGAGCCCGCAGAGCCCGCGGCGCCGGGGGAAGGAGTTTCCGGCGGACTCGGGGCGGTGAGCTTCCTGTCCCGCTGCCGCAACGGCCCACGCTGCTGCTCGGGACACGCTCGCCCGGAGCCCCAGGCCGTCGCCGGCGGAAACCTAGCCCCATGCAGTCCCGGCTCCTGCTGCTCGGGACGCCCGGCAGCCCGGCTGGCACGGCCGCTCGGCGCGTGCGGCTGCTCCTGCGGCAGGTGGTGCGGGGCCGGCCGGGCGGCGACGGGCGGCCGGAGGTCAGACTGCTGCACGCCGGGGCGGGGGCCGAGACAGGTAACCCGGCTCCCCGCGTCCGGGGGGGCTCCCCGCGCTCCGTGCGGAGCTCCGGCGCCCCCGCCTCGCCCTGCCCGCTGCCGGCAAGGAGCGCGGCGCGGGGAGCCCCGACGCGGAGGTCCCAGGCTCGCCGCGCGGCTCTCTGCTGTGTAGCGCCGGGGAGGCTGCACGCTCCGGCCTCCTTCAGTGGCCCAGGGGTCTGCGCTAGGGGTTTGTCGGCGCGGATTAAAGCTTTCTCCTCCCCCACCGCTGCTTCCCCCCGCTCCCTCCGCCACCACCGCCACCTCCGCCACCTCCGATTCCGACTTGATTACTCGATCACCGTTCACGCAGAAGTTAAAGCGCAGCCCTCAGAGGTGGTAGTTGGAAGCCAAACTTGACCTTGCTCTCTGATCTCAAGGGCCTGGAAGCCGATTTGTCTCATGTTCCAGCCAGGGCTGGCTGGGCAAAGAACCCATCGCTCACGGTGTTTTAAGTGGATCCATGAGCCTTTGCAAGTTTTACAGGCGTTTCCCTTCTCACAGGTTCACCTTCTCTTAGAGCTGAACATTACAACTCTAGTTAACCCCCTTGACGCGACAGTTGAGGTCACTGAGACAGAGGGGACAGTGGATTGCCAGGGATCACACAGCTGACTAGGACGGCCTTGGAATTGCATGCTCTGATTTCTAAGCTCAGTATTTTTTGGCTCTCTCTGAACTTGTTTTAAGGATCTCACGTGCTGAGGTTGGAGCATTTGTTCTGGTTAAAGGAAGGCATGTATATTGTTGCTGCTCTTGATTGGAAAGTGATTCTGGGCAACATTTTGTCAGTTATTGTGGTTTAGAATAATGAAGGTTTTTACTACGAAATTGTAGGTTTTATTGTTCCTCTTGCTTCCCTAATTTTCTGAGCTCCAAATAATTCTTGCCAGGAAATGAGAGCGTTTAAGTCCCATACATTTCATTAATTAATTTGTTCACTGAACAATTTTTTTTTCCTATTGTCACATTTCGCCCCTTATCCATTATTATGGCTTCTAGAGTATTTGTTTATCCTTTTATTTTTTATTCCTTGAGTTTTTGTTTGTTTGTTACTTCTTTGTCTTAGAAGGCAAAGGTCAAGGGTAGGAGTATAGCATAATCTGCAATTTGGGTTTGGAGTTAGTGTGGGTTGCAGTCGATTTCTACATGGTCTAGATTTGGAGATTTGAGGGTAGATTACATAATTTTGTGAACCAGTTTTCTTAACTATAAAATGAGGATAAGGAGAGTATATCTGATAGGGTTGTTGTGAGGATTTAATTAGTTAATACAGTCCTTGGCACATATTAGTGTTCAATAAAGTAAGCTTCTTTATTATTCTTAGTATATATATTTTCAGCTATTTGAGAGTTATTCTGTTTCCTAGACTTTAGAAGCACTGAACCAGTTCCTTGTAGGTTGAGAACTAATCAGAACTATCTGGATATGCAGAAAGAACCAAATCAATTCATGTGAACTTTCTAAAAAAGAAAAAAAATGTTCTTTATATATGCATAATACATATTGGTTATAAAAACATTAGAAATCCATGTGGGTGTGAATTTTTAAAGTCTGTACTTATATAGGTACTAGAGGCCCAGTGCACAAAATTCCCCTCAGCTCAGCCTGCACTCTCTCCAATCCAGGACCCCTTGGGAGATGTCCAACTGGACCTAAACTGGCAGTCCAACCTCCCTCGCACAATCCTGGACCATTGGCTCCTAATTGCTCACCTGCCTGCCCGCGAGGTTACCCCTAACTGCGCCCCTCGCTGGCCTGGTTGCCCCATGTAGCGTGCTTGTTCAGTCATTTGGTTGTCCCTCACTAACCTCCCTGCAGGCCTGGTCATAAGCAGCTATCTTGTGAGGGTGTGAGAGTTAATTTGAATATTACCTCTTTATTATATAGGATTGGTAAATGTCCTCAAAATTTTTATTATGTCGGGAAATCAATGTATAAGCTTTGCTTCAAATGTGAGAGACATGGACACATTACAGACAACATATTAACTTAAATTCAGTCTTTGACTTTGGCATATCTATGAGGACCATGGATAAATGCAGCTGGGAACTCACCAGAAATCTAGACTCAAGGATATCTCTGTCCAGGTAAATAGGAGACAAACTCTTGGCTACCCTGGGCCAGGATGATGGCCATCAAGGTTGGAGTGTCCCATTTTAAATCAGAAGTCATACATAGACAAATGTAAAACCACAAAAAGCAGTGTGCCTTAATGAATTACAATTTAGGTTGGAAAGATGCTCTCAGGAGCACTCGCACATGTGAACAGTAATTCATTACCTCCTCTCTGCATAGAATTGACCCTGCTTTCTAATATGTATTTTGGAAAAAGAGCAACAAGGTACATAAAACAATAAATACAAGTTATATGCTGTTCTTATTTTGTCTGTACTGTATGCCTATCTTATCAACACTTTATATCTAATAAACATTCAGTGGCTTATTATGTTAAACTTCATACAGAGAAGGAGCAGGAGAGGCTGGAATTGTCTTGTTAGCTTTCAAGATAGGAGCTTTATAAAGCCTGGTGAGCAGAAGGAAGAGGGGTTCATTTATGTTACAAAAAGAAATCCCCAAGCCCACAGTTTTTTTTATCCCTGCTTGTCAGATAGTCTTAGTATTCATAATTTGTAAATTCTTTGTATTTTTTTTATTTCATAGTAGTATTGCATTTTGGTTTTAGGAACAAATAGTTTAACAAGGAGGTTAGCTACAACAAAAGAGTTTTCAATACAAATTATTGTAGTGTTTTCACAGATGGAGTCTAGCAAGTTGGTTCAGTAGGACTCTGATGTTGAATATGTTCAGATATACCATAGATCAAAATCAAATGATAAACTTGGAAACATACTTTATAAATCCATTGTGACATATAGTACTGTCCTTTAACACCATTACTATTATAGGAATTCACTTTTATCTTTATGATTTTTCTGTATGAAGTAATTTTTTAATAAAAATATTTACTTTTTGAAAAAGAAATCTATGTTCATTGTAGAATAGCAAAAAATACAGACAAATCCCCTAAAACATAATCCTCCCATAATTGTCAACTTTTTGTTGTTAATCCTATCAGATTTCATAATATATATTATTTATTTTTTTTATACAAACATTTCTTTTTAAAATTGGGAGTCATTTGTGTTTTATAATTTATTCTCACTTAGCCTATTACAAACATATTAACATTGTGATAAATATTGTTAAACATGATTATTTTAAACTAGAGGCCCATTGCACAAAGATTCGTGCAAAAGGCTTCCTTCCCCTGACTGCTGGCACCGGTTTTCCTCCGGTACCTGGGACCTGGGCCGCAGCAGAGCCAAGCCTTTAGCTTTCAGCCTTTAGCAGAACCTTCAGTCTTCAGTCTTCACTCCATGCCTGTGTATGCAAATTAACCCCCCATTTTGCTAGGTTAATTTACATACTCCTGATCAGATGGTGGGCGTCACGGAGATATAGTCAATTTACATTTTTTCCTTTTATTAGTGTAGATAGGCATTAAGTTCACATATTTACCTATCTATACTAATAAAAAGGTAATATGCTAATTAGACTGGGAGACCTTCCAGACAAAGCTATGGTGGTGGGGGTGAGGCAGAGGCAGTTAGGGGTGATCAGGCCAGGAGGGGAGGGCAGTTGGGGGTGATCAGCCCAACAAAGGGCCAGTGGGAGACAAGCAGGCTGGTGGGCGGGGGGGAGGGGCACTTGGCAAGCAGGCTGGCAGTGGGGGGCAGTTCCGGGGGAGCCAGCCAGTGGGGAGGGGGCAGTTGGGAGCGAGCCAGCCAATGGGGAGGGGGAAGTTGGGGGCAAGCAGACCTACAGGCAGAGTGGTTAGGGACAATCAGGCAGGCCGGCAGGCAGGCAGGTGAGCACTTAGGAGCCAGTGATCCCGGATTGCGAGAGAGATTGGGCCTAAACTGGCAGTTGGATATCCCGCAAGGAGTCCCAAATTGGAGAGAGTTCAGGCTGAGGGACCAACACCCCTACCCCCATGCATGAATTTCGTGCAATGGGCCACTAGTATAATATCTATTTTACCAATTTTCCATTCTTGGATACTCAGGTTGTCTATTTTTAAATATATAAACAGCACAATAAATATCTAACCATCAGCATTTTTGTTATTTTTAAGATTATATTCTTGTAGTACAATAGAACTGATGATTTGGGGGTTGGGAAATAACAGAACTGGTGCTTCAACTAAGAAATATGGTATTAAGAGAAAAACTATATTAATGGTTCAGGTCTTAGCATTAGGTGTTAACTTTGGGAAATTATTAACTATTTTGAACTTGCTGCAGGCTAGTTTGACCTTGAGAACATTGTGATCTTATTGCATATTAAAGAATTTAGCAATAAAATTCCAGAACAGTTATAACTTAATTGTTGGGAAGACCTAGTCAACCATGGGTGATTCTCTCTCCCCTGGGAGCATTCTGCAGTATCTGAAGACATTTTTAGTTGTCATAACCAGGATAAAGAGGGTGTTACTAGTATCTAGTGGGTAAAGGCCAGGGATGCTGCTAAACATTTTACAATGCACAGGACAGCCCTCTCAGTTATCTTGCCCATATGTCAATAATGCTGCTGTTGAGAAACCCTGAACCAAAGCAACTTGTTTGTGAGAGCTACAAGTCATTGAATTGTGAGCTCATTTGATAGTTTTGAATATCCTAAAGTATGTATATTCTGTAATTTATAATTTTGAATGGATTAGGAGCATTAAAAGCACATTTTAGATGAGCTACCACAGATGTATCTCAGATATATAACTGAAAAAAGCATTTTTGAGACTGGTAAAGATCTTAACAATGTAATAGCCTTAAAATATCTAAGGAAAATAAACAGATTTCTCATGGGATAGCTAACAATGAAATAAAAACTATCAGTCATAAAAATTATTTAAGAATTATTAGGCATCAACAATATTAAATAAAATTCTGACAATGCTATATACTGAAAAGTTTGTTATTGAAAAAACATTGATGAAAGAATAAAATCTTTTTGGTATTCAACCCATGTTGATGGCCACAAAGGGAAACAGAGTTTTAAATAAAATACTTAGTAAAATTCTATATGGACAAAAAGTTATTCACTCTAAAATAACCCTATCTAATAAAAGGGTAATACACAAATTAACTGTCACTCCATCACAAAGATGGTGGTGCCCATAGCCACAAGATGGTGATGCCCAGTCCTCTCAGCCCTGCCGGAATCCCCTAGTCTGGGGGTGGGAGAGGGCTGCTGAGAGCAGGCAGTGTGAACAGAACAGTCTGGCAGAATGCTTGCTTCATTGCTGCACTCAGCTCGGCTGGCCCCCCAGAGCTGGAGCAGACATGGACAGCGATGGGGGGGATGTCTCGCAGCCTCCATGGCTGAGCACAGGCCTGGGGAGGAGATGGCTAGCCTGCCTCCCATGGAAGCACTGCAGGTCCCTCCCACCTCCTGCAGAAATGGTGCAGGTCCCTCCTGGCTCCCGCAGAAGCAGCAGGTGGCCTACTGCACATGATATTGCGTGATGGGCTACGAGTGCTTTAATAAAATGTACTGTGTCAAAATTGGTAGTGGAATCCTTTGGCTTAATTTTTTTCTGAAAACTAATTACTTGATGAAATTTTATGAATGTTAATATTATTCTGATTACAATGTTTGTTTTCAGAATAGCCACAGGGGCAAAATGTCCTATATTGCTCTTAGAGCATTTATCGTCTTTGTAAAATAGGAATAGTTACATTTGCTTTGCCTGCCTTTACCTTATAAAAAACTAGAGGCCCAGTGCACAAAATTCACACACTTGGGGGTGGGAGTGGGAGTAGGGGGGGGGAGAAGGTCCCTCATCCCGGATTATGAGAAGGTGCAGACCAGGCCAAGGGACCCCACCCATGCACAATCAGGGCCAGGGTGGGACGCGGGAGGTTGGCCAGCCAGGAGAGGCCACAGAAGGGCTCCAGGGTGTGTCAGGCCCATCTCCCTCAGTCCCTATTGGCCAAACCTCACAGCAAGCTAATCTACTATTCAGAGTGTCTGCCCCCTGATGGTCAGTGCATGTCAAATCGACTGGTAGACCGGTCTACTGTCTGCCTCCTGGTGGTCAGTGCACATTGTAGCGAGAGGGTGAGCTGCCTTAACATATCATTAGCATGTTATTAGAATATTATGCTTTGATTGGTTGACCAGACAACCAGACACGTAGCATATTAGGCTTTTATTATATAGGATGATTAGCTAGCAAACATTTGGTTTTATGTGACAGATATGTGCACAGAAAAATGCATTGATTGGTTCACAAAGGTGGGAGGTCCAGTGGCTTCAGACCCAGCTAGATGCAAGATGCTCAAATAGCTTAGGGCTTGGGCTCTCTCTGCGTTCCCCATCGTCTTCCTACTTTCCATTCTCCATTTATTAAATCTACCGTTTTTGTTCTGCTCCTTTAAATGTCTGGCAGGCTTTTTTCAAGTCGTAGTAGTGATAGCCTTTTGGACCAAAACTTTCATTGTCCTTACAATTCAAAGTGTCAGAAGAAGAGAGAACATTTTTTTTCTGTGAGCTCTGACAAAAATCCTGGAGAGAGCTTTTATGGGCCATGTTCATGTGCCCATCTCTTAAAATATGGCCAGGGGGTGGAATGTTCTTGTGCAGGGTACTTACTTTTGGAGTTTTAGGTTTAGGAATAAAGGTTGGGATGAGTACTATAAACTATACTCAAATAGGGTAGGTTCTCCACTGGAGGAAGAGATTCTGTCAAATGAAAGGGGAAAGCTCTGGTCAGTTTTGCTAAGTGGTTAGAGTGCCAGCCTGAAGGCTGATGGGTTCGGTTTCCAGTCAAGGGTGTGCAGTGTAGTAGTTTTTTTGATGGAGTCTTTGGGATTTTCGATGTACAATATCATGTCATCTGCAAATAATGAAAATCCTTACTTCATCTTTTCCAATTTGGATGTCTTTTGTTTCTTCTTGTCTAATCGCTATTGCACTGTTTCAATAGCACTATGTTGAATAGGAGTGGTGAAGTGGGCATCCTGTCTTGTTCCTGTTCTTAGGGAAAATGGTTTTAATTTTTGCCCATTGATGTTGGCTGTAGGTTTGTCATATATGGCCTTTGTCATATTGAGATATGCTCCCTCTATTACACCTTTATTGAGAGTTTTTATCAAAAAAGGGTGTTGGATTTTGTCAAATGCTTTCTCTGCATCAATTGATCTAATGATGTGATAGTTGTATTTCAGTTTGTTTATGTGATGTATCAAATTTATTGATTTCTAAATATTGTGCCAGCCTTACATCCCTGGAATAAATACTACTTGATCATAGTATATGATCTTTTTAATGTATTGCTGGATATGATTTGCTAATATTTTGTTGAGGATTTTAGCTTCTATATTCATGAGGGATATTTGCCTGTAATTCTTTTTCTTCATAGTGTCTTTATCTGGTTTTGGAATTAGGATAATGCTGGCCTCATAAAAAGAGTTTGGGAGTGTTCCTTTCTCTTCAATTTTCTGAAATAGTTTAAGGAATATAGGTGTTAGTTCTTCTTTGAATGTTTGGAAAAACTCCCCTGTTAAGCCATCTGGATTTGGGCTTTTGTTTGCTGGGAGTTTTTGATTACTGCTTCTATTTCATTGGTTGGTTTGGCTTATTCAGGTTTTTAATTCTTGATTCAGTTTGTAAGGTTGTATTTCTCAAGGAATTTGTTTATTTCATCTACTTTGTCCAGCTTGTTGCCTTGTTCATAGTATTTTCTTACAATCTTTAGTATTTCTGTGATGTCAGTGATTACTTCTCCACATTTGTTTCTGATTTTATTTATTTAGGTTCTCTCATGGTTTATCAATTTTTTTTTATTTTTTCAAAGAACCAGCTCTTGGTTTCATTGATTTTTTTAATATTATTTTTAGTCTTTATGCTATTTATTTTTGCTCTAATTTTTACTATATCCTCCCTTCTACTTACTCTGGGCTTTTCTTGTTGTTCTTTTTCTAGTTCTTTCAGTTGTACACTTAGTTTATTGCTGATTTTTCATGTTTTCCTAGGTATGCCTGTCGTGCTATGAACTTCCTTCTCAGACTACTTTTTTGTGTCTCTGAGATTTGGGGTTGTTGTGTATTCATTTTCATTTGTTTCCAGGAAGCTTTTTCTTTCTTTCTTGATCTCATTGATAACCCATTCATTTTTTAATAACATGCTATTTGTCTCTATATGTTTGAATGTTTTTGGGTGTTTTTACTGTAGTTGATTTCTAATTTCATCCCACTGTGATCTGAGAAGATGCTTTATATGATTTTAGTCTTCTTGCACTTGTAGAAACTTGTTTTGTGTCCTGATGTTGTCTATCTTTGTGAATGATCCATGTGTACTTGAGAAGAATGTATATTCTGCTGCTTTGGGGTGAACTGTTCTATAAATGTCTATTAAATCCATCTGATCCAATGTGTCCTTTAGAGTCTCTGTTTCCTTGTTAAATTTTATCTGTTCAGTGAAATCAGAGTAGTGTAAAAGTCCTCTACTATGACTGTATTTTTGTCAATCTCTTTGTTAAAGTCCTCTAGAAGTTTTTTTATATTTAGGTTCACTTATATTGGTTGCATATATGTTGGATCAATCCCTTTAGTATTATTTAGTGAATTTTGTTGTCTCTTGTAGATTGCCTTCATTTTATAGTCTATTTTGTCGGATATAAGTATTGCTACTCCAGTTTTTTTTTCTTTTCCATTTGCATGATCAATTTTTTTCCATCTCTTTACTCTCATCATGTGTGTGTCTTTTGTTTTGAGATGAGTCTCTCCTAGACAGCATATAGTTGGGTCAAGTTTTTATATCAATTCAGCTACCCTGTGCCTTTTGATTGGAGCATTTACATTTAGTGTTATTATTAAAAGGTACTTATTCATAGCCATTTTAATTCTATATGGCTAGGTTTCTTGCTTTGTTTCCCCCCCCCTCAGCTATCTCTTATATCATTTCCTTTTGCATTTCTTATAATGCTGTCTTGGTGATAATGAACTCCTTTATCCTTTTTTTTTTTTCCTTTTTGATCTGGGAAGCTCTTTTTTGACCATCTATTTTGAATAATAGCCCTGCTGGATATAGTAATCTTGGTCTCAGATCCTTGCTTTTCATTACCTTGAGCACTTTATGCCATTCCCTTTTGGCCTGTAGAGTTTCTGATGAGAAATCAGTGTCAGCCTTATGGGAACTCTCTTGTAGGAAACAGTTTTCTTTTCTCTTGCTGCCTTTAAGATTCTCTCTTTGTCTTTACTTTTTGGAATTTTAATTATCATGTTTCTGGATGTGGGTCTGTTTGAGTTCTTCTTGTTTGGGGCTCTCTGTGCATCCTGAACTTGTGTGAGTTTTTCCTTTATCAGGTTCGGGAAGTTTTCTGCCATATTTCTTCAAACACCTTCTCTATTCCTTTCTCCCTTTCTGCCTCTTCTGGCACTCCTGCTATTCTAATATTGTTACATTTTACATTGTCCCACAGTTCCCTTAAGTTGTCCTCCTGTTTTTTTTTTCTTTTTCTTTTTGGTTCCTGATTGAGTGATATTTGCAACTCTCTCTTCTAATTCACTGAGTCAGTCCTCATCTTCCCCTAATCTGCTGTGTATTCCTTCCAATATTTTCTTTGTGTTATGTCATTACTTATCTTAGACTGTTCTTTTTTCATAGTTATTATATCTTTTTTCTATACTATTGAGGATTTTTACCATCGGTACTCTGAACTCTGTTTCAGATACATTTCTTATCGCTGCTTCATTTACCTCTTCTGGAGTATTCTCCAGTTATTTCATTTGAAGGTTGTTTTTTTGTCTCCTCATTCTGCTTATCTGGGTTTGTGACTATGTTTTAGGTAGATTCTCTACCCTTCTCAATCTCTAATGCAGGACAGTATTAAACTCTGTTTCTGACTAATTGGATCAGGCAAAGATTCAAAGCCTCCAGAGATTACCTCTATCAACAGACTAATAGGATTCTGACTTGAATAGCCCCAAGCAATCATCCTCAGGTGTGGGGAGAGTTTTTTTTCCCAACAGGGTGGGGCAGTTTCTTCTCCCTGGAGGCTAATTATTACTTTTAATCTCATAAGTGGAAAGATGTTTTCCAGTAGGGTGTGTCAACTGTCATTCCCCCATGCAAGGCAAAAGTGTACACGGGAAAGATGTTCTCCTGGGAATGACTCATCCCAGGAAACTTGGTGTGTCTGCCTTCTGAGCTCTATCTCCTGAGTTCCCAGTCCTAGGTTCTGTTCTCACAGCTCCATTTCACTTCACCCTCCCTCTACCAAAGCACAAGGTGGGTGGTTCCACAGGGTGTTTTTATGCATTGGCCCTTTAGGCAGGTGCCCAAACAGTCAGTTGCCACTCCATGGCAGACAGCACCCTGCTGCTTTTCACAGCTAGATGTTATGTGGGTACCCTCCTCAGATTTGGTGCTCTCTGCTGGGGAGCCCAGCTTGGGGATTAGATCCGAAGTTCTCAGTGGCAAACGCGCTCCCCCCGCCCCCGACCCCCCATACAGCTGAGATATCTCTTGGGATTTCAGTTGCTGTCTGTGGGTGCCAGGCCTGCCCCTCTTACCAGTCTCTGTGGGGTCTCCACTTTTGGTCCTTGGATATCAAGGTTGTCTCCTGTGAGTTTTCTGTTAATTATTCAGACGACTTTAGGTATTTCAGTTGTAATTGCAGTTTGTTTGTGGGAGCATGTCTATGTAGCATCCACTTATTCTGTTGCCATCTAAGCTATCTGAAATTTTTATTAAAACATTTCTTGCATAGTGTTATATTGGCTGGGCTGCATGGGGTCCACAGGCCCATCAGTTTGACATGCTTGTTGTACCGGGATTTATTTAATCTGAGTTATGTGTGATTGCTTTTTTTGCGTTACTTGTAATAAATGTAATTAAATGGTAAGCAGCATATTCTAGAAAAAAACTTTACTTTTTTATTAGCAATTTTTTCTTTTATTATATTTTAGTTAATCTAACAATTTCCATTTTGAGTATTTTGTGTTATTAAAATCTTAAAAATATTGTGCTTAATCAAAATAGTTTATTTGTAAAAAGGCATACAGTATTTCCTCTGCTTAAGTTATGCTACCTGTTGTGTTTAAAGTATATTCATTTCCCTTTAGATTAATACTTATCTAATTGAACTTATGCATAACTTTATATTTGTATAAAATGCTTCTGTTTACAAAGCAAAAAAATGAATTTTTAGTTTATTTAAACAAATGCTTTATAAATAGTTTGACTTCTGTGCATATTGAAGTTGAGTTGTTAATAGAAAATCATGAACCAGAGATAATTAAGAAAACAATTCAGTTTAAAATTATAATAATTTACTTATTTATTCATTTGTCAAACATTTATTTAATACCTGCTTGATCTGAGATATTGTTTTTGCCACAGAGGTGATTAACATATAGGCCCTGCCCACAAAATGCTATCGTTTTATAGATTGAGCTCTGATCTTAAAACACTTTCTCAGAAAAGTTGCTATAAAAAAAGCAACAGCTTTCCTTTTGAATGTTGATTATATACTGATCCAGAGATCTCCAGTGTTCAAGTTCTTAGTTTTTATTTGCTTGTTTGGTAAGAGTTTTTTATTTCTTTTTAGAATTTGTTTATGTGTTTAATTGTTTTGCTACATGAGTAAATTTGGAGAATAGGAGTAAAATAATAGATCTCAGCCACATAGGTCATGAATTTTATTTTAATATTTTTTTGTATGACAGTATATATACTAACACACACACACACACACACACACACACACACACATTGAGCAGCCAGATTATTATGATCTCTAAATGTATAATAATCAGGCTGTTCAGTGTATGTGTGTGTGTGTGTATGTGTGTGTGTGTGTGTGTGTATTAGAGGCCTGGTGCATGAATTCATGCGTGGCTGGGATCCAGCCAGCCTGGCCAGGGGGAGGAGACATGGGTGGTTGGCTGGTCTGCCTACTGGTCGAACTCCTGGTCGAGGGGACAATTTGCATATTAGCCTTTTATTATATAGGATATGCACTGAGTGGCCAGATTATTATGCGTTCAGAGATCATAATAATCTGGCCACTCAATGTATATATACTAGAGGCTCAGTGTATAAAATTCGTGCTCTGGGAGTGAGTGGGGTCCCTCAGCCTGGCCTACACCACCTCGCAGTCTGGGAGCCCTCAGGGGATGTCTGACTGACAGCTTAGGCCTACTCCACCATCAGGAAGCGGGCCAAAGCCATCAGTCAGACATCCTCAGCATTGCTGCGGAGACAGGAGAGGCTCCCACTACTGCCACTGCACTCACTAGCTGTGAGCCAAGCTTCTGGCTGAACAGTGCTCCCCCTGTGGGAGCATACTGACCACCAGAGGGATGCTCCTGCATTGAGCATCTTCTCCCTGATAGCCAGTGCATATCATAGTTACCAGTCATTCTGCTGTTGGGCCAAAACTATCTCTCTGACATCCCCTGAGGGTTCCTGGATTGCGAGAGAGCACAGGCCAGGCCAAGAGACCCCATCGGTGCACGATCGGGGCTGGGAAGGACATGGGAGATTGGCCAACTGGGGATGGACCGTGGGAGGGCTCCAGGGTGTGTCTGGCCCATCTCTCTCAGTCCTGATCCACCAGACCCTAGCAGCAAGCTAACCTACCAGTGGGAGCATCTGCCCCCGGTGGTCATTGCATGTCATAGCAAGCAGTTTAGCGGCTTTAGCATATCATTATCATATACTTTGATTGGTTGAATGACTGATTAAATGACTGGACACTTAGCATATTAGGCTTTTATTATATAGAATAGTGTGTGCTAAATTCCTCATGAGTGTTTCCTTAAAACTTGAAAGTCAAGAAAACTCCATTAAAAAAACACACTTTTTTTTTCACTTGTCTTCTAAAAGAATTTTGCAAATATATATCCCTTTGAACATTTTTAGGTTGATGTCTAAACATATTTGTGATAAGAATAAATACTTGCAGAGAATAATGTTCCCAGTGTGTTATAAATATTGACATTTAAAAGAACTGTTACAGTCCTTTTTAAAGTATATCTTTTAAATAGAATCAGGATATCCTAGTAATTTATTAGCTAGGATCTGTATTTTGAAAATAGATGAAAAGCTCTTCTTTAACTGCCAGAAAGTATACATTATTTTTATCTCTGTGAATTTCTATTTTAACTATGCTTCTTACAATTTTAACTTAATATATTTTTATTCTTGAAAGTTCTATTTTTATCATACATTTCTGCAACAAAAAATGTTTAAATGTTAAATGTTAAAATGTTTCTATTATTACATTTATTAGAGCACATTGTTCACAAGAACATTGAAAGGTTCCATATTTTCCTAAAAACTAAAATTCAGTAGAAACATACTTGTTGACATGAATGGTTGAATATTAATTACTGTGAAAAATTTTTATCTAGTAATAATACGCAATTTTTTGTACACTTTGTTATAATACTATGTTGATTTATTATAAAAATGTAACTTTTTATGGTCTATCAACTGACAACTTTATTTTAATCTATTTCATATTTGTAGGTAAGAAAGAATCAGAAACTACTTGACTTGCATCACTTATTGAATCACTACATTAGGGAGGTTCACTAAAAAGGCTTTAACAAAATGTATCAAATGGTTATGGTTACTTTCTCACCTAGAAGCTGCTGTTTAATCTCATGTCCATAAGAAATGATGATAAAATAAAACCATTACTGTAGAGGAGACAGAATCAATAACTGTATGAGAAATGTTATTACAGAAAAGGAAACAGGTATTATACTAGCAGGAAGATGGAAATGGAGTGATCAATTCTTGTGGGAGGTAGAAATTGAGCAAAAGGAAAAATTAGGGAAGATTCAATGGGGAGGTGAAAATATTTGAGAGGTAGTTGTGTGAAGGGAAAGTGTGAGAGATTTGAAGAGCCTTCTAGGCTGAGGAAATAAATAATCAGTCACTGAGAAAGGAATACAAGAGGTAGAGCTGGTTAGAGATGGCTGGACAGTACACAACAGAGAATATAGTGTTCTGTTTTTCTCGTGTTAAAATTGAGGTGTCTCTAATATCTAAGTAAAATGTCCAGTAGTTTATTGACAGATATGGAATTCAGGAGAAAGGTAGATGTTTAACCCTTTAATCATAGTGTCAGAGTTGGGCCATTTGCATAGATTAAATGACTCGGGAAAGGGTAGCTTGGTAACAGAAGATGGCCAAGAACAGCAAGGTCTAAGGCAGGGAGAGCAAATGCCTCACCCATATGAATGCCATTTTTCTCTTTGCCTGCAGTAGCAGGCATGGCTAATTGATCACTGACCTATTTCTTTCTTCTTTTTTTAAAAATATGTATTTATTGATTTCAGAGAGAGGAAGGGAAAAGGAAAGAGGGATAGAAACATCAATGATGAGTATCATCGTTCGGCTGCCTCCTGCACATCCCCTACTGGAGATAGATCTGCAACCGGGGCATGTGCCTGACTGGGATGAGTCCAATTTCAATTCTAACTACTTCTTTGGATTTTTTCTTTTTTCTTTTTGTTAATCCTCACCTGAGGATATTTTCCCATTAATTTTTAGAGAGAGTAGAAGGGAGGGATGGAGGAGGAGAGAGAGAAAAAAACATCGATAAGGGAGACACACATCCATTAGTTGCCTCTAGCTTGCACCATGACTTGGACCAGGAATCGAACCTGCAATGGTACATGCCCTTTACTGGGAATTGAATCTACTACCTTTTGGTGCCTGGATTGATGCTCTAACTACTTAGCAACACCAGCCAGGCCTGTTACTTGATATCTGAATGTTTAGAGACTTTCTAGTTGTTTCCAGATCTTTCTGTTACTGATTCCATTTTGATCAGAGAACATACTTTGTATGATTTTAGTTCTTTGAAATTTAATGATTCTTGCTTTATGGTCCAGTCTATGATCTATTTTGGTGACTGTTCCATGAACAATTAAATTAAAGATATATGTATTCTGCACTTGTTGAGTAGAGTGTTCTATAAAAGTTCATTTAAGTTGAGTGGCCAATAGTGTTTTCATAACCTCTCTATTCTTATTTCTATTCTTAATCTTAGCCAAAAGGTTAAGAAGTGATTGTCTTTATTTTCCTATCCTTCTGTTTTCTCCACGCTGCACTCTTCCGTTTGCACTAAGAGAAATATCCTATATAATAAAAGCCTAAAATGCTAAGTGTCTGGTCATCCATTCAATCAATCAAAGTGTAATATGCTAATGATATGCTAAGACTGCTCAACTGCTCGCTATGATGTGCTCTAACACCATGAGGCAGATAGTTTACCAGTAGAGCAGTTGCTATAATGTGCACTGATCACCAGGGGGCAGAAACTCTGACTGATAGGTTAGCTTGCTGCTGGGGTCCATCCAATTGGGACTGAGTGAGACCAGCTAGACACACCCTGGAGTCCTCCTGTGGTCCCTCCCCGGCTGGCCAACTTTCTGCATCCCTCCCTGGCCCCGACTGTGTAAGGGTATGGTTCCCTGACCTAGCCTGCACCCTCTCGCAATCTGAGGCCCTCAAGGGATATCAGAGACCAAGTTTTGGCCTTGTCCCACAGGCCAGGCTGAGGGACCCCACTGGTCCATGAATTCGGGCAGCCAGGCCTCTATTATTAATATATTAATCCAAATGATTTTGTATTTGTCAATTTCTACTTTTACTTCTGCCAGTTTCTGATTCATGCTTATTCCTCAGTGCCCTCTTGGCCAAGTCACAACCATAGGTTTGCTGTGTTCCTTCACAAAGAGTCACAGCTCCTTTTAGAAAACTTTCTAAAAATATGTATACCTCCTCTGCTTGCTCTTTCCTTTGTGCCTCCAGGCTTAGGGTATAGTGGTTTTCTGTTATGGCTAGTCCCATTCTTTTTGGTTTTACTAAGCCCTGCTCAGACCTGTATACATAGTTCCTTTATTATACTGTCCTCAGTTTCTCAGTTTGAATGTACCATCTGTTTGATAAATTGATATTTTAGGATAAACATTTCAGTCAGTGGGAAAATCCAATTCAAAAGCCAGAAATGAGTATGTGTCTGACATGTTTAAGGAATAGTGAGGCTGAAGTAGGCTAAGTGAGAAGGACACTAGGAGGAAATGAGGACAGAGAGGAAATGGGGGATCCTCATCAAAATAGCCTTTTAGGCCATTGCAAAGACTAGAGGTTGACCAGAGGATTGACGTTACTTGACTCCTATTTTATTATGATCACTGTGGCTACTCTGTTGAAAATAAACTGTAAGGTGCAAGGGTTGAAACAGGAGGTGAGGGAGAATGCTGTTTAAATGAGAAAATGATTTAACTAGTAAACCTCTAACTTGGGTCAGCATTGTGGTTGTAGAGGATGTGGTGAAAAGTGGATGATACTGGATATATCTTAAAGACTGATTGAATGGGATTTTCTTTCTTCATTTTTTATTAATATTTTTAAATTTAATAAATCTTTATTGTTCATATTATTACAATTGTTCCTCTTTCACCCCCCCCACCCAAAGCTCCCCTCCATCCGGTTCCCATCCCACCCTCTGTCCTTACCTCTCCCTGCCCTCCACTGTCCTCATCCCATAGGTGTACAATTTTTGTCTAGTCTCTTCTCACACCCCCATACCCCTAGCCCCCTGAGAATTGTCAGTCCACTCCCTTTCCATGCCCCTGATTCTATTATATTTAGCAGTATTCTTTTTATTAGATTTTTAACTCACTTGATTTTTGATTCACTTATTGATAGATATGTATTTGTTGTTCATAATTTTTATCTTTACCCTTTTCTTCTTCTTCCTCTTCTTAAATAGTACCTTTCAGCATTTCATATAATACAGGTTTGGTGGTAGTGAACTCCTTTAGCTTTTCCTTATCTGTGAAGCTCTTTATCTGCCCTTCAATTCTGAATGATAGCTTTGCTGGGTAGAGTAATCTTGGTTGTAGGTTCTTGATATTCATAATGTTGAATATTTTGTGCCACTCCTGTCTGGTCTGCATAATTTCTGTTGAGAAATCAGCTGAAATCATATAGATACTCCTTTGTAGGTAATTAACTGTTTTTCTTTTACTGCTTTTAATATTCTCTCTTTGTCTTTTGCTCTTAGTATTTTAATTATGATGAGTCTTGGTGTGGTCCTCTTTGGATTCCTTTTGTTTGGGATTCTGTGCACTTTCTGGACTTGTAAGTCTATTTCTTTCACCAGGTGTGGGAAGTTTTCAGACATCATTTCTTCAAATAGGTTTTCAGTATCTTGCTCTCTCTCTTCTTCTGGTACCCCTAAAATTCTTTTTTTTTAATTTTTAAATTAATTTTTATTAATTTTTTATACATATCTCCCCATTGCCTCCCTCCTCCCTCCCAGGCATACCCTGACCCCCCAGTGTCTGTGATCATTGGTTATGCTTATATGCATACATACAAGTCCTTTGATTGATCACTTATCTACCTCACCTAACTTTAATCTTTCTGCTGCAATTTCACAGTCTGTTTGATGCTTTATGATTTTTGTCCTCCTTAGAATTATCAGTCTACTTCCTTTCTGTGCTCCTGATTCTATTATATTCACCAGTTTATTCTGTTGATCAAATTTTTAATTCACTTAATTTTTAGATTCACTTGTTGATAGATATGTATTTGTTGTTCATAATTTTTTGTCTTTTACCTTTTTCTTCTTCCTCTTCTAAAAGAGTACCGTTCAGCATTTCATATAATACTGGTTTGGAGTTGATGAACTCCTTTAGCTTTTTCTTCTCTGTGAAGGTCTTTATCTGCTCTTCAATTCTGAATGATAGCTTTGCTGGATAGATTATTCTTGGTTGTAGGTTCTTGCTGTTCATCACGTTGAATATTTCTTGCCACTCCCGTCTGGCCTGCATCGGTTCTGTTGAGAAATCAGCTGACAGTCATATGGGTGCTCCCTTGTAGGTAATGAACTGTTTTTCTCTTGCTGCTTTTAATATTCTCTCTTTGTCTTTTGCTCTTGGTATTTTAATTATGATGTGTCTTGGTGTGGTCCCCTTTGGATTCCTTTTATTTGGGGTTCTGTGTGATTCCTGGACTTGTAAGTCTATTTCTTTTACCAGATGTGGGAAGTTTTCAGTCATTATTTCTTTAAATAGGTTTTCAGTATCTTGCTATCTCTCTTCTTCTGGCACCCCCACAATTCTGATGTTGGTACACTTGAAGCTGTCCCAGAGGCTCCTTACATTATCTTCACATTTTTGGATTCTTTTTTCTTTTGCTTTTCCAGTTGAATGTTTTCTGCTTCTTTATATTTCAAATTTTTGACTTGATCCTTGCCTTTCTCTAGTCTGCTGTTAGGACTCTGTATAATAGTTTTTATCTCAGTCAGTGTATGTTTAATTTCTAGTTGGTCTTTTTTTATCTTTAGTTGGACCTTTTCCATCTCCTCTTGGGTCTCACTAAATTTATCCAACTTTTCTAGCATGTTCTTGAAAAACCTTATAAGCGTGGTTTTGAACTCTATATCCAGTCGTTTTTTTTCCTCCATTTCTTTTGTTTGTGATCCCTTCCTTTGTCTCAGCATTTTCACTATGCCGGGGAAACTTCTGTGTTGAATTCAGCCTTATGATACGAGATGCAAAACCGAAGAAGCCTCTATTGAGCTTGGGATGGGTGGAGTCTCAGGGCTTAAGGGACTGCCTTGCCTTCCAGTCGGCCCCGTCCTCCACGGCCCCTGAGTCTCACGTGACTGGGTAATGGCTGGAGTGGCCCTTGTGTGCGCACCCGCAGTGCCTCTAACCGCTGCCTTTCCAGCTCCCCTGGCGCACCAGGACCACACGAGTCTAGGTCTCCAAGGTTTTGTCCGAAACAGGGGTTTAGTGAAGTTAGAAGTGGCACAGTTGAGAGGGTCTGTCTCCCGCCCACTCGTGAAAGCCAGCGGCACAATCAGCAGTCTGTCCTGGGCGCAGTGCCGTGCGCGCCACCAGGTCTTTGATCTTTTGCTACTCCCCTAAATATCCGTGCACTTCTCCCTTTTCACAGTCCAAACTCCCTCTGTATGAGTTTCGGCTGGACCTGGGGTTTAGTGTCGTAGGATAAGGGGTTCAATGCCTTTGAGAGTCTCCGTTTCCCTCCTGCCAGAGAAAGCCAGCCAGGTACTCCGGCACCCGCTCTCTCCTCGCGCGCGTCTCCATACCTCAGCTTTTTGCAGCTCCTCTGGGTTTCTGTGAGCCCCTCTCTTTCCCTCTAGTTGTAGAACTTCCACTCAGCCAGCTTTCCTGTGGTTTTGGATGATGTCCGTTCTGTATTTTAGTTGTAGTTTTGAAATTGTTGTGCGAGGCAGCAGTGTAGGTGTTTACCTCTGCTGCCATCTTGGATTGTCCCTGGTACCCCTATAATTCTGATGTTGGTATGCTTGAAGTTGTCCCAGAGGCTCCTTACACTATCTTTATATTTTTGGATTCTTTTTTGTTTTTGCTTAAGTGTTTTCTGCTTCTGTGTATTTCAAATCTTTGGCTTGATTCTTGTGTTCCTCTAGTCTGCTGTTAGGTCTCTGTATAATATTTTTTTTACTTCAGTCAGTGTATGTTTAATTTCTAGTTGGTCCTTTTTCATCTCCTCTTGGGTCTCACTAAATTTATCCATCTTTTCTAGGAAATTCTCGAAAAACCTTATAACCGTGGTTTTGAACTCTATATCCAGTCATTTGTTTTCCTCCATTTCTTTCATTTGTGATCTGTTCCTTTGTGTCCGCATTTTCACTGCTTCCCTAAGTTGGTAGAGTAGCTTTGTGTGCTAGGTGTCCTATATGGCCAGTAGCTCCACCTTCCCAGTTACCTGAGGTGGACTGTCTTGGTACACCCCTTTGTGGACTGTGTGTATAACCTTATTGTAGTTAAGTCTTGATTGTTGTTGGTATCACTTTGGGGAGTTGACCTCCAGGCCAATTGGCTGTGAGGATCAGCTGTGTCTATACCATGAGAACTTCTGTGCTGAAGATAGCCTTATAAGACAAGACTTGCAAAATTGCAAAAGCCTCTTTGCTCAGCTTGGATGGGGTGGAGTCTCAGGGCTGAGCAGACAGCCTTGGCTTCTCATTAGCCCTGCCCTATGAGGCCCCTGGGTTTCAGTGTCCCTCAGTAATTGCTGCAGTCCTTTATACACGCACTCGCGTGTGTACCTCCAGGCCTCTGGCTTTTGTGGCTCCCCTGAGTTTTTGTGCACTCCTCCCTTTTCCTGACAGTTCAGACTGCCCCCCCCCCGTATGAGTCTGGGTCTCCAGGATCTTGCCCGAAACGGGGGTTTAGCGCAGTCGGAACTGAAGTTCAGTGCAGTCGGGAGGTTCCATCTTCCTTCCGCTAGAGAAGCACACTCAGCAGTCACCTGCGCGTGCCCCCAGATCTCTGCCTTTCATGGCTCCCCTGAGTTTCCGTGTGCTCCTCCCTTTTCCCGACAGTCCAGACTCCCCCCATATGAGTTTGGAACCCCAGAGTCTCTCCTGGAATTGGGATTCAGTGCGATCGGAACTAGAGTTCAGTGCAGTTGGAAATTTCTATCTCCCTTCCACTAGATAAAGTCAGCCAGGCACTCAGCTGCCCATCCTCTCTGCGCACGTGTCTCTATACCTCAGCTTTTTGCAGCTCCTCTGAGTCTCCTCTCTTTCTTTCTAGTTGTAGAATTTCCACTCAGCCAGTTTTCCTGTTGTTCTGGATGATGTCCATTCTGAAATTTAACTGTAGTTTTGAAATTGTTGTGTGAGGCAGCAATTTAGGTATTTTATGCCACCATCTTGGTTTTTCCCTTAATGGAATTTTCTGATGGAGTATGAGAGAGAAAAGCTAAGAATGACTGCAAGAGCCCTGTCTAGTGTGGTTCAGTTGTTAGAACATTGGCCAGGCCATTGAAGGGTTGCAAGTTCAATTCCAGGTCAGAGCACATACCTAGGTTGCAGGTTCCATCCTCTCATGAGGAAGGCAACCAGTCGATGTGTCTCTAACATTGATGTTCCCCTTTCCCCTCTCCGTGAGGATTAACAATTAAACAAAATGAAAAAGAATGGCTTCAAGATTTCTGGTTTGAGTAACTGGAAGGATTACATTGCCATCAGCAGAACTGTGGAATGTGGTGTGGATGGAGCACATTTTGTGGTAAAATCAGAAGTTCAGTTTTTTGTCTTATTTTCAGAGAGAAAAGAGAGAGGGAGAGAGAGATAGAAACATCAGTGATGAAAGAGAGTCATCGAGTGGTTGCCTCCTCACACCCCTCATTCGGAATTGAGTCCATAACCTGGGTATGTGCCCCGACTGGAATCAAACCATGAGCTCCTGGTTTATAGGTCAATGCTCAGCCATTGAGCCATGCTGGTCGGCTAGGCAGTTTTGAATGTTAAGTCTAAGTTGACTATTAGATATCTCATTGTATTGGTATGGATGTTTGAAGTTCTAACCCATTAGAGATATAAAGTTGGAATCAGCAATATATATTAGTTGCACTTAAAAGCATAAGACTTGGTGAACACATCAAGGAGAGGTTATAGATTACAGAAAAGAGGCTAGAACTGGGCCTCTGCACTCAATGTTAAGAAATAGAGAAGAGGAAGAGAAAGCAAAAATTTGAGAAGTCAGAGTGAGAATCATTGATTGGCTGCCTCTTAAACTGAAAATAGAGATGAGGGAGCAAGAAGGAGAGGGAAAAGGGGTGGAGAGTGAGGTGGAATTTCCTATTGTGAGTCTTGACAGGAGACAGGGCTGTCAGTCCACTCTAGAGGACCTGCCTCTTGGCAGCGAGGCTGTGGACAGTAACTTAGGTTTGGCTAATTAAATACTCCTACCCATGATTGAATTGTGAGGGAGTTACACAGAGGCTGCAGGAGCAGTTTGCTTATGGCAATGTTCTTATAAAAAGATGCTTCTGAAGACTTTAACCTAAAGATGAAGAATCATGATTTCTGCAGCTTAAGATAGTGTTTTTACAGGTTTGAAAAATGTCAAACTAAAATAAGAAAAAGTTGTCCTCTGCTCCTGGTGTCTCATGGTGGATTTAGTGTTGCCAGAGGCACTATCTCAGTGTGTTTCTCCTGGGAAGTGATTTTGACTGTTGCCTTCCTGCTGTGCTTTGGACTAGTTTCTGAGCATAGGTCTCTTCAGTGACCCATGATTCTGTGAGTTATTTCATATAATTGCTATAACAGAACCTTTTACTAAGCTACTTTGAGATGTCATTTCTGTTAGTTATATGAAGATCACAGAAACCATGGTTACTTAAGAGTCAAGATTAAATGAAATAACATAAATAATGTATTTATAGCCCTAGTTGGTTTGGCTCAGTGGATAGACCATCTGCCCATGGGCTAAAGGGTCCTGGGTTTGATTCTGGTTAAGGGCATGTACCTTGGTTGTAGGCTCGACCCTGGTCGGGAATGTGTAGGAGGCAACCAATTGATATGTCTCTCTCACATCAGTGTTTCTCTCTGTCTCTCCCCCTCCCTTCCACTCTCTATCCTATATAATGAGAGGAATATTGCTAATTATTCATTACGTCCTGAGGTGTAATGATCAGTTGCATAAAGACCAGATCATAGATCTGCAGGAGGATGGGACAGCGAACTACAAGCAGGAGGCAGGGGAGAGCTACAGGAGGGGGCAGGGCAGCAAGCTATGAGGGGGAGCGGCGGGGGGGGGGGAGCTCTAAAAGATCAGGGCAGAGGGTGGAGAACTCCAGAAGGGCGGGCCAGTGGGCAGAGAGCTCCTTAAGGTTTGGCAGCGAGCTAGGAGCAGCAGAGAGCTACCAGTGGTGGTGGGCAGGTGGCCAGCTGAGGCAAGTGGTAGCAAGCTACTCGCACATGGATTCATGCACAGGGCTACTAGCCTTAAATAAATGAATAATGTATCTATAACAATATTTGCCAAATAGCCAGTACTCAATAAGTCCTCAGTTAGCTGATTAGACTAGTTTAGAGGAAAATTCTTTTGATTTGTACAAGTAAACTCTGAATATACATCTTCTGTATCAGAAAGTATACATGGGTTTTGCACAGTGTTTCTACATTTCTGTCAATTTACAACATACCTGTAATACATTTATTCATCTACTAAACTATTTTCCCCACAGATTTACAAACTCTTTATTTGTAAAATCTGTCTCATGGGATTATTTTGGGAATGTGTGAAGTACTTAGAAGATAGTAATCATTTAACAAGTGTTGACTGTTGTTATTATTACCATGATTTAAGGCCTTAGTCTCCAGGATATTTTACTGGCTCAAAACTCAGCAGTGTGAAAAGATGTGTCACAGCTTTTTTTACTGAGTCTTTGAGCCCTTTCCAAATGAAGTTCTAGGTGCAGATGGTATCAATATGCCTCGTTTGCTGTTGGAGAGAGCAAAACAGAGATTATTCAATTTAGTCCGGCACTTTAGAAGATAAGCAAGAAATTAATGTTATTTAAAAAAAAAATTAGAACCATGTAGAAGTTATTGAGAAATTTTGCTCTGTTTTGTTTCATGTAGAATTCTTAGCATACATGCCACTGGGCTTTTGTTCATTTTATGTACCTAGAAATATTGATTTTGAAGTTGTATGTAGTGAAAATAAGAACCTAAAAAGATTTCTGATATGCCTTAATCCCTGTGGATGCTTTGGATGATCCTAGACAAAATACTTCCTTCTGTATTGTTATCTACTCCATTAGTATTGCTATTAATGAGAAAATAAAGCTGGCCAATATGCATATTTTATTGTATTTCACCTTTTTTGCTAATGTAGCATTTAAAATATGAATTTCACTGATGCTTTACTTCTTTCCAGAACGTGTACTTTTGATAGAAGTTTAGAGCAGCAGTCACCAATCTTTCAGACCTCATGAACCATTAGTGGTCTGCAGACCAATGGTTGGTGACTGCTGGTTTATAGCGTTTATGTGCTTGACAGAGACTGATGTGTGGTGCATTTTGTAACATCTCTTTCTGTAGGTCAGGAGAATCATTGTTGGGGAAGGTGCAGCATATGGTTTTCTCACTTGTCTCACTTGTTTCTTTATCCTTTTTAGGTGATACAGTTAGTATTGGAGATGTATCCTACAAGTTGAAAATTCCCAAGAGTCCAGAACTTGTGCCACAGAACTACAGTAAGAAAGTTATTTATTTATGAATTAATTTTTTAACTTTTCATTATGTGAATGTTTAAACATATACAAAACTAAAGAGTAATATAAACCTGGTGTACATATCATTTAGGTTCAGCATTTATCAGCATATGCCAATTTTCTTTTATCTGACTCCCAGTTTTTTGTTCTGGGGTATTTAAAACCTGTCCCAGACAGGGTATCACTTAATCCATGAAAATATTAGTAAAATTTTTATTTTTTTATATACTACTAGAGACCTGGTGCACAAAATTTGTGCACAGGGTGGGGAGTCCCTAAGCCCAGCCTGCACCCTCTCGAAATCTAGAACCCCTTGGGGGATGTGTATGTCCAACTGCTGGTTTGGTTGGACATCCCTCTCGCAATCCGGGACCAATGACTCCTAACCACATGCCTACCTGCCCTGCCTGATCACCCCTAAACACTCTGCCTGCCTGGTTGCCCCTAACCACTCTGCATGTCTGCTTGATCATCCCTAAGCACTTGCCTGTCTACCTGATGGCCCATACCACTCACCTACCTGCCTGATTGTGCCTAACCACTCTGCTTGCCTGCCTGATCGCCCCTAACCACCTCTACCTTGGCCCCTCCTCTAGTGGCTTTTTTTTAGAAGGATGTCTGGAAGGTTGTTCAGCTGTCTGGTCTAATTAGCATATTATGCTTTTATTAGTATAGATTATTTCTTTTTTAATCAGGATAGATTTACATACAATAAAATGCCCAGCATTCATTTTGTTTAGCTTTGATAATGTTATAAACCTGCATAACCATCAAGATTATGTTCATCACTGAGTGTTCTTTTGTGTCCTTTCCAGCTACTCTGCTTTGGAAACCTCTTCTGTTTTCTATGACAGATTAGTTTTGCCTGTTCGTCAGCTGTGTATAAATAGAATTCTATAGCATGGTATTTGTGTGTGTGTGTGTGTGTGTGTGTGTGTGTGTGTGTGTATGCGTGTGCACGTGTGCATGTGTGTGTATATATGTGTAACTGTCTTCTTCCCATCAAGGTAATGATTTCTAGGTTCATCCATGTTGCTGTACCTATCAGTTTGTTTTTATTGCTGAGTATTATTGTGTTGTATAAATATACCGCATTTTATTTATCTGTTCTCCAGTTGATGGACATTTAAGTAGTTTCCATTTTTGGACTGTTATGAATAAGGTGCTGTATAATTATGTGTTCATAAGTTTTCACTTCTCTTGAGTAAATAGGGGTTTAATTGAGATGTCATAGGATAGATGTCCGTTTAACTTTATAAAATATTGCCAAACAGTTCTACAAAGTAGTTGTGCCATTTTACCCTTTGAGTATGTAACTAGGAGTAGAATTGCTAACTCTATGTTTAATGTTTTGAGGAATTACCACATTGTTTTCCAAGCAAGGTTCACATATTGCATTCCCACAAACAATGTATGAGGGTTCCATTTTCGCCTCATCTTTACTACACTTGTTTTATTATAACCATCTTTTTTTGTGGGTGTGAAGTGGTATTGATGTTTTGATTTGCAGTCCACTAATGCCTCACAGTCACTTCTTTGCTCTAAATCATGCTACTTCTTTTCTCAAAATTCCTTATAATACTAATATCTTAGGAACAAAGGTCAATCCTTGCCTTTCATGATTTAATCTTAACCTTATTTTTTGCCACTTCCCTTCCTCTATTCTATGTTTCATTCATTGGGCACAATACAGAATTCCTTTTTGTTCATTCTTCATATTCTCCCTTTAGATTATGTACTCCTTGAGGGAGAATATCTCACTTTCATCTAACATAAATTCTCATTTACTTTACCTCAAAAATGGCTCTGTAATCTGTCTTCCCTACTCTGTTCCATTTTTCTTTTACTGTATTTTGTTTAAAATATATTTTTTATTGATTTCAAAGAAGGAGGGAGCGGGAGAGAGAGATATATATAAACATCAGTGATGAGAGAGAATCATTGATTGACTGCATCTTAAACTGAGGACTGAGCCCATCACTAGGGCATGTGCCCTGACTGAGAATCAAACCATTGCCTGCTGGTTCATAGGTTACACTCAACCACTAAGTTATCAGTTGGGCTCTTTCACTCTACTTTTTTAAAAAACATCTTTATTGTTGAAAGTATTACATATGTCTCCATTTTCCCCTCCCTCCCCCCCACATTTACCACTCCCAGCCCACTCCCACTTCCAGAATAAGCCCTCTTCCCCTTATTGTCTGTGTTCATTAGTTATGTTTATATGTATGCATACAAGTCTTTTAGTTGATCTCTTACCCCCCTCCACTCCTCTGCTTTCCCTCTGAAATGTGACAGCCTATTTGATGCTTCTATGTCTCTGGATCTATTTTTGTTCATCAGTTTATGTTGTTCATTATATTTTACCAATGAGTGAGATCATGTGATACTTTTCTTCAACTGGCTTATTTTGCTTATCATAATGCTTTCCATGTCCATCCATGCTGTTGCAAATGGTAAAAGTTTATTTTTTACAGTAGCATAGTATTCCATTGTGTAGATATACCACCGTTTTTTAATCCACTCATCTGCTGATGGGTACTTAGGCTGTTTCCAAATCTTAGCTATGATGAATTATGCTGCTATGAACATAGGGGTGTTTCCAATTGGTGTTTCTGATTTCTTGAGATATATTCCTAGAAGTGGGATTACTGTGTCAAATGGGAGTTCCAGTTATAATTTTTTGAGGAAACGCCACACTGTTTTCCTCAGTGGCTGCACCAGTCTGCATTCCCACCATCATTTGTAATTTGTTGATTTGTTGTGATAGCCATTCTGACAGGTGTGAGATGGTATCTCATTATCATTTTGATTTGTATCTCTCAGATAATTAGTGACTTTGAGATGTTTTCATATGTCTCTTTGCCTTCTGTATGTCCACTTTCGAAAAGTGTCTATTTAGATCCTTTGCCCATTTTTTGATTGGATTGTTCATCTTCTTTTGTTAAGTTATATAAATTCCCTATAGATTTTGGATATTAAACGCTTATCAGATGTAACATTGGCAAATATGTTCTCCCATGCCGTGGACTCTCTTGTTGATTTACTCTGTTTTTTTTGAGATATTTTTTTAGTGCTCCACTCAAGGAATACAACTAACAATTTGACTTAAAACAAACTTGTTCAGAGTAAAATTAACTTAAATTCTTTCAATAGTATACAAAAACTTTGCTCTGTTCCCTTTCTACTTCCTTTGTACTATCATTACTATACTAATTACTAGTAGCCCTGCACATGAATCCATGTGCCAGTAGCTCTCTGAGGGGCCTGGCCGCTCTGTGCCTGCTGCCCAGGGGCTCTCCGTGGCCTGGAGGCCCATCTGTGGCTGTGTGCAGAATGCTTGCCTTGTTGCTGCGGTGACAACACAAGCATTCTGCTCCCTGGCCTGGCCAGAGACCACGGTGACAAAGCAAGCATTCCACCAGGCCGCTCACGCTGCCCGCTCTCCGTGGCCGCCCTCCCAGGACTGGGGGCCTCCAGTGGGGCTGAGAGGACTGGGCACTGTCATTTTGTGGCTATGATGCTGCTATCTTTGTGACAGAGTGATGGTTAATTTGCATATTACCCTTTTATTAGAATAGCTTTATTCATTAAAAGTTTCCTGGTACAGTTTTATAATTATCATTTTATAAAGCTTGTCTTTTAAGTTAGATACAAGAAGTGTTACAAACAAATATGTTTATGCCGTCTATTTGCATATGTGCAGTAAAATCTTGATATAATGGACTAATTTGGATGAGGGGATGTTCGTTAAAGCCAAAAGTTCATTATATAATAAAGTAGGTTTTCCAAAATGTATGTTAAAAAATTGACAAGTTACTTTATTGTTTTTACTTATGTAGAAACATTTGTGTAATTACAATTAAGTACATATGAAAAATTTAATTTTACAGAAAAGTTTTCATTATTTTTTACTATAATTTTAAATTTATACTGAATAGGCCTAGTAAATGTGTGCACTCACCTTTCACCTCTAATAAACAAATGCACATGGCTAGGGCATGGCTTAACAGCACTAGTTAAAACTGCTGCAGAAAGTCCCACCGAGCAACAACAGAACCAATTAAGGCTTGATGTGGTGTGATCACATGCTATTATTCCCTGAGTGGTGACTCTTGGATTTAAATATGTAGATTATAGTTGTAGGTATGTAATATTTACTGAAGTCTGCAAATTACTATAGTGTTTTTTCCAACATATGACCTATTTGCTAAAATTTGTTGAAAATAACAGTGAATTAATAACAAAAATATAACCTGTTAATTTAGTTATAAGCAAATCTTGTTTAAAAGCATTTAAAATTTAATAGGGTATTAATTTTCACATAAGACATATGGACTGGAAATTTTGTCCATTTAATATGAGGTCCATTAAATTGAGGTCCACAAAACAGAGGATTTGATATAATTACTGTTACTGGTATTCTTTCTTTGTGTGGATTTGAGTTACATCTTGTATGCTTTAATTTCAGCATGAAGGAAAGACTTCCTTTAGTATTTCTTATAGGGGAGATCTGCTGGGTTTGAATTCTCTTAGTATTTGTTTATCTGGAAATTTCTTGTTTTTGCCTTTATTGTTTGAAAGATAATTTTACTGGATATGGAATTTTTGTTTGACAATTTTTTTTCTTTAGTACTTTGAAAATGCCATAATACTGCCTATGGCCTTCATAGTTTCTCATGAGTCATTTATTAATATTATTAAGGATCCTCCTCTATGTGATGCATCACTTTACTTTGTGCTATCAAGATCCTTTGTTTGGCTTTGGCTTTTGATAGTTTGGCTATGGTATGTATGATAACAAATCTCTTTGGGTTTTAACTATTTGGAGGTTGTTGAGCTTCTTGCATATGCAGATTAATTTTTCCCCATCATTTTGGGGGAGTTGTTTTGACAATTATTCTTTATTGTTTTAAATAATTTTAAAAAATTCATTTGAAACAAGACTAATATATTTGACTTATTACCAAGGTAATCCTAAAGAGATGACGGTACTTAAGTTACCATGCACTAGAGAGCAATTTTTAAAATGACTATCATTATTGGTAGAAAATTATTTTCCTCGTTATTACTTTATTGTTATTTTTTTCTTTTTCTCTCTTTTTCTTTCTGGGACTCTCATTATGTGTATGTTAGTATATTATATAGTGTTCCCAAGGATTTCTGAGGCCCTTTTTAATTTTTTTCTTTCCTGTTTTTTAGACAGATAATCTTAGTTGACCTATATTCAAGTTTACTTGCCCACATCTGTTATTGAGATCCTCTAGTGAATTTTTAAATTTTACTTATTGTACTTTTCAACTTCAGAATTTGTTTGAATTTTTTAAATAAGTTGTTTCTTTTTGATATTTTCTGGTGAGATATTGTTGACAAGCTTTCCTTTAATTTTTGGACATGCTTATTTTTAGTTCTTTGAACATATTTTTAATAGCTAATTTAAAATGTTATCTACTAGGTCCAATCTGGCTTCCTCAAAGATAGTTTTTATTCACTGCCTTTTTTCCTCTATGTAGGGGCTATAATTTCCTATTTCTATGTGTTTCTTATAGACTAGAGACCTGGTGCACAAAATTCATGTACTGGGGGGGAGGTATTCCTCACCCTCTCCAATCTGGGACCTCTCAGGGGATGTTCGACTGCAGATTCAGGTCTGATCCCTGTGGGCTTCAGGCCTAAACCCACAGTCGGACATCCCTCTTACAGTCCAGGACTGCTGGCTCCTAACCACTCATCTGCCTGCCTGCCTGCCTGATTGCCCCTAAGTGCTTCTGTCTACTAGCCTGACCACGCCCTAACCACTCCCCTGGTGCCTGATTAACACCTAACTGTTCCCCTGCTGGCCCGATTGCCCCCAACTACCTTCCCCTGCCAGCCTGATCTCGCCTCCAGTGGCCCTCCCCAGCCGGCCTGATCTTGCCCCCAACTGCTCTGCCCTGCTGGCCTGATCTCCCCCAATTACCCTCCTCTGCTGGCCTGATATCACCCCCAACTGCTCTTCTTTGCTGGCCAGTCTGGTTCTAATTGGTCGGTTTCTATGCCAGTTAGCATCCAAAGCTCCACCTCCAGTTAGCATCCATTGGCTCCTCACAGTTGACCCAGATTTGGTTCTGATTGGTCAGTTTCTATGCCAGCTCTCTGGGCTTATTAACAGGGCCTGATCAGAAAGGTGGAGCTGATTAGCAGCCCAGGTGGAGTCCTAGAGAGAAATGGAGACACGCTGCTGATTAGGCCTGGAAAGAAAGAGAGAGGCAAGTGCTGATCAACAGCTGCCACAGAGGCTATGGTTCAGACCCTGTTTCTCTTTTCAGGTCTCTCTCTGAGCCTAATAAGCAACCCCTTCAGCAGTCAGTGCTGGGTCACTGTGCCTGTAGCCATAGCAGTCAGCGTTAAGTTGCCAAGGTAACCCAGCTCTGTGTACAGGGCTGACTTTCGGTTGGTCTAGCCACCGAGTCATTGTGGAGGTGACAGACCCAGAGTTTTTATATATTAGGATTTTTTTGTTGGAAAGCAGACATATTGACTAGTATAATGTGGCAACTCTGGAAATCATATTCCTCCCTTCCCCAAGGTTTGTTTTTGCTTCTTGTTGTTGTTCTTTGTTCACTGACTTTCATAGGTTTATTTTTCTAAATTCTGTATTCTTTGTCATGTGCAGCCACTGAAGGGTCTGATTGGATAGAAATGCCTTATACAAATAAATTCTCTCAGCTTTGCCTAGGATCTCTGTGTGCATGTTGGGCATGATTTTAGTGTTCCACAGATGGCTTACAAGTATGTTTTAGCCTTTATTTCCTGCTTGTGTAAAGCTTTAGAATTAGCCAGCTGTGTGAGATTAGGCCCTTCTCAGGATTTTCCTGACCTGTGCATGGCCTTCTAGACAGCTAAGCATATACTGGAGCTTTCAAATCTTCCTTTGGACATCTCATTCCCAAGTTTTCCTTTCAATTTTTTTGGTGTGTGTGTGTCTATGTATGTGTGTGTGTGTTTTAAGTCTTTTTGTCATCCTTACCTTAGCTCCAACAGGTTTTGCTCCCTCAGGCAGCTGTGCTATTAAGCAAGTGTTGCTGATTTTTCTTTAACAAAGACCTTAGGGTAGTGTTGTTTGCACACAGGAACTTCTGAGTGGGTCAAATAAAGATAATTCTAAGAATGGAGTTTTTCAGGGAGCTGCTAGACAGGTCAGTATAGATAGTTCCTTGGAGGTGGGTCTTTGAGGAGCTCTGACCCTGTTCTGACCCCCTCAGTGGTTGCCAGACTGCTGGTTTTCACCATTGTTGTGAGCAATTGGTTTTCAAGACTATTACAGAGATGGGGAGAGAGATGAAACAGGGCAAGTTAAAACATCACAAAACTCACTGTTCTTAGGGAGGTTCACCCATTTTTCTTGGATAAATTGTCAGATTGTTGAAAGTCTTTTGTTAATTATTAGAGTTCTGAAAAAGTTGATTTTTGACAAATTTTGCCAGTGTTCTTATTTTTATTAGAGGCCCGGAAAGCTCCCTCAGTCCGGCTTGGGTCCTCTTGCAGTTTGGGAGTCCTTGGGGGATGTCTGACTGATGGCGTAGGCCCGCTCCTTAGGGAGAGTGGGCCTAAGCTGCAGTCTGGCCTCCCTCTGCAGGAGGCAACTCGTGGGCAGATCGGGGGATGGCACAGGCCAGCGAGCCCCACCACCACCAATCATCACTGCCCCCTGATTGCCATCCCCTCACTCTACCCCCTGGCAACCACCTTGGCTGGCCTGGCACTGCCCGCTCCCCGGCCTGCCCTCCACCGACCAGAAGTTCTGCCATTTGTTCTATTTGCATATTAAGCTTTTATTATATAGGATGGAAGAGTGAGTTTCAGAGATTTTGAGCTTTGTTGATACTTTCATTATATTCCATTTAAAGCTAAAGAGCTTTCTTTACATATTTTTAGGGAAGGATCAGAATTTTCCTTTCAACAGGGTTTGGGATCTGAATTCTGGTAAGATTCCAGAGTTCTTTTAATGTTTTATATCTCAATCTCAAGCTCTACAAACCATAGCCAATCTCTTTGCTTTATAGCTGCCAGATATTTGGATTTCTGAGGAGTTCTCTTTGCTATTCAGTCCTATTATTCTGCTTTCTGCAATCAGATCCCTCCTGTCCTATTGCCCTGCCTCTATTCTTCAGAGGCCATGTCAGTGAAGATCAAGAGTGCCTGAAAAGGATTGAGCTTAGCTCTTCATCTCAGCTCCATCCTTGAGAACTGCTATCTTGCACTGGGTAAAGACCTGAAGTGCCTTGGAGGGATTTCTTCTGCTTTTTCTGTCCCGGCCTTCAGCCTTTTGGGTGTTGTTGGAGAAAGGCCCAGCATGCTTCAGGAAGGATATTTCTCAGCTTCTGTCCTTCATCTGGTTTTTACTGTATACCCCTGTATTCTTAGTGAAGGCCAATGGAAAAGAGTTGGTGGGTAGGTGGAGATTTTCTCTGTGACTGGCACTTCTCAGTAGATTAATTTATCTGCCAGGCCATGTGTGTCCATTTTAAGTTTGTTAAAAGTTTACCTTGTTTGTTGTTTTAAAAAACTTTTTTTAAATAAAGTTTATCTTGTTTATCATGACACATCTATGGCAGATTCTTCCTCCTCTTGCCATTCTATCAGGGATGAAAAGCAGCTCTGTGTCTTTTCTCTCCTTGAGAGAGCTCACTACTTTTTAGAATTTAGTTTATTTAGCTTTCTTTGTATCCTTACTTGTATGATGGGCTTTTAAGATTTTCTTTTCAGAGATGAGACTACTGACATGATTCTTAAGTTATACTTATCTAGAGAAAAGTTAACAAAATATGTCTCTAACACCTTACATGCCATAGGTATAAAATTGAAAAAAAAAATCACTCGTTTTTCTGATTTCTGGCTTTTCTATTATGAATGTGGCTAACTTTTAAAATAAACTTTAGAAATGAGTAATAATATCCACTGTTAATAGACAATAGGAAGACTTTTATGTAGTCTGAGTTCTATAGGGTAACAACTTACTTAGAGGGTAATTATATTTAAAGTTTTGTTGGTACTACTTTTTAAATGTGTGAATTTCATTTTCCTTTTATTTTTTTAGATATGTTAATTTCTGTAGTCATTTAACTGCTCTGAGTCCCCTTGAGTATATGGGGATGATCATTTCAACCTTATGGGTATATCATAACGATTAAATCAAATAGCAAATGTGACGTGTGTAGGATAGTGCCTGACCCATAGGGCTCAAATAAATAGAATTTCTGACATAACCATTTTTAAAAAAAATATATTTTCATTGATTTTTTACAGAGAGGAAGAGAGAGGGATAGAGAGTTAGAAATATCAATGAGAGAGAGACATTGATCAGCCGCCTCCTGCACGTTTCCTACTGGGGATGTGACCGCAACCAAGATACATGCCCTTGACCGGAATCGAACCTGGGATCTTTTAGTCCATAGGCTGACGCTCTATCCACTGAGCCAAACTGGTTTCGGCCTGACACAACCATTTTCCCAGTCTCCTGATTCTTGTTTCTTTTCATTTTCCATCATTCCATGCTTATGACTCTGTTGAATATGGGATTACTAAGGGTTGCTCTGATTTTGCTTAAACCAGGTGCTAAAAATATTTTTTCTTTATTCAGTCTTACTCTTAAAAGATTAATCTGGAGTACAGTTTATCTAGATTTGATTTTGAATTTGCTCCCCGATTGTTTGCAGAGTCACAAATAGCATAGACTTTTCAAATTATCTTTAATTTCATTTCAAAGACTAAACTTAATGTATGTATAGTGTGGAAAGAATGTTGGCCTTTTCAGTTTCACCTAAACATGAAGCATCATCATTGCCTGATAGCCTTCAACAGAGGATAGCTATCTATCCCTTCTTTTTTTTTTTTTTTCAGTCTTTACCCGAAGGTATGTTTTTATTGGTTTTTAGAGAGAGAGAGGAAGAAAGAGAAAGAGAGAGCAAAACATCAATGTGAAAAAGAAACATTGATTGGTTGTTCCCCGTAACAGCCACAATCGGGGATCAAATTCACAACTTAGATATGTCCCTGACTGGGAATCAAACCTGCAACCTTTTTGGTGCATGGGATGATCCTGCAACCAACCAAGCCACCCAGCCAGGGCATTCCTTCTTTTCTTTTACTTATTTATCTTTTGTTTTTAAAAATCATTTCTTATTTTTAATTACAGTTGACATACATTGTTGTATTAATTTCAGGTGTACACCCCAGTGATCAGATATTACAGAGTATCCCTTCTTTCATTTTATTATTTTAAAAAATGTATTTTTATTGATTTCAGAGAGGAAGGGAGGGAGAGAGAGAAACATCAGTGATGACAGAGAATCATTGATCAGCTACCTTCTGCATGTCCCCTACTGGGGATTGACCCCCGCATCCTGGGCATGTGCCCTTGAGTGGAATCAAATCTGGGACCCTTCAGTCCATAGCCAATGCTCTAGTCACAGCCAAACTGGTTAAGGCAAGGTATCCCTTCTTTTAACAACTAAGATGCTATAGTCTACTATCTGGAGCCTGTTGACATATTTTGTCATAGTCACAAATGTTTAATCACTTGGAGAGTCGTATTGAGAAAATTAATAAGGCTATATTAGCTTTAAGGATTCAGTGGATCTTAGCAATAATATAAATTTTGAAACTTATAACCATAGACTTTGAGTGAATGTATTTTTATATTTTGCAAGTGTAAAATATATCTATTTTTAAATATAGGAAAACTCCCATAAATTGTCACGAAATCCCCATTTTGGTTATTTCCCATTTTTATTACTGTTTTCATGCATCTCTTATATAATCAAAAATTTCACCTTTTTTTTGTGTTGCCTTTTTAAATTTGTCTGAAGAGAGTTTATATTGAAAGCAGTTGGGTGGTCCATAGGCACCAATTTGCATTTCTGTGCTTGTTATTCATTCATTATTATTCCTACCATATTCACAAGATAAGTATCCTTATCTATTATTTTTTATATATCAAGATAATGGTGCAGCCCACCTGGTGTGGCTCTAGTGAGAGTGTCAGCCATTACACCGAAGTGTCTCTGGTTCTTTTGTCAGTTAAGGGCATGTACCTGGGTTGCAGATTCCATCCTTGGCCCTGGAAATGGGTGTGGTAGACAACCAATTGATGAGTCTATTTCACAATGATGTTTTTCTTTCTCTCTCTCTCACTCCACCTCCCTCCCTTTCACTCTCTTTCTAAACAAAATCAACTGGAAAAATATCAATATTCTCAGGTGAGGATTAATAACAGCTGCAAAAAGATGATGGTGCATGTCTTATGTTTTACCCAGTAGTAGGTTGTTACATAGTTTTTCTTATGAACAACTGTGCCCATTTGTTAGAAAAAGACTGTTTGGGAGTTTGTTTAAAAATTTGAAATAGTGGCTGAGCTAAGTAAACTAAATCGTATGCATCCACATAAATATTATGTGGTTGCTACATATTGGTTGGACAAGTATATTGTATTGCATACTATAACATATTTTTTACATGTTTACTGTATTAAGTTAAAACATTGTATTCTTTGAACTATTTCTAACTTCTCTTGAGAACAATTTCCCAATGAGAAAATTATAGTTCTTTTGTTTGCTAGTATATGATTGAATAGAAATTATGGGTTTTGATTATTAGAAAATTTTGATGGATTTTTTCCCCCCTCTCTTGGAGCTATTTAAAAAATATTTTGGAAATGGTATTCTGTTGAACTTGGATAATACATTGTTTTCCTTCCTGCGTTTATGCTTCAATTTAGCTTTTTGCCTTTTGGATATTTAATATTTTCAAATGAAACATAAAATGATAGACTTTGGTTAAGCAATTATTATTCTCTCTGAAATTCATAGCTAGGAAGATAGAACCATGAGAAAGAGGTAGAAGACTCATTAATTAGTAGCGAAACCTAAATTTCCTGACTTCAGTTTGATTTTCCTTTCATAGTCTGTCTCAATGTCTCTGGCTACTATTCTTTAAAATAACTCCTGGGGGGCGGGGGGAGACACACACACACACACACACACACACACACACACACAAACACAAAAAACAAAATAAATTAACTCCTGGAGTATGAAAGAAACTCTCTTTTGGGTTAAGTTATTAAAAGTTATTAAAACATATTGGAATAGCAGAGGCATGGCAGTGCTATTTATTTCTGTCTTTATTAAAGTTAGCATTCAGAGCACTGAAATTATTGTCTTTTAGTAATGAAGAAAAGAAAATCACAATGTTGAAATATGAACTTTGATATTCATATTTAACATCTATCTAATAGAAAGATAGAAATCCTTCTAACTGGCCTGGCCAATACTGTATACTGGAAATATTTGTAAGTGGAGGTCTGAAATTCTATTAAAAACCCCAGGAAAGCATATTACCTCATCAAAGTAAAATTTCTTCAATTGGTGATTGTTTGATTGAGATAATGAATGCATATATATTTTATAGTCAGTTGTCACAGTGTTGGGCACAGCAGGCCATCTTTTCTGTCTCCAATATCTATATAGTCCAGTGCCTGGCACGTGGTGGACACAAGAGTTGGTTTGCTCTTCAGTTTTTTATTAACTAGGTTTTTTCATCTCCTGCCTTGACCATTATAACTTCCACTTATCATCTTAGTCCCTGGTTTCTCACTTGCTAGTATGTATTGAAGTGGATAATTAAAGCTTTTCCTCCCTTTGGTATGAAAGCTGAATCTTATCGCTTAGATGAAATTGACAGCTTTTGATAAGAGATTTCCTTCATGTTTTTGTGCTTGAAGTTAAACTATATAGTATCAAAGTTGCTATTTCTTCCAGGTTTGCCTTATGAGATTGTGCTCCTGGGTAGCAGTGTTCAATAGATGACTTTAAACATGACCTCAGAGATAGTCCAACTTCCTTATATAACTCTCTTGTTGCAGTCTGTGGATTAATTATATGTGAGGTCATTTAAGTTTTACGGGGCACTCTGACCTCTTATACAGGCAGTTAGGGCCACAAAGATATTTTGCAAAAATTACAAAACTGCTTTTAAAATGTTTTGGCATAAAGTCAACAGGATGAGACATGTTTATTTTATTTTTTTTTGGGGGGGTATTCTTTGTCTTTAGTTTACAAATAATTTTAAGAGGTTTGAGAAACTTATCAGCATCATAAATGACAAAACACTATTGAAAAAATTGTCATTTTTGTGTAAATGTAGATGATGTGGAACAGCCATTGCAGCACTTGTCAGCTGTAATGAATTAGTGACAAAGGTTACACAGATGGCCTCCTGGAAGGTGTGACTAAGATTCTCTTACTTAATAGAGTCAGAGCTTCAAAAACAATCTGAGAAATAAGGCCTTCAATCCTTACTTAAGCTTTCCTTTATTTTTGATAGTTGCACTAATTGCCTTTCATTATACTAGAATTTGAGGAAAGGATTTCCTTTGAGATTTCTTTAGATGTTGAGAACTGCTAGCAAGGTTGCCTAAGATGATCGGAAAACATAGATATTTATATTACGATTCATAACAGTAGCAAAATTACAGTTATGAAGTAGCAATGAAAATAATTTTATGGTTGGGGGTCACCATAACATGAGGAACTGTATTAAAGGGTTGTGGTATTAGAAAGGTTGAGAACCACTGCTCTAGAGTTTCTATTGCAATCTTTATTCAGTGCCTAATTTTTCTTCAGTCTTCTTTCTCCCAGGCACCATATTCAAGATAGCTTAACATTTTTCAATTCATTTTCTTTTCTTTTGAATGACTGTTGTTGTTTTCTGCAACTTTCATTATAGACATACGATTTTTGAGCATTTTAATATGTTATCTAGGCTTCTCTGGATCCACCGGGTAATTTACTCACCATTATGACATTGTTTAAAGAGAAAATGACTTCAAGCAGTAAACCCTATAACTCAAAAATCACATTTTTAATGTATATATAATACATACAATAGCTAGAGGATTACTACCCATAATATACAAATATACTTTACAAATTGATGAGAAACAGCACGTGATCCAGTAGAAAACAGGCAAAGGATTTAAGTAGACATGCCACAGGAAATGAAGTCCAAGTAGACAATAAATGTATGAACATATGTTATAACAATGGTTAATAGTCAGAGAGAGACAAATTATACAATAAGATAGAACTTTTCATGCATAACATGGATCAAAATTTAAAAGTATTGTTATTTTTGGTACCTACAACATTGCAGAGAAATGGCATTTTCATATATTGCTGATATATTTCATATAAGCATGAGTTTATATGACCCCTTTGGAAAATAATATGGTAGTAGCTATTGATGTAGAAGTCTCTTTTTAGGTTCTATCCATTAAGGAAAAAACCAGCACATAAAAGAGGATATTTTCTACACAATATATATTGCAGCATTTTTGGTAGTGACAAAAACTAGAAGCTATTCGAGTGAATCAAGAGGAATGATTGGAGGAGAATCAAGATGACAGCATAGGTAAACACCCGAACTGCTGACTCGCACAACAATTTCAAAACTACAACTAAAAGACCAAACAATATCACCCAGAACCACAGGAAGGCTTGCTCAGTGGAAATTCTACAACTAGAAAGCAAGAGAAAAGTACACTAAGACTCACAGGAGCTGCGGAAGGCAGAGGCACGGAGACCGTGCACAAAGAAGGCTGGCAACTGAAGACGCAGCTGGCTTTCTCAATCAGAAGGGAGACAAAAGCTCCTGACTGCTCTGAACTCCAGTTCCGGGCGAGACTCTGGTGACCCAGACTCATTTGAGGAGAAACTGGACTGTCTGGCAGCGGGCATAACTCGAGGGTGGCTTTCTCTCAGAGGTGCTTGCATCGATTACCTCGGTACATTGAAACCCAGGGGCTCCTTAGGGTAAGGCTGACAGGAAGCCTTTGCAGTTTGCTTGCCCTGCGATCCCACCTCACAAAGCCATTGCTGCTTGCTCTTTCCTGAGACTCTGCTCCATCCAAGCTGAGTGCAGAGACTTTTGCATATGAATGGCCTGGTCCTTTGAATTCTAAATGTACCTAACAAACTGCAGCTGAGTCAGTGAGACCCAGAACATCCAAAAGAAGGCCCAAGACCCCACAGCAGCTTGAATTGCTTCACAGCTGGGCCTTATCTGGGCACCTCCAAAACCCAAACAAAGAAAGGAGTCTGCAGATCTCTTCATAGTTCCTGCTGAGTGGCCTCAGGCAGAGGCTAACTTGGCACCTCCTTGGAGATCCACGAGCCAGTGTATCCAGAGGTCAGAGTGGGACTATCCAGATTACAACTCCTCAGATCCATAAGAGACACACTTAGGGGGCAGACTCAGCACCAAAGCCCCACTGAAGCAAGTCTTCCGCACAGAAGTTCTCCCATTGTAGACACAGCTGATCCTCACAGCCAATTGGACTGGAAGTTAGTTTCCCACAGTGATACCAATAAAATTCAAGGCTTAACTACAATAAGACTGTACACACAGCCCACAAAGGGGTGCATCAAGAGGGTCGACCTCAGGTAACTGGGGAGGCTGAGCCATTGGGCCCAATAGGACAACTAGCACACAAAGCCACTCTATCAACTCAGGGAAGCAGCCAAAATGAGGAGATAAAGAAACAGTCACAAATGAAAGAAATGGAGGAAAGCAAACTACTGGATATATAGTTCAAAACCAAGGTTATAAGGTTTTTCAAGAATTTTCTTGAAAAGGCTGATAAATTTAGCAAGACCCTCAAGGATATGAAAAAGGACCAACTAGAAATTAAGCATACACTGACTGAAATAAAAAATAATGTACAGAGATCCAACAGCAGAGTAGAGGATTGCAAGAATCAAGTCAAAGATTTGAAATCCTAAGAAGCAAAAAACACCCAGCCAGAAAAGCAAAAAGAAAAAAGAATCCAAAAATATAAAGATAGTGTAAGGAGTCTCTGGGAAAACTTCAAGCATACCAACATCAGAATTATGGGAGTGCCAGAAGAAGAGAGAGGCAAGATACTAAAAACCTATTTGAAGAAATAATGTCTGAAAACTTCCCCCACCTGGTGAAAGAAATAGACTTAAAAGTCCAAGAAGTGCAGAGAACCCTGAACAAAAGGAATCCAAAGGGGGCACACCAAGATACATCATACTTAAAATGCCAAGAGCAAAAGACAAAGAGAGAATATTAAAAGCAGCAAGAGAAAAACAGTTAGTTACCTACAAGGAAGCACCCATATGACTGTCAGCTGATTTCTCAACAGAAACTATGCAGGCCAGATGGAGTGGCCAGAAATATTCCAAGTGGTGAATAGCAAGAACCTACAACCAAGATTACTCTACCCAGCAAAGCTATCATTTAGAATTGAAGGGCAGATAAAGAGCTTCACAGATAAGGAAAAGCTAAAAGAGTTCATCACCACCAAACCAGTGTTATATGAAATGCTAAAAGGTACTCTTTACAAAGAGGAAGTACAAGAAAAAGGTAAAGATTAAAAATTATGAACAACAAATACATATCTATCAACAAGTGAATCTAAAAATCAAGTGAATAAAAAATCTGATGAACAGAATAAACTGGTGAATATAATAGAACCATGAGCATAGAAAGGGAGTGGACTGACAATTCTTGGGAGCATAGGGGTGTGAGGGTGGGGAAAGAGACTAGACAATAATCATACACCTATGGATGAGGACAGTGGGGGGTAGTTAAGGGCAGAGGGTGGGGTGGGAATTGGGTGGATGGGAGCTATGGGGGGAAAAAAAGAAAGAATTGTAATAGTCTGAACAATAAAGATTTATTAAAAAACAAGAGAGATGATGAAAGAAAATGATAAAGAAGTGCTATAAGTTAAGCAACAAGCTGGAAATATATTTGCAACTTATATGACAATAAAAAAGAGGAATAATTGAATAAATTATTTTATATCCATATTGTGTGATCTTCTACAGCTGTTTAAAGAGATTAGACAACCAAGAGACTCTCCATGTGATATTGTTAAGCAAAAAATTGCAGACTGTGGAGTAGTATATAAAGTCTGATACCATTTTAGTTAAAATTTTTTTTCAACCTTTTACAGGTCTTCTATATTCATAGAGAAGTGTTGAAGGATATAGTTCATGCTCTTAAACTTTTATTTCCTTCTTGGGATATTGCTGTAGAAGTGGGATTTATAATAGGGGTTGTTAAAGATCAGTCATTTAAACATTTTTTTTACATAGCCCTAGCTGGTTTGGCTTGGTGGATAGAGTGTTGGCCTGCAGACTTCAAGGTCCCAGGTTTGATTCTGGTCAGCAGCACATTCCTTGGTTTTGGGCTGGATCCCCAATAGGGGGTATGCAGGAGGCAGCCAATCAAGGATTCTGTCTACTCATTGATGTTTCTGTCTCTCCCTCCCTCTCCCTTCCTCCCTGAAAGTCAATAAAAATATATAAAAATAAATTAAAAAATAATTTTTTTTTTTACATTTTGGATATTTTTTCTTATGATAAGTATGTACTTGCCAAATCTAATAAAAAACCGATGTTTAAAATGAAACTTTTTTCAAAGTAAGGAATACATTCATTATGTTTTAATCGCTTTTTCTGTAATCTAACTTATAAAAATAGAAAGTTCATACTTTATGTTTAAAGAATTTGGAATCATTTGACAGGACCTGAAAATTCCTGATTCTTCTGAGGTAATGTTCATAACCAAAGGTCATTCCTTGGTTTCATTTTACAGTTTTGGTTGTCAATGTCTTGTCACGAGTACTAGGACCAACAAATACATCTTTAGTAAATTATCTTAATTTAGTAACACCTTATAGATGAGCACTTTGGGAGGCTGAGTTGCAAATTGAAATTTTGGTATTTTGTGATCTAATTTTCAGTCAAAATATTTTAATATATGTCACCTATTATATTGCTACTTTCTCTGTCACAGTTCTTTCCTATTTCCAGTATTGCTATTAATATTCTGCAATATAGTTTTTTAAAAAAAATTTTGTTCCTATTACAAAAATAAAACAGTCAATATAGAAAACTTATAAAACACTAAAAAACATAAAGGATAAAACCCAATCATTCATAAGTCAAATAATAAACATTGTTAAATTTATTGCACTATTCTAATATTTTTTAACAATATGACTAAATATAAATTACATCTAACAAATTTTATATCTTTAAAATGTAAAATTTCCTAAATTTTGGTATATGTATATAATCATGAAACATCCTATATAATAAAGAAGTAATATGCAAATTGACTTTCACTCTAACACACAAGCTGACCACCCCTATGTGGTCAAAAATGGCCACCTCTATTTGGACACAGGATAGCCATCACAAGATGGCCAGCAGGTTAGGGCAGTTTGGGGTGACCGGGCTGGCAGTACAGGGCAGTTGGGGGCAATCAGGCCCACAGGGGAGGGCAGTTGGCGGGGGGGATCAGACCTGCAGGGGAGGGCAATTGGGTGTGACCAGGCCAGCAGGGGAGAGCAGTTAGGTGTGACTAGGGTGGCAAGGGCGGGCTGTTAGGGGTGACAAGGCCTGCAGGGGAGGACATTTGGGGGCAACCAGTCCTGCAGGGGAGGACAGTTAGGGGCAACCAGGCCAACAGGGGAGGACAACTAGGGGTGGCCATGCTGGCAGAGGAGGGCAGTTAGGGGCAATCAGACTGACAGGGAAGCAGTTAGGCATTGATCAGCCTGGCAGGGGAGTGGTTAGGGCGTGATCAGGCTGGCAGGCAGAAGTAGTTAGGGGCAATCAGGCAGGAAAGTGAGCAGTTGGGAGCCAGCAGGCCTGGATTGTGAGAGGGATCCCAGATTAGATAGGGTGCAGACTGGGCTGAGGGACACCCTTCCCGACCCCTGCCCAAATTTTGTGCATCCGGCCTCTAGTTACTATAATAAAATTATTGGTTAAATAAATTCATTACTCCCCCAAAGTTTACTTGTACCCATTATAATATCCCTAGTTTCTATATTCTCTCAGAATCATTTATCTGCTTATAGATTTATTTGGATTTCTGTCACTCAACATACTTTTTTTCAGATTCTGCCATGTTACATGTCTTAATAGTTAATTCCTTTTTTTGCTGAGTAGTATTCCATGGTATGAAAATATTGAAGTTTATTTATTCATTTACCTGTTGATAGAGATTATCGTTACCATTTTGAGGATCTTGAAATAAAACTGCTCTGAACATTCATGTACAATTCTTTGTATGCAGATATGCTTTCTCTTTGTGTGTGTAAATAGCTAGTAGTGAATGGCTATATCACATGATAAGTATTGAACTTCAAGCAACTGTCATTCTGTTTTCCAAAGTGGTTGTATTATTTTATGTTTCTACCAGTAATGAGAAAGAGTTATAGTTCTTCCATATTCTTGTTAGCTCTTGGTATGATCAGTCTCTTTAATCCCCTTCCATACTTGGTTCTTACTGACAGAAGGGCTGGATGAGGGACTTTCCCACTGATCCTCACAATAACCATGCACAGTAAGTATTATTCCCTATCTTTTGAAAATTAGGAACCTTAGATAGACCCAAAAGAGTCAGAATATTTGTCCGAGAATATTGGGAAAGGACAGAATGAGAAATCACAACTTGGTCTGTTAAGCTTCAAAGACTTTTTCTTTCCATTATGGTATATTGTGTTGTCTCTAGGGACAGTAAGAAAACCTCACTAGTTTTGAAGGATTTGTTACAATAGAATTTGAACTATGCATAATTTTCTTAAATTTATATATATATATATATATATATAAAATTTGAATCTGTGGAGGGAGAAAATTATAATTTATGTACTTTTGGTAGAATTATTTTAAGTCCTTGAATGTGCCTGGGCAAAATTAGTACATAGTTTTTTGAATAAGTATTGGCTAGGAATTGAATAAAGTATTTACCTCTATATGAACCAGATGTTTTATTCTTACATAGCAAAGGAAATTATAGAATATAGGATCAAGCTCTATGGTATTATTCTGACATAATTTTATTACTATGTGGACTCCTAGAAGGTAGCATCTTGTGCCTGAAAACATTTGAGGTTGGGGATTTCTCTCATGCACTGGGCTGTGTTTATATTAGGTTATGCATGGCAGTTTGGCAGTTTGTTTTGCAGATGTTCCTAATGTACAGTCTTACATCTTGTTTCTCTTTCTGGAATGCTTTTAAGTATGACTCATGCCTTCTTGAGGCTGTACTAAAAATATGGTTAGTTTCAAGCATTAATGTAAAATACACCACAGACACCACACAGCAGTACATAATGCTTTCTCTCAGTGGCTTAATGCAATTTCCTAACAAATATTTTCTTTGACAAAATACATTATACTAAAATATAAGTGGAAATGGATTCTTTTTTTTTTTTGGAGAAGTAGATCCTTTGATAACATAATATAATCAACAGAATGAATTTAAAATTTTAATAAAAGGTGTTAAATATGCTATTGGTATCAGCAAAATCCAAGAAATAGTATTAATGTCCAGAAAAGCAAGTCTACTAAATTTAATGGAGCCAGATGAGGTCCTCACTTATAGGGAAAATATCAGATCTGAAGGGAGAGCCTTTAAAAAGATTTTGCAAGGGCAATTGGACATATGGCTGGAATGCAAACTTTAGACTCAAACAGTTTAGGTATAACTCTTGGTTTATGCACTTGTCATCTGTGGACAAAGGGTAATGAGTATTTAACAAATGCTTATATGGTAGTTACTTCTAATACTTAGAAGTATTACCAGATACTTCTAAGTGCTCATAATAACTTTAATCCTCATAATAACTTTATAACTCAGTACATTTATCATCTCCATTATATAGTTGGAGAAACTGAGCACAGAGGGTTTAAATAGCTGAGTAAGGTTACATAGCTAGTAAGCAGAATTGGGATTTGAGTAGTTCAGTTCAGGTCTATATCCTTACATACTATATGTTTTAAGATCCAAATGAGACACTGTATGAAAAATCATTTGTATTTTTACCTGGCACTTGACAAGAATGCAATAAATTATAACTATTATCATTATTATTGAGGGAAGGTAAAAGAAGGAAAAATATTACCAGTACTATTGAAACTATGAGAATCTGATTCCGTGTCTAGATATCAATTTTCTTGAATTTATCACTTACTATATTTTTGCTTTTTTAAGCACTATTTTATTGTATACGTGTATATTTTTTAATGAATTTAATTTGCTAGTTTATTGAGTTTTATCAAAATAATACCAAATGTAATTTATTATGAGAATTAATTTCTTCACTCAATATTGTACCTTTTAAGAGTTAAACATATTGTTCGAAGTAGTGGTAGTTTATTCTGTTTTTGTCATTATATAAAATTCCATTGTGTGTGTTTTATCTATCTCCTGTCTCCAATTTTATTTTGAATAACACTGCTATGAATATTTTATGGGTCCCCTAATGTACAAGAATAAGAGTTTTTCTTACATACCAAGGAATGTACCTGCTGGTTCACTGGGTGATTTACAAATGAGCAAATACAAATTAATTGTATTAACTCAAACATTTCAGAAAATGCTGAGGCAGAAGATGAGCAGATTGATGGGTGATTTAATAGTAGACTTAGAAGGGCATTGAATGGAGTAATCTTCTATTCCCAAAGAAGTTGGTATACAAGAAGAAACACATTCTAAAGAAGGCATTTAAGTCTTCCTAAAACTTTTTAACTGTGATGTGTGAGATCTCACATCTCATTGCCAACTAAGTTATAATATAGTTTTCTTACATTTTAAAAGACTACAATAATCATTAATCGTCTAGGATGATTTCATCATACTCCCTTTTAGAACAAAAGGGGTGGACTATAAAACTGAGAAAAATTAGATACTATTCTTCATATCATACTTGAAAATCACTTTTATTCCTTTAGTGACACTTTCAGATTAGTGTTCAAATGTTCTTAGAACTTTTAAGTGTTATGTACCTATTTGTGATATCATAAACTTTGTCCTGTTTTAATATTGATAATGATGTTTTTATTGTAAAGCAATGTGAAAATTTACCAGGTGTATGTATCAATGTATGAGTATATGCATGTGTGTATGTATGTATTTTAATATAATATACAATTTTTATTGATTGCTTGGAGGTTTATATTACATGTAGTAGTTTAATCTCCATTTCATTTTATATCCCCCCTCTCCTACCTTTAAAGTTTCAGATTCTCTGGCTCAATCTGTAATTCAGCATCTAAGATGGATAATGCAGAAGGATCTTCTGGGGCAGGATGTGTTTCTAATAGGACCTCCTGGGCCTCTTCGACGCACCGTTGCTATGCAGTATCTGGTGAGAAGTCAATTCTTGTGTATTCCTAAGGGTTTTAACTTTGATAAATTATGTTGGAAAATTAATTAAGATTAAGAATTTATAAAAATATCAGGATTAGTCATTACTGGAAAAAATTGTTAATGTTGGAGGCTGATTTGTTTACAAAAAGTTTGTAATAAATTATTTGTGAAGCAAATGTATTACTTTTCATAGCTTTAGCAAATCTTTGTTATAACTAGAAAGTTCTCCACTTCCAGTGGAAAGGAAATACAAATTCAGTCAACAAATAGCAGATAGAATCAGGAATTCTGAGATTACAAAACAAAATTTGGTTTTATAATACTTAGGGAACATTCTCTTATCCCAGATCCACATTTTAAAAGGCCAAATAATTCTCTTGTCTTTTTGATATTACTGGTATATGGTCTTTAGAAAGAGAGCCTAGAGTTGCTAGACTATCTCATGTGTTATATGCTCTTTTTTTTTTTCTTTAAATAGTTGAGAAAACAAGTTCATTAAATAACTCACTTTTCAGCTTGGAAATGATGGAGCTAGACTTCTAATCTCATATTATCTCCCCTTTCTGGCACATTATCGTTTTAAATGTTTGCAGTTCTGTAAGCATATTGTGAAGTGAATTGAAATACTCAATTCTCAACCCAAAGCAAAAAATATTACAAGACTTCTTTCTATTTTGTCTTCATTAGTAGGCATTGTTCTAGTGATTCGAGGAAGAATGTTATCAAATGAAGTTGTTTTGTTCTGAAGATACTTTTTAGAATGAAGAGAAAAGTCATTCTTAAATCTTCCTTGTGTTCTCGATATTAATTTATTAATATGCTGTTGAAATATATTTTGTGTACTCTTTCATGTCATTGGTAAAATTATTTTGTTGCTCACAAAATTATGTAGGACAGGAATGATAATACAATGAGCAATTCAGAACTTAAGTACCTCTAGCCCATATGTCTCATATCTTTTGTTCCTAGAACCAGTTTGTGAGGTATAATGTACCATTGTATGCATTGTATCCTCTATCCTCACTTTATTAATATACAAGGCAAATCTGTCTTGTTTAAGAATGCAGAGCCAGCTATTGAGAATTCAAATTCTAGAACCTCTTTTATTTTAAGATGTGCACTTTCAACTTGGCTAATTTCAAAGACTACAATATCTCACTTTGTTTTGATTCTGGCAAGAGTTGGAAGCTTGTTTGGAAGGAATGTAGAATGAGAAGGGGTAGGAGATTTTAGGAATCTTCTTGGTTAAAAATGCAACTTAAGTTTATAAGATGATGTCTTTATGTTAAAACAAAATAAAATAAACTTTAAATTGTGAAATATATCTGAGGCAGCTTTAGGATGTGGAAATGCACCTAAGAAAACTTACCAGCCTAAGCTACCTCACAAACTGCAGTTCTTACTATGCTTAATTTAGTAATAGCCACAGAAACGGAGGTTTGTAAAGGCAAAAATTTGGGGGCAAGCCTGCTGAATCAATGAGAAATTAAATAGAAATAATCTGATAGTTGTGTTTACATTTACATCATATAAAAGTGGTTCTATACATAGTAAAAAAAAAAAACTCACACCACTGCCACCTCCTCTACCTGCTGCTTGGGTGCTGTTTCTGAGCTCACTCACACTGCTTCTGTTCAACAGCAGCTGGGGAGACTGTGTGCTCATTTTGGCTTATGCAGAGTCCTAGTAAGTTATCAAGACTGTGGATATTCTTTGTGGGGCAGTTCAGGCTATTATGGTAGTACAATATATATAATACTAAGCAATCGAAATCAAGTTGGGAATCAAAGATGGCAGCATTGGTAAACACCTACACTGCTGCCTTGCACAACAATTTCAAAACTACAACTAAATGACAGAATGGGCATCATCCAGAACCACACAAAAGCTGGCTGAGTGGAAATTCTACAACTAGAAGGAAAGAGAGGGGCTTACAGAAACCCAGAGGAGCTGCAAAAAGCTGAGGTACGGAGAAGCGCGCGTGAAGAGAGCGGGTGCCGGAGAACCTGGCGGGCTTTCTCTGGCGGGAGGGAATCGGAGACTCTCAATGGCATTGAACCCCTTATCCTATGACACTAAACCCCAGGTCCAGCTGAAACTCATATGGGAGGAGTTTGGACTGTGAAAAGGGAGAAGTGCATGGAAATTTAGGGGAGTTTCAAGAGATCAAAAGTCTGGTGACGCGCATGGCATTGCGAGCAGAGGACCGGCTGATTGTGCCACTGGCTTTCACAAGTGGGCGGGAGGCAGACCCTCCCAACTGCACCACTTCTAACTCCATTAAACCCCAGTTCTGGGTGAAACCCTGGGGACCCAGACTCATATAGTCCCAGAGCACAGGGGAGCCGGAAAGGGAGCAGTCTAGAGGCACTGCAAGAACCTGCGTGCACGCAAGGGACTACTTCAGTGATTACCCAGTCACGTCAGACTCGGGGGCCATGGAGGGCGGGGCCGACTGGAAGGCAAGGCGGTCCCTTAACCCCTGAGACTCCACCCATTCCAAGCTCAGTAGAGAGGCTTCTGCAGTTTTGCAAGTCTGGTATCATAAGGCTGAATCCAACAAAGAAGTTCTCCTGGCATAGTGAAAATATGGAGTCAATGGAAGGGATCACAAACAAAACACTGGAAAACAAATGACTGGATATAGAGTTCAAAACCATGCTTATAAGGTTTTTCAAGAATATCCTAGAAAAGATGGATAAATTTAGCGAGACCCTAGAGGAAAGGAAAAAGATCCAACTAGAGATGGAAAAGAACCAACTAAAATTTAACCATACACTGACTGAATTAAAAAATATTGTACAGAGACCTAACAGCAGACTAGAGGAAGACAAAATTCAAGTCAAAAATTTGAAATATAAAGAATCAGAAAACACTCAACTGGAAAAGCAAAAAGAGAAAAGAATCCAAAAATGTGAAGATAATGTAAGGAGCCTCTGGGACAGCTTCAAGCGTACCAACATCAGAATGATAGGGGTGCCAGAGGAAGAGAGAGAGCAAGATACTGAAAATCTATTTAAAGAAATAATGACTGAAAACTTCCCACATCTGGTAAAAGAAATAGACTTACAAGTCCAGGAAGCACATAGAACCCCATATAAAAGGAATCCAAGAAGACTACCCTGAGACACATCATAATTAAAATACCAAGAGCAAAACACAAAGAGAGAATATTAAAAGCAGCAAGAGAAAAACAGTCCATTACCTACAAGGGAGCATCCATTCGACTGTCAGCTGATTTCTCAACAGAAACGATGCAGGCCAGATGGGAGTGGCAAGAAATATTCAACGTGATGAATAGCAAGAACCTACAATCAAGAATACTCTATCGAGCAAAGTTATCATTCAGAATTGAAGGGCAGATAAAGACCTTCACAGAGAAGAAAAAGCTAAAGGAGTTCATTAACTCCAAACCAGTATTATATGAAATGCTGAAAGGTACTCTTTTAGAAGAGGAAGAAGAAACAGGTAAAAGATAAAAAATTATGGATCCAAGATGGCGGCATAGGTAAACACCTAGACTGCTGCCTCACACAACAATTTCAAAACTACAACTAAAAGACAGAACGGACATCATCCAGAACCACAGGAAAGCTGGCTGAGTGGAAGTTCTACTACTAGAGGGAAAGAGAGAGGCTCACGGAGACCCAGAGGAGCTACAAAAAGCTGAGGTACGGAGACGCGCGCGAGGAGAGAGCGGGTGCCGGAGTACCTAGCTGGCTTTCTCTGGCGGAAGGGAAATGGAGACTCTCAAAGGCATTGAACCCCTTATCTTACGACACTAAACCCCAGATCCAGCCGAAACTCATACGGGGGGAGTTTGGACTGTGAAAAGGGAGAAGTGCACGGAAATTTAGGGGAGTCGCAAAGGATCGGAGGTCTGGTTGCGCACGGCACCACGCGGAAGACAGATTGCTGATTGTGCCGCTGGCTTTCTCGAGTGGGCGGGAGACAGACCCTCCCAACTGTGCCACTTCTGAGTCCACTAAACACCTGTTTCGGGCGAAACCCTGGAGACCTAGACTCCTGTGGTCCTGGTGCGCATGGGAGCCGGAAAGGCAGCAGTTAGAGGCACTGCGGGCGTGCGCACAAGGACCGCTCCAGCCACACGAGACTCAGAGGCCGTGGAGGGCGGGGCCGACTGGAAGGCAAGGTGGTCCCTTAAGCCCTGAGAATCCACCTATCCCAATCTCAACAGAGGCTTCTGCGGCTGAATCAAGCACAGAAGTTTCCCCGGCATTGTGAAAATGCCGAGACAAGGGAAGGGATTACAAGCAAAAGAAATGGAGGAAAAAAAACGACTGGATATAGAGTTCAAAACCATGCTTATAAGGTTTTTCAAGAATATGCTAGAAAAGATGGATAAATTTAGTGAGACCCAAGAGGAGATGAAAAAGGACCAACTAGAGATGCAAAGATCCAACTAAAGAGAAAAAAGACCAACTAGAAATTAAACATACACTGACTGAAATAAAAACTATTATACAGAGTCCTAATAGCAGACTAGAGAAAGGCAAGGATCAAGTCAAAAATTTGAAATATAAAGAAGCAGAAAACATTCAACTGGAAAAGCAAGAAGAGAAAAGAATCCAAAAATGTGAAGATAATGTAAGGAGCCTCTGGGACAGCTTCAAGCGTACCAACATCAGAATTGTGGGGGTGCCAGAAGACGAGAGAGAGCAAGATACTGAAAACCTATTTAAGGAAATAATGACTGAAAACTTCCCACATCTGGTAAAAGAAATGGACTTACAAGTCCAGGAAGCACACAGAACCCCAAATAAAAGGAATCCAAAGAGGACCACACCAAGACACATTATAATTAAAATACCAAGAGCAAAAGACAAAGAGAGAATATTAAAAGCAGCAAGAGAAAAACAGTTCATTACCTACAAGGGAGCACCCATACGACTGTCAGCTGATTTCTCAACAGAAACGATGCAGGCCAGACGGGAGTGGCAAGAAATATTCAACGTGATGAATAGCAAGAACCTACAACCAAGAATAATCTATCCAGCAAAGCTATCATTCAGAATTGAAGGGCAGATAAAGAGCTTCACAGAGAAGAAAAAGCTAAAGGAGTTCATCAACTCCAAACCAGTATTATATGAAATGCTGAAAGGTACTCTTTTAGAAGAGGAAGACGAAAAAGGTAAAAGACAAAAAATTATGAACAACAAATACACATATATCAACAAGTGAATCTAAAAATTAAGTGAATTAAAAATTTGATCAACAGAATAAACTGGTGAATATAATAGAATCAGGAGCACAGAAAGGGAGTAGACTGATAATTCTCAGGAGGACAAAAATCATAAAGCATCAAACACTGTGAAATTACAGCAGAAAGATTAAAGTTAGGTGAGGTAGATAAGTGATCAATCAAAGGACTTGTATGCATGCATATAAGCATA
>JAAGEH010000012.1:22628532-22655598 GCA_011751065.1 Lasiurus cinereus
TGGAGTTGATGAACTTCTTTAGCTTTTTCTTATCTGTGAAGCTCTTTCTCTGCCCTTCAATTCTGAATGATAGCTTTTGGATAGATTATTCTTGGTTGTAGGTTCTTGCTATTCATCACTTTGAATATTTCTTGCCACTCCCATCTGGCCTGCATAGTTTCTGTTGAGAAATCAGTTGACAATCATATGGGTGCTCCCTTTTAGGTAACTAACTGTTTTTCTCTTGCTGCTTTTAATATTCTCTCTTTGTCTTTTGCTCTTGGTTTTTTCATTATGATGTGTCTTGGTGTAGTCCTCTTTGGATTCCTTTTATTTGGGGTTCTGTGTGCTTCCTGGACTTGTAAGTCTATTTCTTTTACCAGATGTGGGAAGTTTTCAGTCATTATTTCTTTAAGTAGGTTTTTAGTATCTTGCTCTCTCTCTTCTTCTGGCACCCCCACAATTCTGATGTTGCTACACTTGAAGCTGTCCCAGAGGCCCTTTACATGATATTCACATTTTTTATTCTTTTTTCTTTTTTCTTTTCCAGTTGAGTGTTTTCTGATTCTTTATATTTCAAATTTTTGACTTGATTCTTGCCTTCCTCTAGTCTGCTGTTAGGTCTCTGTATAATATTTTTTATTTCAGTCAGTGTATGTTTAATTTCTAGTTGGTCCTTTATCATCTCTAGTGGGTCCTTTTCCATCTCTAGTTGGATCTTTTGCATCTATTTGGTCCTTTTTCATCTCCTCTTGAAACTCACTAACTTTATCCAACTTTTCTAGGATATTCTTGAAAAACCTTATAAGCATGTCTTTGAACTCTATATCCAGTTGTTTGTTTTTCTCCATTTCTTTTTTTTGTGATCCCTTCCCTTGTCTCGGCATTTTCACTATGCTGGGAGATCTTCTGTGTTGGATTCAGCCTTATGATACCTGACTTGAAAAACTGCATAAGCATCTCTGTTGAGCTTGGGATGGGTGGAGTCTCAGGGCTTAAGTGACTGCCTTGCCTTCCAGTCGCCCCGCCCTCCAAGGCCCCTGAGTCTCACGTGACTGGGTAATCACTGGAGTGGTCCCTGTGCGCACATGCGCTCTCTCGCAGTGCCTCAAGACTGCTGCCTTTCCAGCTCCCCTTAGCTCTGGGACCATATGAGTCTGGGTCCCCAGGGTGTCGCTGGAAACTGGGGTTTAGTGGAGTTAGAAGTGGCACAGTTGGGAGGGTCTGTCTCCCACCTACTCCCGAAAGCCAGCGGCACAAGCAGCAGTTGGTCCTCTGTGCGCAGTGCAGTGCGCTACCAGACTTCTGATCTTTTGCGACTCCCCTAAATTTCTGTGCACTTCTCCCCCTTCACAGTCCAAACTACCCCCCATATGAGTTTCGGCTGGATCTGGGTTTTAATGTCGTAGGATAAGGAGTTCAATGCCTTTGAGAGTCTCCGTCTTCCTCCTGCTAGAGAAAGCCAGTCAGGTTCACCGTCACCCGCTCTCTCCATGCATGCGTCTCTGTACCTCAGCTTTTTACAGCTCCTGGGTCTCTGTGAGCCTCTCTCTTTCCTTCTAGTTGTAGAATTTCCACTCCGCCATTTTTCCTGTGGTTCTGGATGATGTCCTTTCTGTCTTTTAGTTTAGTTTTGAAATTTTTGTGTGAGGAAGCAGTGTAGGTGTTTACCTATGCCGCCATCTTGGATTCTTCAGGGTGTATTTTCTGATGGTCTTAGGCCACCCTGTTATATCCCACAGGTTGAGAACTGCTAACAGGGTGTATTTTCTGATGGTCTTATGCCACCCTGTTAGCAGTTTTCAACCTGTGGGGAATGATCCACAGGTTGAGAACCACTGCTGTAGAGCCTAAGACCATCGGAAAACACAGATATTTACATTAGATTCATACAGTTATGAAGTAGCAACAAAAATAATTTTATGGTTGGGGGTCACCACAACATGCGGAACTGTATTAAAGGATCATGGCATTAGGAAGATTGAGAACCACTGGGCTAGTAGATTCTAATTGTCACTTGCACAACTGGTGAAAATCTGTCTATGTTTACTGTGGCCTCTGTGTTAGTAACTCAGGCCTTGGCTCCTTACCATGTTGCCATCTTGCACAGGCCAATTCTTTTTTATTTTTTTATTTTTTATATATTTTATTGGTTTTTAACAGAGAGGAAGGGAGAGGGATAGAAAGTTAGAAACATCGATGTGAGACATCGATCAGCCGCCTCCTGCACGCCCCCTACTGGGGATGTGCCTGCAACCAATGTACATCCCCTTACCGGAATTGAACCTGGGATCCCCCCGTCTGCAGGCCGACGCTCTATCCTCTGAGCCAAACCGGTTTTGGCAGGCCAATTCTTTTCTACTCATATAATGTCAACTGTTTGACAGATTTGTATAATTCATTTTATAAAATCAAGGGACATAACCTAACTTCTATTGAGGAGACCTCTACTGTGGTAGGTGCATTTAATTCTCAAAACATCTTTAGGAAAAAGATGACTTCTTCAGTTTATAAGTGAAATAACAGAGCCTTTGAGGGCCTTGGCCCTACAACTGGTAAATAGCAGAGGTAGAATTTGTCTAGTTTTAGAGTTTAGCTCTTTTCTACCATATTATGCTACTTCTCTGAAAAAATGATGATAATGATGGCAATGATGTCAATGACTTCAAGGGTAATAGTATTCATAATAATAATAGCCAATCCTTTTTAAAAGGTTTATTGTATGCCACAGGTTATCTTATTTAATCTTCAACATAACCAATGAGATGTGTACCATAGAGTAGCTTTAGAAAGAAATGGAGACCCAGAGAGGTAAAGTGACTAACCTAATTCATTGATATTTTAATATTTTAAAATAAAAAACTTGAAATGTAGAATTTATAATTTTTTTCTTTAGCTTCCTGAATATATTATGCTTGTAGCTTCTTTGAGTAATTTGAAGCTCTTTGGAATCTTATTATCATTAAATCATGTATATAAATATATATATATATATTTTTCAAATGTGTACTTTTTAACGATAAGAATTCATTATATTTATTTAAATTGTTATTAATCTGCATTCTGAGCACAAGAAAGAGAAATTGTATAGATAAATAAAAATAAAAATATTATAAAATACTGTCATTAAGGCATGAAACTGGTATTTGAGGGGATATTCATTATTAAGGCTTTATAAATATAAGTTATTGAATAGTTAATTCAATAACTTATATTTATAAATGTATTAAAAAACTTTATAAAGTTATTATTTGATATTAGTATAGAGCCATAAGTCCTCAAAGTCAAGTGATGAACATGTAAGTGAAAAATACAATAACTAAAAGAAAGATTCTATACTAACAGACCATTAGTAAGCAATTTTGCCTTTCATGCAGCACACTCAGAGAATTCAAAGAAATTAAGGATTAATCAAAATAATTTTTTAAAATCAACATTTTCCAGTGTGGTACAAACAATGCCAAGGAATAACAGGACTGCCCAAACTATTCATGTGAGCATTTATTAGTCCTTTTAACTACCTATTATTAATAGACATGCTCAAAAGAAAATATAGAATAACCATTGAAACAGAAAAGGGAAAAACAAACATCAAATATTCCTTAAACAAAGGGCATATCCTATAAAAAATGCTATCTCAAGAAAGAATGGCAAAGAAAAAACCAAGATGGTGGCATATGTGAACATCTAAACTGCTGCCTCACACAACAATTTCAAAATTACAACTAAAAGACAGAACGGACACCGTACAGAACTACAGGAAAGCTGGTTGAGTGAAAATTCTATAACTAGAAGGAAAGAGAGGAACTCACGAAGACTCAGAGGAGCTATAAAAAGCAGAGGTATGCTTGTGGAGAGGGACTCACGAAGACTCAGAGAAGCTGTAAAAAGCAGAGACACGCTTGTGGAGAGGATGGGTGGAGGAGGGTCTGGCTGGCTTTCTCTAGTGGAAGGAAGATGGAAAATCTCAACTGCACTGAACCCCACTTCTAACTGTACTGAACCCCAGTTCCAGGCGAGACTCAATAGTCTGGACTGTTGTGAAAAGGAAGTAGTGAGGGAAAACTTAGCGGAGCTGCAAAAAACAGAGGTCTGGGAGCGCTCGAAAGTGCGCGTGAAAGTGCACAGAGAATTGACTGCTGATTGTGCTACTGGCTTTCTTTAGCGGGAGAAAAACCGAACCTCCCAACAGAATTGAATTCCAGCTCTGACTGCACTGAACTCGTTTTGGGTGAGACCCTGGGGACCCAGACTCATACGGGTCCCTAGAGAGCATGGAAACCCAGGGGAAGCAGACAGACAGAGATCTGGAGGCAAGCACACGCGTGCACAGAGAGGGATGCAGAGATTACCCAGAGGCACTGAAACCCAGGGGTTGCTGTGTAGGGCAGGGCTGACAGGAAGCCAAGGCTGTCTGTTCAACCCTGAGGCTCCAGCACATCCAAGCCCAGCACAGAGGCTGTTGCAATCTTGCAAGTCTTAAGGCTGAGTCCAGCACAGAAGTACTCCAGGCACAGACACAGCTGATACTCACAATTAATTGGCTTGTGATACCAATAACTATCAAGAATTTACTACAATAAGACTGTACACACAGTTCACAAAGAGGTGCACCAAGGGAGTCCACCTCAGGTAACTGGGAGGCAGAGCTACTGGGCCACATAGGACACCTAGCACACAAAGCTACTCTACCAACCCAGGGAAGCAGCAAAATATGCAGAGACAAAAGAACAGATCATAAATGAAAGAAATGGAGGAAAACAAATGACTGGATATAGAGTTCAAAACTACAGTTATAAGGGTTTTTAAGAATTTTCTAGAAAAAATGGATACATTTAGTGAGACCCAAGAGAATATGAAAAAGGACCTACTAGAGATGAAAAAGGACCAACTAGAAATTAAACATATACTAACTGAAATAAAAAATATTATACAGAAACCTAACAGTAGACTAGAGGATCACAAGAATCAAGTCAAAGATTTGAAATACAAAGCAGCAAAAAAACATTCCACTGGAAAAGCAAAAAGCAAAAATTTAAAAAATTGAAGATAGTGTAAGAAGCCTCTGGGACAACTTCAAGCGTACCAACATCCGAATTATGGGGGTGCCAGAAGCAGAGAGAGGGCAAGATACTGAAAACCTATTTGAAAAATAATGACTGAAAACTTCCCTCACCTGGTGAAAGAAATAGATTTACAAGTCTAGGAAGTTCACAGAACCCCAAACAAAAGGAATCCAAAGAGGACCACACCAAGACACATCATAATTAAAATGCCAAGAGCAAAAGGCAAAGAGAGAATATTAAAAGCAGTAAGAAAAAAACAGTTAATTACCTACAAGGGAATACCCATATGATTGTCAGCTGATTTCGCAACAGAAACTATGTAGGCCAGACAAGAGTGGTAAGAAATATTCAAGAACCTACAACCAAGATTACTTTACCCAGAAAAACTATCATTCAGAATTGAAGGGCAGATAAAGAGCTTCACAAATAAGAAATAACTAAAGGAGTTCATCAAACCAGTATTATATGAAATGCTGAAAAGTATTCTTGAAGAAGAAGAAGGAGGAGGAGGAGGAGGAGGAGGAGGAGGAGGAGGAGGAGGAGAAGATAAAAATTATGAACAACAAATACAAATCTATGAACAAGTTAATCTAAAAATCAAGTGAATTGAAAATATGATGAACAGAATAAACTGGTGAATATAATAGAATTCGGGGAATAGAATGGGAGTGGACTGATAATTCTCAGGGGGAAAGCGGTGAGGGGGTTGCAGGGCAAGACTGGACAAAAGTCATACACCCTATGGATGAGGATAATGGGGAGGAGGTAAGGGCAGAATACGGGGTGGGAGCCAGGTGGAGGGGAGCTATGGGGGAAAAAAAGAGGAACAATTGTAATAATCTGAATAATAAAGATTTATTTAAAAAAAAAAGAATGGCCATCACTGTTACGCATCATCTGCTGCATTAAAGTTTCTATCACCAAGATTACATAAGGCCTGCATACCAAGTTCATCATGCAAACTACTATGGTCTACAGCAGGTGCATCGTCACTCCCATTTCTCACCAGCAAGGAGGCACTAGCACAGAGTACTATAGCCTGGGAAGGAGAGGCGGGGCTGGCCTTTGACCTGGGCTGTGGACTGCTGGCATTGCTGCCCATCTTGAAGGTGCCACTGACTGCATCTTGCTCTTTACCTTGAGGAAATGCAACTTGGTGTGTCAAGCTATTCCTAGATCAGATAGTGACTGTTTCTAACTTGGAAGCCCGTCCCAATAAAGATAACTCATCTAGCACCTCTCCTTTGGCCTTGAGGTCTGACTTTGAAATGGTTAAGGATTTTATATGTTCAGATGCCATTAGCCTATTGGAGTCATTCAAACATGCTACTGTGGGAGAAACCAAGATAGTGGCATAGGTAAACACCTAAACTGCTGCCTTGCACAACAATTTGAAAACTACAACTAAAAGACAAAACAGACATTATCCAGAACCATAGGAAGGCTGGCTGAGTGAAAATTCTACAACTAGAAGGAAAGAGAAAAGCACAATGAAACTCAGAGGAGCTGCAGAAGGCAGAGGTACTGAGATGTGCATGTGGAGAGGACTGGCAACTGAGTGCGTGGCTGGCTTTCTCAAGCTAAGAAAGACAAAAGCTCCTGACTGCACTGAACTCCAATTCTGGGAGAGACTCTGGGGACCCAGACTCATTTGAGGAGAAACTGGACTGTCTGGCAGAGGGCAAAACTTGAGGGCAGCTTTCTCTCAGAGGTGCTTGCGATGATTACCACGGGACACTGAGACACAGGGGCCTATTAGTGTAGGGCTGATGGAAAACCAATGCAGTCTTCTCTGCCCTGAGACTCCGCCTCATCCAAGCTGAGCACAGAGGCTTTTGTAAGTCTTGTCTCATAAGAGTATCTCCAGCACAGAAGTTCTCCCAGGATAGACACAGCTGATCCTCACAGCCAATTGGCCTGGAGGTCAATTCCTCCCAGTGATATCAACAAAAATTAAGGCTTAACTACAACAAGACTGTGCACACAGCCCATAAAGGTGTGCACCAAGTGTTTCCACCTCAGGTTACTGGGGAGGCTGAGCCACTGGGCCATATAAGACAATTAGCACACAAAGCCACTCTTATCAACTCAGGAAAGCATCTAAAATGTGGAGACAAAGAAACAGGTCACAAATGAAATAAATGGAGGATAGCAAATTACTGGATATATAGTTCAACCACGGTTATAAGGTTTTTTAAGAATTATCTAGAAAAGGCCGATAAATTTAGTGAAACTCTTAAGGATATGAAAAAGAACCATCTAGAAATTAAGCATACACTGAATGAAATAAAAAAATATTATATAAAGACCTATCCGCAGACTAGAGAAAGGCAAGAATCAAGTCAAAGATTTGAAATACAAAGAAGCAAAAAACACTCAATTGGAAAAGCAAAAAGAAAAAAGAACCCAAAAATATGAAGATAATGTAAGGAGCCTATGGGACAACTTTAAGCCTATCAATATCAGAATTATGGGGGTGCAGAAGAAGACATAGAGCAAGATACTGAAAACCTATTTGAAGAAATAATGACTGAAAACTTCCCCCACCTGGTGAAAGAAATAGACTTACAAGTCCAGGAAGTATACAGAACCCCAAACAAAAGGAATCCAAAGAGGACCACACCAAGACACATCATAATGAAAATGCCAAGAGCAAAAGAGAAAGAGAGAATATTAAAAGCAGTAAGAGAAAAACAGTTAGTTACCTGCAAGGAAGCACCCGTACAACTGTCAGCTGACTTCTCAACAGAAACTATGCAGGCCAGAAGAGAGTGGCAAGAAATATTCAGCGTGATGAATAGCAAGAACGTACAACCAAGATTACTCTACCCAGTAAACCTATCATTCCAAATTGAAGGGCAGATAAAGAGCTTCACAGATAAGAAAAGCTAAAGGAGTTCATCGTCACCAAACCAGTATTGTATGAAATGCTGAAAGGTATTCTTTAAGAAGAGGAAGAAGAAAAAGGTAAAGATAAAAATTATGAACAATAAATACAAATCTATCAACAAGTGAATCTAAAAATCAAGTGAGTGAAAAATTCTGATGAGCAGAATAAACTTGTGAATATAATAGAATCAGGGGCATAGAAAGGGAGTGGACTGCCAATTCTCCAGGGGAAAGGTGTTGGGGGTGCGGGAAGAGACTGGACAAAAATTGTACACCTATGGATGAGGACAGTGGGTTGGGGGGAGGTAAGGGCAGAGGATGAGGTGGGAATTGGGTAGAGGGGAACTATGGGGGGAAAAGGGGAACAATTGTAATAATCTGAACAATAAAGGTTTATTAAATTAAAAAAACAAACATGTTATTCTACTACTGTCCAGAATCAGCACTTGGGCCTAAGTCTTGTCACTATTTGTGCTACAAATCCAACCTGTTGTATACTTTTTTGTCAGTTACTTCAGGACCCAAATGTGTTTTGTGTGTGTGCTCAGAATCAGTGCCTTTTTCTTTAGGGACAAAATTGTGTCATTATTAATAATAATATATATTTTAATGGGTTTGATAGCTTTAACACTTTTTCCACTACTACTTTGATTCATAGTGTACAGTACCCCTTATGGATATTCTAATTTTGGAAATGAGGACACAGACCTCTAGAATAGTTGTTTGCCTAAGGTCTTTTATCAAATCAGAAGCAAATCTAGGACAGGAGCTTAGACAGTTTTTGATTTTGGGTCCTGCAGCTGTTTTTATCTTGCAATGCTTTGTGTCTACATGTTGGGTTGTTAAACCCGTTGTGTGAGATGGTTTGTCCAGAAGGATCTTGCTGTAGTTTTTTTTTCTGATTTCTCTGAGAAAACTAGGACTCTGGAAGTTCTGTAGTTGGAAGGGCAGGAAAGGATCCTTATAGTTGATTAAATTCTGCTTTTAGAAATGATCACATAAAATATCTGTGCACTGCTCCCTTCTTTTTAAAAAAGATTTCACTCGAAATTTTTGGTAAGTTTGTAATGTTGGCAGCATTGAACATTAGAATAAACCAGAATTCATTTTAATGTGACTCTTGTTTAAAACCTTACAGTTTCCATGTGTTCTCACCTGTTCATTTGATCCTCCCAAGAAGCTTGTGGGATGGATAGGACAGATTGTATCTTCATTTCCCTTCTCTGGTTACGGACTTGGTTTCGTTGTTTAGTGATGTTACCAATTCAAAAAGAGCTCTGAGTTTTCTATTTCATTGGGTGTTATCTGAAGTGTTACAACTGAAAGGAACTTTAGAGATTGTTTATTTTAATCTCTTCATTTTACAAATGGAGGAAACAGGCCTAAAGAGACAAAAATCACTTGCCTAAGGTCATTTAGGCAGATAAAGCAAAATCAAGAACTGGAACCCTGCTTTTCTGATTTCCAGTCTCTATAAGAATTACAAGTATAATTTGCATTACAAGTAAAATTGGGCCATGCTCTGCTATCTTCTGTATTTTCATATTGCTTTTGTTTCTTGGAAATAGTGTGCAGTTCGTGCAGCCACAGAAGGCAGAACTCTTGTTTTGGAAGGATTGGAAAAAGCGGAGAGGAATGTTTTGCCTGTTTTGAACAACTTGCTGGAAAATAGGGAGATGCAGCTTGAAGATGGACGCTTCCTAATGTCTGCAGAGCGTTATGACAAACTTCTCAAGGTAAGAAAAGAAAAATTCAGCTGCTCTGTCTTAGCTGCTGAGCTGTGGGTAGTGCCATGGTTGTCAGACACAATTGTATCAGAATGAGGACACATGTTCAGGGGGCCCATATCTGTGGCAAATTGCTTAAGTCAGGTCATAAGTTTGTAGTTTTATAAGATTCCTCTAATATTTGCTGGCCATTTTAGAAAACATCCAAAATTTTTACTTTATCTTGCCAATCTAATAACTTTCTCCCCTCCTTTCCTTCTTTCTTTTCTTACCCTCTCACTTTCTTTCTCCTTTTAATTCTTCTTCCCTTTCCTTCTCTTTTCCTGTCTTCCTTTTTTCCATCTCTCAACAACTATTTACTAAAAGCCTAATGGCTTCTAGACAGTGGTGAGAATACAAAGCTGAAAAAAGTTCAGTTCTTGGCCTCAGGAAGTGCAAAGACCAGTAGATATTGACAGAAATTAATAGGTATTTAAAAGATACCGTGGCCCTGCTAGAATTCCCTTTACTACACCTTAAACATGTCAGATAGGCATTCTCCTACCTTATGGTTGTTTTGCACAAGCACTTGACTCTTCTGGAATGGCTTTCTCCCACATATCTGTCCAGCTAACTTCAAGTTTTTGCTCAAATATTATATTATACTTGAGGATTGGTGCATGGATTCATGCATCAGTGGGGTCCCTCAGCTTGGCCTTATCTTGAAATGCTTTGTGTCTACATGTTGGGTTGTTAAACCCGTTGTGTAAGATGGTTTGTCCAGAAGGATCACAGTCTGGGACTACTCAGGGTATGTTGGAGAGCTGGTTTTGGCCTGAGCCCCACAGGCCAGGCCAAGGGACCCCACTGGTGCATGAATCCATGCACTGGATCTCTAGTATGCATATAAGATCTTTGGTTAAAAAATATTTCACTAGAAATTTTTGGTAAGTTTGTAATGTTGGCAAAATTGAACATTAGAATAAACCATCCTAATGAATCTCAGAGAAAAGTGGGGAGAGGGAGAGGATGGGAAGACAGTGGTGAGAATACAAAGCGGAAAAAAGTTCAGTTCTTGGCCTTAGGAAGCGCAAAGTCCAGTAGATATTCCCATCCTCTCCCTGCCCCCCTTTCCTCTGAGATTCATCAGTGTGTTCCATGTTTCCATGCCTCTGTTTTCTGCTTCTTCATTGAGCATCTAGCCCCTGGTGGTCAGTGTGCATCATAGCTTCCAGTTGGCTGGTTGCTTAGGCTTTTATATATATACTAGAGACCCAATGCATGAAAATTCATGCACTGGATGCGGGGTCCCTCAGCCTGGCCTGCCCCCTCTCACAGTGTGGGACGCTTTAGGGTGGGAGGTGACCTGGCAATTGGAGGAAGGCGACGCCCCATCACCCCTCTGCTATTGCCACTGCTGGCAGCGCAAGCCTTGGCCGGTCCTGGTTTACTGAGCCTTGAGTGGCCCTGGGAAGCTAGGCAGCCACCATCCGAGGCTTGCCTGCACCTTGGGCTGGCCCTGGATGCTGGAGGGCTGAGGGGACTGGGTGCCACCATCTTGTGGCTGTGGGCACTGTTATCTTTGAGGGCATGACAGTCAATTAGCTTATTCCCTCCTTATTGGCTCTGGGCGCCGCCATCTTTGTGACCATGTGAGAGTCAATTAGCATATTCTCTCTTTATTAGATAGGATGAGAAGGATGTACTACATTTTTCCTAATGTAGTCATCAGTATAAATACATAATTTTTATTGGTAAGTATAATTTCTGTATCAGAGAATCTGTCTCATGGGAACCTTACAGAATATAGGCAAGATCTCTTCACAAAACACCACCACTTTAAGATAATTTCTATGATAAAAGGATTTGAACAGCATAACTGAAGTCCCACTTATTTCTAGCTAGATTCAATATACTAAATTAGAATGAATATCTCAATGTTAATGATTTCATAGAGATAATTATAGTAGAATATTATTATGAAAACAAATACAATTGCCTTATACAAATTTTATTTATATTCTGATTATAATTTTCAAATAAGTAGAAAATAGAAGTATTTAGCTTTCTGAAAATTATACTCTTGGTTTCTCAGACAGGGTTATATCCAGATCCTTGTTTTTTAGTGTGTATGACATAGTATTAGTGTTAGTCCTATTAATTAAATGTAGGGTCATGATTTTGGTAATGCTAGAAACAATTGTTCATTATGTTTTTTAATTATTTCATGCTTTCAATCAATAGACATTTGTCCTGCTATGTGCTAGAGGTAATAAGTCCTTGGATCCAGCAAGAGAAAGTCATGTACAGAAGTCAGTGCATAAATGTATGATGATAGATGCTTGCATAGGACATAGTGGAAGGGGATGAAAGTGGTTCTGATGGAAGGAGGAGATGAGAAAGGATCTCATTTTAAAGAAGATCATTTTTGTCCTGAGCTTTGAATAATAGTTGTGTTTAGGCTGTGCAAAGTGGAAAGAGTGTTCCAAACAAGTGGAGCAGTATTGGTGAAGCAGCATGATGTGTCTGGAGAGCCATGGTTATGAGATAGGCACAAGCAGAGTCACGGAAGGTGGGCCGAGGGGGTTGGTGTGAAATAGTTGCCAAGTCTGGAAGAATCAGACATGAATCTGGCCAGGAAAGGCCTTGAGAGTTATGTTAAGAGTTTCTACACTGTCATGGAGGCCATATTCATATCAAGTTTGTAAGCTCTGTGGAGTCTACAGCTGAGCACAGTGAAGAGCCATTGAAAACGTCAGGCAGATGTAAAAAATGGCATTTAATAGGTGCATGCTATGGATCAGTTGCTTTTACATATATAATCACATTTAATTTTCATAAAGCCATAATAATGTTGGTGATATTATTCCCACTTTTTAGTGAGAAAGCTGAGGCTCAGAGGGTGCACCAGAGTCAGGAGTTAGAAACCTAAAACCTGTACTGTTTCCAGTCTCTCAATTCCACCATATACTAGTTGCAGGATCAGGGGAAAGTTACGTAACTTCTCTGAAAAGCAGTTGGTTGACTCATAAAAAGGAATTAAATGACTGTTTAGATCCTGAAAGTTAAATAAGAAAAGTTCATGGAAAGTACTTACCATGTAGCAAGTTTTCAATACATGTTTGTTATTACTATTATTATATCTTGGTAGAAAATATACCTATAGACATAATTCTCTGCTTAAGGCCCATGGGCAGGCTCTGCTCTGCCAGCAGTCTGCAGATTTACCTTTTTAAATCCTCTGGTCTGAACCAGTACACTGTCCTTACCCTCGTAACTCTGTTACTCTGTGTTACTGCATTGGACTTAGAAACTGACCCACATCTCCTTGGTTCCTCAATATGTTCACTGCCTCTCCCTTTAACACCAGTCTTTGTATTGAAAGCCTTCCCTGGCATCCTGATCCTCCTTTCACTTTGCTTCCTTCCTTGTCAGTTTGACTTTGAGAGTGTTTTCAAATAGGTTACACAGCAGTGAGGGCCTAAATTTCTTTAGCCTAGAAGCTTGTGCAGTTGTAATCTGTATTAGTTATAATGTAATGTTTGATCTCATACTTTTTAAGGATCATACCAAAGCAGAACTGGATGCGTGGAAGATTGTTCGAGTTAGTGAAAATTTCCGAGTGATTGCTTTGGGCTTGCCAGTGCCTAGGTTCTCTGGGAATCCATTAGACCCCCCTCTCCGTTCTCGATTTCAAGCCAGAGATATTTATTATCTACCCTTCAAGGTAAGTATGAACAAGGATAATTTATTTTGTAAACAGTTTTTCTATTCATAATGAATTCAATTACTATGAAAATGTAACTATGTTTGTAGATGTCCTTCTCACTAGCTAATTGCAAGGAAAAAAGGTAGATGGTGAAGAAAATCTCTGAAAATGAGGAAGAAAAATTATTGTGGTATAATTTTTCTAACAGGATTATTGTTGTTGTTAATCCTCATCCAAGGATATTTTTTCCATTGATTCCCTCCCCCCCATTATTATTTTTTAAATTCTTCATTGTTTAAAGTATTACACATATCTTCTTTTCCCCCATTGACTCCTCCCTGGCAAATCCCATCCCCCAGCAAATGCCCTCTTCCCCTTAGTGTCTTTGGCCATTGGATATGCTTATATGCATCCATACAAATCCTTTGGTTGATCTCTTCCTGGGCCACTTTCCCCGGCACCCCTCCCCCCATACACACATACCTTCCCTCTGAGGTTTGACAGTCTGTTTGATGCTTCTCTGTCTCTGGGTCTCTTTTTGCTCATCCTATATAATAGCCTAATATGCTAAGTGTTCAGTTGATCAGTCGGTTGTTCAACTAATCAAAGGCCACTCAACCGCTTGCTATGACATGCACTGACCACCAAGGGGCAGACAGTCAACTAGTCAACTAGTTGCTATGGTGTACACTGACCAACAGGGAGCTCTGACCAATAAGTTAGCTTGCTGCTGGGGTCCAGCCCATCAGGACTGAGTGAGATGAACCGGACACGCCCTGAAGCCCTCCTATGGCCCTTTCCTGGTTGGCCAATCTCCCACATCCCTCCCCGGTCCCAATTGTGCACTGGTGGGGTCCCTCGGCCTGGCCTATATCCTCTCGCAATCTGGGACACATCGGGGGATGTTGGACAGCTGGTTTCAGTCCGATCTCACAGATGAGGTTGAGGGACCCTACTGGTCCACAAATTTGTGCATGGTGCCTCTAGTCAGTATATATTGTTCATTATATTCCACAAATGATGAGATCATATGATAGTTATCTTTCTCCAACTGGCTTATTTTGCTAAGCATAATGCTCTCTGTATCCATCCATGCTATTGTGAATGGTAAGACTTCTTTCTTTTTTACAGCAGCATAGTATTCCATTGTGTAGATGTACCACTGTTTTTTAATTCATTCATCTGCTGATGGGACTTAGGCTGCTTCCAAATCTTAGCTATTGTAAATTGTGTTGCTATGAATATAGAGGTGCATATGACCTTTCTGATTAGTGTTTTTGATCTCTTGGGATATATTCCTAGAAGTGGGATTACTGGTCAAATGGGAATTCCATTTTTAATTTTTTGAGGAAACTGCATACGGTTCTCCATAGTGACTACATTAGTATCCATTCCCACCAGCAGGCAGGAGGGTTCCTTTCTCTCTACATCCTTGCCAGCACTTGTCGTTTGTTGATGATAGCCATTCTGACAAGTGTGAGGTGCTACCTCACTGTTGTTTTGATTTGCATTTCTCGAATGGTTAGTGACTTTGAGCATCTATACTAATAAGAGGATAATATGCTAATTAGATTGGGAGATCATCTGGGCATCCTTATGGACTAAGCCATGGCAGAGGTGGTTAGGGGTGATCAGGCCAGGAGGAGAGGGCAATTGGGTGTGATCAGGTTGGGGGGGACAATTGGGGACAAGTTTTCCAGCAGGGGGGACAGTTGGGATGAGTAAGCCAGCAGGGGGAGCGGTTGGGGGCAATCAGGCTAGCAGGGGAGGCACTTGGGGGCAAGTAGGCTGGAGGGGAAGCAGTTGGTGGTGATCAGGTCGGCAAGAGGGGTAAGTTGGGGATGAGAAGGCTAGTAGAGAGGGAAAGAGGGAAATTAGGGATGAGCAGGCCATGGGGGAGGGGAAGTTAGGAGTGATCAGGCTGGCAGAGGGGGGCAGTTGGGGGCAAGCAGGCCGAAGGGGAGGCAGTTGGTGGTGATCAGGTTGGCAAGGGGGGGTAATTTGGGGTTGAGAAGGCTGGTATATAGGGAAGTTGGGGATGGGCAGGCCAGCAAACAGAGTGGTTAGGGGAGATCAGGCACACAGGCAGGTGAAGGGTTAGGAGCCAGCATTCCTGGATTGCGAGAGGGATGTCTGACTGCGAGTTTAGGACCAATCCTATAGAGATGGGGCCTAAACCGGCAGTCGGACATCCCCCAAGGAGTCCCAGATTGGAGAGAGTGCAGGCCAGGCTGAGGAACATCCCCCACCCCCAGTGCACAAATTTTGTGCACCGGGCCACTAGTGTTTTCATATTTCTCTTGGCCTACTGTATGTCCACTTTCTAAAAGTGTCTCTTTTTTTTATTGGATTGTTTATCTTCCTTTTGTTAAGATGTATGAGTTCCTTTTACATTTTGGAGATTAGACCCTTATTGGAGATAACCTTTCACAAACATGTTCTCTCATGCAGTGGGCTTTCTTGTTGTTTTGTTGATAGTTTCTTCTGCTGTGCAGAAGCTTTTCATTTTGATGCTGCTTTTTTTTTTTTAAATATATTATTGATTTCTTACAGAGAGGAAGAGAGAGGAATAGAGAGTTGAAACATCGATGAGAGAGAGACATTGATCAGCTGCCTCCTGCACACCCCCTACTGGGGATGTGCCCGCAACCAGGATACATGCCCTTGACTGGAATCGAACCTGGGACCTTCCAGTCCGCAGGCCAATGCTCTATCCACTGAGCCAAACCGGTTTCGGCTTGATGCTGCTTTTTTAAAAAATTTTCCCCCAGCCTCCCTTACCCCCCAGAACAGTGATTGGCAAACCATGGATCACAAGCCACATGTGGCTCTTTGGCTCCTTGAGTGTGGCTCAGTGTTAGAACCACTTCTTCAAAATAGACTTGCCCAGGCCGAAAACTGACTTCTGCACATGGGCCATGAAGTTTAAATTATACTCTATGTACCCGCCCACATGTGGTATTTTGTGGAAGAGCCATACTCAAGGGGCCAAAGAGCCGCATGTGGCTTGTGAGCCTCAGTTTGCTCACCACTGCCCCAGAACATGCCCTGACCTTCCCCTGCCCAGTATCTTGCATCCATTAGTTATGGTTATATGCATGCATACAAGTGCTTCATTTGATCTCTTAATTCTCCCTCCCCAACCATCCCCAGCTGGCCCACAGTAGTTTGACAGTCTGTTTGATACTTCCATGCCTCTGTATCTATTTTTGTTCATCAGTATATAATGTTCTTTATTATCCATAAATGAGTGAGATCATGTGATAGTTTTCTTTCACTGACTGGCTTATTTCACTTAGCATAATGCTCTCCAACTCACCTATGCCATTGCAAATGGTAAGAATTCCTTGTTTTTTTACAGCAGCATAGTATCCCATTGTGTAGGTGTATCACTGTGTGTTTTTTTAAATTTCTTTATTGATTCAGGTATTACATGTGTCCTTATTCCCCCATTACCTCCCACTTTCTATTGAATCCCCCATCCCCCTGTTGTCTGTTTCCATTGATTAGGCTTACATGCATGTATGTAAGTCCTTTGATTAATCTCTTCCCTTTACCCCCATCATTCCCTACCTTCCCTGAGGTGTGACGTTCTGATTGATGTTTCTCTGTCTCTGGATCAAGTTTTGTTCATCAGTTTATGTTGTTCATTATATTCCACAAATGAGTGAAATTATGTGATATTTATCTTTCTCTGCCTGGTTTATTTCATTTAGCATAATGCTCTCCATCTCCATCCATGTTGGTGCAAATGGTAAGAACTCCTTTTTTCCACAGTGTAGTATTCCATTGTGTAGATGTATTACTGTTTTTTAATCCATTCATCTGCTGATGAGCACTTAGGCTGTTTCCAAATCTTAGCTATTGTAAATTGTGTTGCTATGAACATAGGGATGCATATATCCTTTCTGATTGGTGTTTCTGAAGTTTTGGTATATATTCCTAGAAGTGGTATTACTAGGTCAAATGGCAGTTCCATTTTTACTTTTTTGAGGAAATGCCATACTGTTTTCCACAGTGGCAGCACCAGTCTACATTCCCACAAGCAGTGAAGGAGGGCTTTTTCTCCGCATTCTCTCCAGCACTTGTCATTTGTTGATTTTTGATGATAGCCATTCTGCAGGTGTGAGATGCTATCTCATTGTTGTTTTGATTTGCATCTCTCTGATGATTAGTGACTTTGAGCATGTTTTCATATGTCTCTTGGCTTTCTTAATGTCCTCTTTCAAAAAGTGTCTCTTTAGGTCCTTTGCCCATTTTTTTTTTTTGATTGGGGTGTTTATTTTAAGTTGTATGAGTTCCCTGTAAATGTTGGGGATTAAATGCTTATCGGAGATAACATTGACAGATATGTTCTTTCATGCAGTGGGCTTTCTTGTTGTTTTGTTGATGGCTTCTTTTGCTGTGCAGATGTTTTTTCTTTTGATGTAGTCCAATTTGTTTATTTTCTCTTTAGTTTCCATTGTCCTAGTAGCTGTATCAGTAAAGATATTGCTATGAGAAGTGTCTGCTATTTTACTGCCTCTGGTTTCTTCTAAGATTTTTATGGTTTCCAATCTTATATTTGAGTCCTTTATCCATTTTGATTTTATTTTTGTGTATGGTGTAGGTTGGTGATCTAGTTTCATTATTTTGCAAGTGTCTGTCCAGTTTTCCTAGCACCATTTATTGAAGAGATTGTCTCCATTGTATGCTCTTGCCTCCTTTGATAATATAAATTGAACTTACTGGCTTGTGTCAATGTCTGGGTTCTCTGTTCTCTTCCATTAGTCTATATGTCTGTACTAGGCAGTTTTGAGAACATTGGCTTTGTAGTGTAGCTTGATATCTGGTATTGTGATTCCTCCAACATTGTTCTTCTTTCTCAAGATTGCTACAGATATTAGGGGTCTTCTTTTATTCCAGATAAATTTTTGGAGAATTTATTCTAGGTCTTTGAAGTATGCTGTTGGTATTTTAATGGGGATTGTGTTGAATTTATAGATTGCTTTGAGTAGTATGGACATTTTAATGATGTTGATTCTACCAGTCTTTAACCATGGTATATTCTTCTATCTGTTCATGTTTTTCTCTATCTCTTTTTTAGCATCCTGAAATTTTCTGAGTACATATCCTTTGTCTCCTTGGTTAAATTTATTCCTAGGTATCTTAATTTTTTTGTTGCAATGGTAAATGGGATTGCTTTTTTGAATTATCCTTCTGTGAGTTCATTATGGGTGTATAGAAAAGCCATAGACTTCTGGGTGTTAATTTTGAATCCTGGTTCATTGCTGAATTTATTTATTAAGTCTAGTAGTTTTTGGATGGAGTATTTGTAGTTTTCTCTGTACAAAATCACGTCATCTGCAAATGACAGTTTTACTTTTTCTTTTCCAATTTAGATGCCTTTTATTTCTTCTTGTCTGATCACAATGTCTAGAACTTCCAGTACTATGTCAAACAGTAGGGTGAGAGTGGGCATCCCTGTCTTGTTCCTGTTCTTATGGGAAATGGTTTTAGTTTTTGCCTATTGAGTATGTTGTTGACTATGGATTTGTAATATATAGGCTTTTTATATTGAGGTATGATCCTGCTATTCCCCCCTTGCTGAGGGTTTTTACCAAGAAAGGGTATTGGATTTTGTCAAATGTTTTTTTCTGCATCAATGGATTTGATTATATGGTTTTTAACTCTCAGTATGTTTATGTGGTGTATTACATTTATTGACTTGCAGCGATTATGTCGTATATCACATTTATAGACTTGTGAATATTGACTTGTTTATCCTTGCATCCCAGAATAAATCCCACTTGGTCATGATATACGATCATTCTGATGTAATGATGGATTTGATTTGCTAGAATTTTGTTGAGGATTTTGGTGTCTATGTACAGGTCAATGAGAGATATTGACCTGTAATATTCTTTCTTTATGTTGTCTTTATCTGGTTTTGGAATTATGGTAATGCTGGCTTCGTAGAAAGAACTTGGAAGTGCTCCTTACCCTTGAAATTTTTGCAATAATCTGAGTAAGATAGGTTTTATTTCTTCTGAGTACATTTAATAAAACTCCCCTGTGAAGCCTTCTGGTCCACGGCTTTTGTTAGTTGGAAGCTTTTTTATTACTGCTTCAATTTCCTCCACAGTTATTGGCCAATTCAGAACTTTTGATTCCTCCTGGTTGAGTTTTGGAAGATCATATTTTTCTAGGAATATGTTCATTTCTTCTAGTTTGATCAGTTTGTTGGAGTACAGTTGCTCATAGTTGTTTTTTTTAAAATGATTCTTCACATTTCTGTGGGATCTGTTGTTATTTCATCTCTTTCGTTTCTCATTTTGTTCATTTCTGTTCTTTGATTTTGCTTCTCGGTGAGCCTAGCTATTCATCAATCTTTTTTTATTTTAGTTTAATAAATCTTTATGGTTCAGATTATTATAATTGTTCCTCTTTTTTCTTACCATAGCTCTGCTCCACCCAGTTCCCACCCCACCTCTGCCCTTACCTCCCTTCCATTGTCCTCATCCATAGGTGGACGATTTTTGTCCAGTCTCTTCCCGCACCCCCCTCACCCTTTTCCCTCTGAGAATTGTCAGTTCACTCCCTTTCTATGCCACTGATTCCATTATATACATCAGTTTATTCTGTTCATCAAGTTTTTAATTCACTTGATTTTTAGATTCACTTGTTGATAGATATGTATTTGTTGTTCATAATTTTATCTTTACTTTTATCTTCTTCTTCCTCTTCTTAAAGAGTACCTTTCAGCATTTCACATGATACTAGTTTGATGTTGATGAACTCTTTTAGTTTTTTTATTATCTGAGAAGCTATTTATCTGACCTTCAATTCTGAATGATAGTTTTGCTGGGTAATCTTGATTGTAGGTTCTTGCTATTCATCACTTTGAATATTTCTTGCCACTCCCATCTGGCCTGCATAGTTTCTATTGAGAAATCGGCAGACAGTCGAATGGGTGCTTCCTTGTAGGTAACTAACTGTTTTTCTTACTGCTTTTAATATTCTTTTTTTGTCATTTGCTCTTGGCATATTAATTATGATGTGTCTTGGTGTGGTCCTCTTTGGATTCCTTTTGTTTGAGGTTCTGTGCACTTTCTGGACTTGTAAGTCTATTTCTTTCACCAGGTGGAAGAAGTTTTCAGTTATTATTTCTTCAAATAGGTTTTCAGTATCTTGCTCTATGTCTTCTTCTGCACCCCCATAATTCTGATGTTGGTATGCTTGAAGTTGTCCCAGAGTTGCTCCTTACACTATCTTCACATTTTTGTATTCTTTTTTTCTTTTTTCTTTTCCAGTTGAGTGTTTTCTGCTTCTTTGTATTTCAAATCTTTGACTTGTTTCTTACGTTCCTCCAGCCTGCTGTTAGGTCTCTGTATAATATTTTTTATTTCAGTCAGTGTATGTATTTTTTTAAATGAAATATTTATTATTCAGATTGTTACATTTGTTTCTCTTTTTTCCCCTCCATAGCTCACCTCCACCGAACTCCCACCCTTTCCTCTGCCTTTACCTCCTTCCCATTGACCTCATCCATAGGTGTATGATTTTTGTTCAGTTTCTCCTTATACACCCCTTCTTCCTTCCCCCTGAGAATCATCAGTCCACTCCCTTTCTGTGCTCCTGATTCTATTATATTCACCAGTTTTTCTGTTGATCAAATTTTTAATTCACTTAATTTTAAGATTCACTTGTTGATAGATATGTATTTGTTGTTCATATTTTTTGTCTTTTACCTTTTTCTTCTTCCTCTTCTAAAAGAGTACCGTTCAGCATTTCATATAATACTGGTTTGGAGTTGAACTCCTTTAGCTTTTTCTTATCTGTAAAGCTCTTTATCCGCCCTTCAATTCTGAATGATTGCTTTGCTGGATAGATTATTCTTGGTTGTAGGTTCTTGCTCTTCATCACGTTGAATATTTCTTGCCACTCCCGTCTGGCCTGCATCGTTTCTGTTGAAAAATCAGCTGACAGTCGTATGGGTGCTCCCTTGTAGGTAATGAACTGTTTTCTATTGCTGCTTTTTTTTAAAACCTGTTTTATTGATTTTTTACAGAGAGGAAGGGAGAGAGATAGAAAGTCAGAAACATCAATGAGAGAGACACATCGATCAGCCACCACCTGCACGGCCCACAGTGGAGATGTGCCTGCAAGCAAGGTACATGCCCCCAACCAGAATCGAACCTGGGACCTTTCAGTCCGCAAGCCGACACTCTATCCACTGAGACAAACCGGTCTTGGCTCTCTTGCTGCTTTTAATATTCTCTCTTTGTCTTTTGCTCTTGGTATTTTAATTATGATGTGTCTTGGTGTAGTCTTCTTTGGATTCCTTTTATTATCTTCACATTTTTGGATTCTTTTCTCTTCTTGCTTTTCCAGTTGAGTGTTTTCTGATTCTTTATATTTCAAATTTTTTACTTGATTCTTGCCTGTCTCTAGTCTGCTGTTATGACTCTTTATAATATTTTTTATTTCAGTCAGTGTATGTTTAATTTCTAGTTGGTCCTTTTTCATATCTAGTTGGACCTTTTCCATCTCTGTTTGGTCCTTTTCCATCTCTAGTTGGATCTTTTCCATCTCTAGTTCGATCTTTTTCATCTCCTCTTGGGTCTCGCTAACTTTATCCAACTTTTCTAGGATATTCTTGAAAAACCTTATAAGCGTGGTTTTGAACTCTATATCCAGTCGTTTTTTTTCCTCCATTTCTTTTGTTTTTGATCCATTCCCTTGTCTAGGCATTGTCACTATGCTGGGAGAACTTCTGTGTTGGATTCAGCCTTATGATACCAGACTTGAAAAACTGCATAAACCTCTCTGTTGAGCTTGGAATGGCTGGAGTCTCAGGGCTTAAGGGACCACCTTGCCTTCCAGTCGGCCCCTCCCTCCACGGTCCCTGAGTTTTATGTTACTGGATAATTGCTGGAGAGGTCCTTGTGTGCACGCGCGGGCAGTGCCTCTAGACCGCTGCCTTTCCGGCTCCGGTGCACTCCGGGACCACACGAGTCTGGGTCCCCAGGGTTTCACCCAAAACTGGGGCTTAGTGGAGTCAGAAGTGGCGCAGTTGGGAGTCTGTCTCCCGCCCACTTGCAAAAGCTAGTGGCGCCATCAGTCCAAACTTTCACCGTATGAGTTTCGGCTGGATCTGGGGTTTAGTGTCATAGGATAAGGGGTTAAATGCCTTTGAGAGTCTCTGTTTCTCTCCTCCTAGAGAAAGCCAGCCAGGTTCTCTGGCACTTGCTCTCTGCACGTGCGCGTCTCTGTACCTCAGCTTTTTGCAGCTCTTCTGGGTCTCTGTGAGCCCCTCTCTTTCCCTCTAGAATTTCCACTCAGCCAGCTTTCCTGTGGTTCTGGATGATGTCCATTCTGTCTTTTAGTTGTAGTTTTGAAATTGTTGTGTGAGGCAGCAGTGTAGGTGTTTACCTATGCCGCTATCTTGGATTCTCCCTCAGTCAGTGTATGTTTAATTTCTAGTTGGTCCTTTTTCATCACTTCTTGGATCTTGCTAAATGTATCTATCTTTTTTAGGAAATTTTTGAAAAACCTGACAACCATGGTTTTAAACTCTATATCCAGTCATTTGTTTTTTTCCATTCCTTTCATTTGTGATCTGTTTCTTTGTCTCTGCATTTTGGCTGCTTCCCTGAGTTGGTGGGGTAGCTTTGTGTGCTAGGTGTCCTATAAGGCCAGTAATTTCACCTTCCCAGTTACCTGAGGTGGAAACTCTTGGTGCACCCCTTTGTGAACTGTGTGTATAGCCTTGTTGTAGTTAAAGTCTTGATTGTTGTTTGTATCACTGGGGGGAATTGACCTCCAAGCCAATTGGCTGTGAGGATCAGCTGTGTCTACGCTGGGAAAACTTCTGTGATAGAGACAACCTTATGAAACAAGACCTGCAGAATTGCAAAAGCCTCTGTGCTCGGCTTGGATGGGGTGGAGTCTCAGAGCAGAGCAGATAGACTTGGCTTCCATCAGCCCTGCCCTATGAGGCCCCTGAGTCTCAGTGTTCCTCCCTGTGCGCACTCGTGCTCGTGTTCCTCCAGACCTCTACCTTTCATGGCTCTCCTGAGTTTCTGTGCACTCCGGGGACTCGTAGAAGTCTGGGGCCACAGTGTCTCGCCTGAAACTGGGGTTCAGTGCAGTCAGAAGTGGATTTTAGTGCAGTTGGGAGATTCCATCTTCCTACCGCTAGAGAAAGCCAGCGACACACTCAGCAATCAGTCCTCTATGTGCACTCATGCTTGCATGCCTCCAGACCTCTTCCTTTCATGGCTCCCCTACGTTTCTGTGCACTCGTCCCTTTTCCCGACGGTCCAGACTTTCCCCGAATGAGTCTCGCCAGGAACTGGGATTCAGTGCATTCAGAACTTGGGTTCACTGTAGATAGGAGTTTCTGTCTCCCTCTCACTAGATAAAGGCAGTCAGGCACCCCGCCACCTGTCCTCTCCAAGATCATGTCTCCGTACCTCAGCTTTTTGCAGCTCCTATGAGTGACCATGAGCCCCTCTTTTTCCTTCTAGTTGGATGATATCCATTCTATCTTTTAGCTGTAGTTTTGAAATTGTGCGAGGTAGCAGTTTAGGTGGTCATTTATACTGTCGTCTTGATTTTCCCCTATTTATTTATTTTCTCTTTAGCTTCCATTGCCCTAGGAGCAGTATCAGTGAAGAAATTCCTTGAGCATTTGTCTGAGATTTCTCTCCCTGTGGATTCTTCGGTATTTTTATGCTTTCCTGTCTTCAGTTTAAGACATATATCCATTTTGAGTTTATTTTTGAATATGGTGTATGTTGGTGGTCTACTTTCATTTTTTTGCATGTATCTGTCCAGTTTTCCCTACATCATATATTGAAGAGACTGTCTTAACTCCATTGTATGTTCATGCCTCCTTTGTCAAATATTAATTGAGCATAGTGGCTTGGGTTGATATCTGGATTCTCTATTCTACTCCATTGGTCTATATGTCTGTTCTTGTGCCAGTACCAGGCTGTTTTGAAAATAGTGGCTTTGTAATACAGCTTGAAATCTTGTATTGAAATACCACCTACTTTATTCTTCTTTTTCAGGATTGCTGTGGCTTTTTGGGTCTTTTTAATTCCAGAAAATTTTTGGAGAATTTTTTCTAGGTCTGTGAAATATGTCATTGGTATTTTAATGGGAAATCTGTAGATTGCTTTGGTTAGTATTGACATTTTAATGATATTGATTCTCCCAATCCATGAACATGGTATGTTCTTCCATCTGTTTACATCTTCCTCTATCTCTTTTTTCAGTGTCCTGTAGTTTTCTGCATATAAGTCTTTTACCTCCTTAGTTAAGGTTACTCTTAGGTATCTTAATTTTTTTGGTGCGATGGTAAATGGGATTGCTTTTTTAGTCTCTATTTTTGTAAGTTCACTATTGGTGTATAGAAATGCCATAATTTCTTGGCATTAAATTTATATCCTGATACACTGCCGCATTCATTTATCAAGTCTAATAGATTTTTTCTAAAGTCTTTTAGTTTCTTTTATGTACAATATCATGTCATCTGCAAATAAGGACAGCTTTACTTCTTCTTTTCCAATTTGGATGATTTTTATTTCTTCTTCTTGTCTAATTGCAATGGTTAATACCAGTACTATGTTGAACAGGAGTGGTGAGAGTGGGCATCCCTGTCTTGTTCCTGTTTTTAGGGGAAATGGTTTTAGTTTTTCCCCATGGAGTATGATGTTAGCTATTGGTTTGTCATATATAGCTTTTATTATATTGAGGTATGATAATTCTATTACCACTTGTTGTGAGTTTTTATTAAGAAGGAGTATTAGATTTTGTCAAATGCTTTTTTTGCATCAATTGATATGACTATGTGATTTTTATCTCTCAATTTGTTTATATGATGTATCACTTTTATTGATTTGCAGGTATTGTACCATCCTTGCATTCCTGGGATAAATCTTACTTGGTCATGGTATATGATCTTTTTAATATAATGCTGGATCCAGTTTGCTAGAATTTTGTTGAGGATTTTGGCATCTATGTTAATGAGGGAGTTTGGCCTGAAATTCTCTTTCTTGTTTAGTATTTATCTGGTTTGGATATTAGGGTGATGGTGGCTTCATAGAAGGAGCTTGGAAGTGTTCTTTCTTCTTGAATGTTTTGAAATAGTCTGAGGAGGATAGGCTTTAATTTTTCCTTGAATGTTTTTTAAAACTCCCCTGTGAAGCCATCTGTCCCAGGGATTTTGTGTGCTGGAAGCTTTTTGATGACTGCTTCAATTTCTTTCATTGTTATTGGCCTATTGAGATGTTTAGATTCTTTCTGATTGAATTTTGGAATGTTATATTTTTCTAGGAACATGTCCTTTTCCTCTAGGTTGTCCAGTTTGTTCGATTAGAGAATAGTTTTTTAAAACAATTCTTTGTATTTCTGTGGGGTCTGTTGTTATTTTGCCTGTTTCATTTCTGATTTTATTTATTTGGATCCTCTCCTTTGACTCCTTCGTGAACCTGGCTAGAGATTCATCAATCTTGTTTATCCTTTCAAAGAACCAGCTCTTGGTTTTGTTGATCTTTTGTGGTTCTTTTTTTTTTGTCTCTTTGTTGTTTATCTCTGCTCTGATCTTTATTATTTTCTTCCTTCTGCTTACACTGGGATTTTCTTGTTGCTCTCTTTCTAACTCCTTGAGTTATAGGGTTATGTAATTTATTATCATTGTTGTTTTCTGCAATAGGCTTGTAGAGCTATGAACTTCCCTCTCAAGAATGTTTTACTGTGTCCCATAGATATTGGATTGTTGTGTTTTCATTGTTGCCATGATGTGTTTTTTATTTCTTCTGTGGGCTCTCTGGTAACCCAGTCATTGTTTAATAGCATGTTGTGTAGTCTCCAGGTGTTTGATTTCTTTGGATTGTTTTTACTGTAGTTGATTTCCAGTTTTATGTTACTGTGGTCTGAGAAGATGCTTGTTATGATTTCTATCTTCTTGAATGTGAAGAGACTTTGCCTATGCCCCAACATTTGGTCTATCTTTGAAAATGACCCATGTGCACTTGAGAAGAATGTATATTCTGTGGCTTTGGGGTGAAATGTTCTGAAGATGTCAATTAATTCCATCTGGTCTTGAGTCATTTAGGATTGAAGTTTCTTTGATGATTTTTTTGTTTAGAGAATTTGTCCGATGGTGATAGTGGGGTATTAAAGTCTCCTACTATGATTGTATTGTTGTCAGTCTTTCCCTTGATATCCTCCATGAGTTTTTTTTATGTATTTGGGTGCTCTTGTATTGGGTGCATATATGTTTACCAGAGTTATTTCTTCTCATTGGATTGCTCCCTTAAGTATTATAAAGTGACCTTCCTTATTTCTTTTTATGGCCTTTACTTTCAGATCTAATTTTTCAGATATAAGTATTGCTACCTTTGCTTATTTTTGATTTTTATTCGCCTTAAAAACCTTTTTACATCCCTTCACCCTCAGTCTGTGTGCGTCTTTTTTTCTGAGGTGGGTTTCTTGTAGACAACAGATATATGGGTCATGTTTTCTTACCCAATCCGTTACCATATTTCTTTTGATGGGGGCATTTACATTTAAATTAATTATTCATAGGTACTTATTTGTTGCCATTTTTATTCTTTACTTCTGTATTTTTTCTTTGCTTCCCCTTCCTTCCTTCCTTTCTTTGTTCCTTCCTTCCTTTGTTCCTTCCTTTCCTCCTTCCTTCCTTCCTTCCTTCCTTCCTTCCTTC